>OX457050.1:3255887-3330887 GCA_949752735.1 Lumbricus terrestris
GATGGTAACATCCGTGCAGCGGTCCGTATTCTGTGTGATCAAAGTCATCCTGCACCGCAGAATGAGGAGAATCTAAAGATTCTCCTTGAGAAACACCCGGCGGACCCCCACCCAGATGAACTGCTAAACCTGCCGGACCCAACTGCCACCACCCCTCTTCAGATCACGGAATCTGATGTGTTGGAGGCAATTCGCTCGTTCCCGACGGGTTCCTCTGGAGGACCAGATGGGTTTCGCCCTGGACATCTCTTGGATCTTGTGAACCATCGCGAGTCATCTGCTGAGCTACTGAGTGCGCTGACCGATTTCGTCAACCTCCTGCTACGCGGCGGCTGCCCCTTGGAGGTGAGGCCCATTTTGTTTGGGGGCAACCTCATCGCCCTCTCCAAGAAGGCAGGTGGCCTTAGGCCCATCGCCATCGGTTACATCTGGAGACGCATCGCAGCCAAATGTGCTAACAAATTTGCAGTCGGCAAGTTAACATCCTTTTTTGCCCCGCTGCAGGTCGGCATTGCTACGCCTGCTGGTTGCGAAGCGGCGGCACATGCAGCTCGTAGGTTCATCACTGATCTACCCGATGATCATGTTTTTGTCAAGCTTGACTTCGCTAACGCGTTTAACAGCTTGCGTCGCGATGTCATGCTGAAGGCCGCGCTTGAAACCATCCCCGAGATATACCGTTTTGTCCATCAAGCTTATGGGACAGCCTCTGTTCTTAGGTTTGGCCAATTCTCAATTTCTTCGCAAATGGGGCCCCAACAAGGTGACCCTCTCGGTCCTTTACTTTTTTGCTTGCCTCTGCAACCCATTTTACGCTCTCTGCAGTCGACATTCCGATTAGGGTACTTGGACGACCTCTCCTTGGGAGGCCCTATGGAGACAGTAGCCCGGGATGTCGAACTGATCCACGATCGCGGTGGTGCAATGGGTCTCCATCTGAACTGCGGCAAATGCGAGTGGTACTCTCGCAGCGGGGGCTTCGGGGACGATCACCGATGGTCGGATTTCCAACGCCTGGAAAGTGATTCGATCACCCTTCTTGGGGCACCCCTCTTCAAGGGACAGGCATTAGATGCTGCTCTCGAGCAACAATGTGGGCTCTTAAGTGATGCCATCAAAAACCTACAACGTCTGCCATCTCAAAGCGCCCTTATACTGTTAAGATCCTCATTTGGTGCCCCTAGGATTAGTTATCTGCTCCGCTGCTCCCCTTGCTCTGACCACCCAACCTTAGATAGGCTTGACAACATCATGAGAGCTGGTCTTGAATCCATCGTCAACGTCAAGCTGGACAGCACCCAATGGCTGCAGGCCACGTTGCCCATCAGACATGGCGGTCTGGGCGTGAGGAGGGTTGGTTCGCTGGCTTCTTCTGCCTATATGGCATCAGCTGCGACAACTCTTGCACTCCAGTCAGCCATTCTTGATCTCAGCTCAGCGGCGTCTGATTCACATTTGGATGCTATCTTGATGGCCCGCAGGGAAACACTTCCATCTTGTGCCGACCCGTTGCCGACTAAACAGGCAACATGGGACAAGCCAGTGATCGATGCGGACAAATCGGCAGTTTGGGGTAACAGCAATACCCCAATTGACCGAGCTCGTTTGCTGGCAGTGAGCTCCCCTCACTCCGGCGACTGGTTGACAGTCCTCCCAATTCCATCCTGCGGCCTCTGTCTCAGCAATGAGGCAGTGCGCGTGGCAGTTGGCCTTCGGTTGGGCCTGAGTCTCTGCAGCCCACATCAATGTGGCTGCGGTGCTCTGGTGGGCCCTGATGGCCAACACGGCCTCGCATGTAAATTGGCGTTTGGACGGTCCCTTCGTCATCACGCCATCAATGATATAGTCTGGCGGGCGTTGCAGAGAGCTGATGTTCCAAGTTCTAAAGAGCCGTCTGGTCTATCTCGTATAGACGGCAAGAGACCTGATGGGGCCACACTGATCCCCTGGGCAGCAGGCAAACATCTGGCCTGGGATGCCACGGTGGTGCACACCTGCGCGGCATCATACATCTCCCACACAGCAAATGTGGCGGGATCCGCTGCGGAACAAGCCGCCGTACGAAAAACCGAGAAGTACGTGGGGCTACCATCTTCGCACCTCTTTGTTCCCATTGCCCTGGAAACACTGGGCCCCATCAACTCTGCCGGTCTCAGTTTCATCCGCGAGGTTGGCCAACGTCTCTCGGTTGTCTCTGGAGAGCCACGGGAAGTGACCTTTCTGTTTCAGCGACTTTCTATTTGTATCCAGCGCTACAACGCCATTGCATTTCGTGGCACTTTCACTACTGTTGCGGAGGACGAGGCCTGATTTTCTGAACACTCACAAACAGCTCCAAGCATAATTTTTTGAAATCCCGAGGGATCCTAGGTACCTCGGGTAAAAAAAAAAAAAAAAAAAAAATAATAATAATAATAATAATAATAATAATAATAATAATAATAACAATAACAATAATATCATCAATTTTATCAATAATAATAATATTATCAATAATAATAGCATAACTATACTGATGATAACTAAAATTATTATCATTATCGTTATTATTATTATCGTTACTCTTTTTATTATTATTTATGGAATTTTATATAGAGCCTATTCAGGCTACTGAAAAGCGCTCCCGACCCAACCACGGTAAAATAACATTCTTCATGAACACAGTATAGAGTGACCAATGTCCAATAAGAGCAGTATAATTTATCATCATGCAAATTAAAACGATTATAATAAAGCAGCACGTGATGAACACGGGCGATGCCAGTTTCAAGTCAGAATGGCGAAGGAGGGTGACACTGTCCGTCTTTGCCATGACACAGCGTGCTTATTCAACAGTACAGCTACTACTGGGTAGGACCTGTAACACGCTTGGTATTTTCAGAGGTTAATGAAGTCAGATAATAAAAAAAATTGCTATAGGTGTGATCATTGCATCATTAATTTTCGCGGCCTGGTTAACCTCAAGTTGCCTATAATTTATCCTATTAATGCTGCATTTATTAAGCAGAAGATAACTTAGCGATCGATGCTCGCATATTCAGATAAGTAGACTATCCTGTGTACAGTGGCGTAACTATAGGAACTCGGGGGCCCCTAGACAAAATGTGAATATTGAAATGTATTATCACTTATAACAGTGGCGTAACTAGGAACTCGGGGGCCCCTTTGGGGCCTCTACACTCGGGGGCCCCTAGATTTTGTCTACCCAGTCTACCCTATTGTTACGCCACTGCCTGTGTAGTTACTGAAGGTCACGTGTGCACAATGTTGAAGTCGGAAAGAAGTGCTTCATGCATTTGACTGGAAGTTGTTAACCATTGAACTCCAACAGTGCCAAGGGCATGGATGCAGAAATTTTTGAAGGGGAGCCAACATTTTGGGTCTTGAGGCAGGAACAAAATTCGTCTTAGTCACCGAAAAACCTGATGACCTTTTTTCATTAAACTCCAACAGTGCAACTGGTATAATCCATCATTAACCCTCAGGCTACCAAGCTTTTTTTGTAACACTGACTACCAAGGGGGGGGTGGTTACCACCCCCCCCTGGATTTTGGGTTTGGTTTGAGATATCATAACTTGTAATACACCATTCGATTCAGCATTCATTTCTGCACAAAATGGTATATTTAGGTTTAGAAAATATGAAGGCACCTCGAAATTATGAATTTTTTACCATGGGTACCCGTCGATTCCACAAAATGTATGCTTACGCATAGGGAATATATTAGATTCTGTGTGTTTTATACATGATTTATATATAAAAAGTAGTTTACATATAATAAACTCCAATATTAAACTATAAAAACTAGTAATAAGTTTGTTTTATGTTAAATCAAAACAAAAAAACATGTTATAAATGCTGAAAAACGTTTACGCAGACTTATCGGCTCGCGTTGCAAAAAAACCCAACATTTTTATACATTTTAATTTATTTTGAGCACTTCCGGTCATCAAATTTTAAATTATTTAGTATTAAAAAATAGCCCTAAATGCCCTCTACAGAATGGCATAATTTATTTATATTAAAAAATAAATTATGGATAAGTTATAATAGAAAAAACATGACAATTTTATGAAAATAAAACACCTTTATATATATTTTAATTTATTTTGAGCACTTCCGGTTGGCAAAAGACAACTCAATGAGCATGGAAATGTAGCCCCACATTCCCTCTATAGAATGGTATAATTTGTGTCTCTTAATATTAAGGGGCGGAAAAGTTACAGACGATATTCTAGGGGGGGTGGTATCCACCCCCCCTGGTGCCTTTGGTATATCGGGTGTAACTTTTGAACGGTAGGGGGCATCATAAAAAGTTTTATCTCAAAATGTGTCCCAATGAACCCTCTACAGCTACCAATTTTTTCAAAATTTTATTCCAGACGGAACGCGTTTGATTTGGGAAAAACCTAGGGGGGGGTGGCAACCACCCCCCCTTGGTAGCCCGAGGGTTAACATGCATTTATTGAATTTCAATTTAATGGCAAAGCAGCTGGCGATCGCGCTACATAATTGCTAGTCACGGACTCACTCAATGACTCTTCACAGTGACCTCACACGCATGTATTAATGCGAGGTGTTTTGCACTGGCTTCCAGGGTCGTAACGCATCTCCTACCGAATTGCAGCACTTGTCTCGCGATGTCTGAGTCTCACTGGTAATGCTCTGTCGTATACATGTAGATAGTGATGTAGCTTTTCCGGAAAAGTATTTTCACGGAAAGTTTCCGGAAAGTTTCCGGAAACTTTCCGGAAAGTTTCCGGAAACTTTCCGAAGAACCGGAAAATACATTAAACTCAGAAAATATAAGAATTTCACTCTCAGAAATTTTTCTAATAGTTTAAACTCCTTTTATTTACAGTACTTCTGTCGATGCAAACAATGTTGAACTTAAAAATAATTAATATGAGCAATAAACACTATTCATTAGCATTTCAGACTAGAGTAACCTATAGAAAACTAGTTGCTTGCATGTCTGCAGTCATCTCTGTTGCAGGAAATGTGTAAAAAACTGATATAAACATGAAGTAATACAGCATCAATTTCTGTTTCTGTCTTATATTTTCATAACTCACAAATATGAAGGTGACTGAATGATAAAAAATATTTTCTCTAAATTTACATCAAAGTTTAATTGCATTTAGTTCCTAAATGTACCGGTATTTTTGGGCTGTGTGAACAATTATCACTAACACTAGCAGTGCCATCTATTGAGTAAACTATTACTTATAACCACCTAAAACTGCTTATAGTGATGGATGTATTTAGTAGCATTATATTGAAAGAAAATTTCGGACTCCTTAGAATTGAGTATGTATTTAATAATACTTCATTGGCGGAAAAATACATCGGAAAGTTTCCGGAAAAATATGGAACTTTCTGGACAATTTTTCCACCTCACAACACTAACTTCTGATAGTGATTGATGTATTTAGTAACATTATATTGAAAGAAAATTTCGGACTCTCTATGTATTTAATAATATTTCATTGGCAGAAAAATACATCGGAAAGTTTCCGGAAAAATATGAAACTTTCTGGACAATTTTTCCACCTCACAACACTAACTTCTGATAGTGATTGATGTATTTAGTAGCATTATATTGAAAGAAAATTTCAGACTCATTAGAATTGAGTATGTATTTAATAATATTTCATTGGCGGAAAAATACATCGGAAAGTTTCCGGAAAAATATGAAACTTTCTGGACAATTTTTCCACCTCACAACACTAACTTCTGATAGTGATTGATGTATTTAGTAGCATTATATTGAAAGAAAATTCGGACTCATTAGAATTGAGTATGTATTTAATAATATTTTATTGTTCGAAAAATATGTCGGAAAGTTTCCGGAAAGATTCGTCGGAAAGTTTCCGAAACTTTCCGGAAAGATATGAAACTTTCCGAGGAAAGTTTCCGCCTCACAACACTACATGTAGACCTACTTGTCTGATCTTTGTCTCTGACTTTAACCCACCCGTCGAGTTTTTGCGCTCTTTTAAAAAACGGGGGTTCCAGATCCATCGAGCCCGCTCTTCGGTCAGACATCGTCGAGTGTGAACTCCGTGTTTTGTCTCTTCAGTTGGAATGCGTCCCCGCTTGTGCTGCGTGTTACACATCGGAATAATTTTTTCCCTGCTTCCAACCAGTTGCTCAAGACCTATCTCTTTAGCCGTGGCTGGACTGTGAGCCCCGCTGAGGAGATTTCTTCATGGGGTACTTTATAGATCCATAGAATGAACGAATAAATGAAGGAACGAACGAACGAACAAACGATAAATAAATAAATAAATTAATTAAAACATAGGTCTACATCCACCCCGACCATCCGCCCATACATTCAATACATACTGTTGAGTTTCGATATGGTTGCTACACGAATTTCGATCGTTTGGACCCTATGCGCTTCTTGCTGCCTAACGACAATGTGTGACTGTGTTGGTACCCGGCCAATTACCCCCTGCCATCATCCCTACCATTACCCCCATTATGGACTGGGGGTAATGTCCTAGACCCGACTGTGTCATAGCAAAGATGATCAGGGTCACCCTCCTCCTCTTTTATCCTTAGGACTGGCACTGCCAGAGTACCGGCAGTGGAGCGGAGTTTGGACCCTACGCAGAATCGTGGGATGAAATGTACATCGGCGAACTTTCTGCATCGGTGGCCTGCTTACAACGCCCGACACACGGTCGACCGACGCGAAGCAATAATTATAATAGACGCACACTCATATCATTCTCGCCGGTCTGATTCTTATCGCTTCGGTGTCGATGTAGAGACTTTTGGTCTCATCTACTGCTCACACTGTGAGTAAAGCGTGGAGGAATTACAGTACGACAGTCTTGCTGTTGCGTAAAATTATGTATGTATGTCTGAATATGCGTATGTTTCAATGTATGTACGAATAAGTATGTATTTATGTATGTATGTATGTATGTATGTATGTATGTATGTATGTATGTATGTATGTATGTATGTATGTATGTATGTATGTATGTATGTATGTATGTATGTATGTATGTATGTATGTATGTATGTATGTATGTATGTACGAATAAGTATGTATGTATGTATGTATGTATGTATGTATGTATGTATGTATGTATGTATGTATGTATGTATGTATGTATGTATGTATGTTTGTATGTATGTATGTATGTATGTATGTATGTATGTATGTATGTATGTATGTATGTATGTATGTATGTATGTATGTATGTATGTATGTATGTATGTATGTATGTATATATGTATGTATGTATGTATGTATGTTTGTATGTATGTATGTATGTATGTATGTATGTATGTATGTATGTATGTATGTATGTATGTATGTATGTATGTATGTATGTATGTATGTATGTATGTATGTATGTATTCAGTCAGGCAGGCATTATGGTTGTTTGTATGTATTTATTGGGTCGGGAATTTTAACGACTAATTAGTTTATTTACATTAATTTTTGGCAAATTCAGTTAGTTTTCCACTAATTTTTTACTTGCTTCATGATATCATTGGTCATTTCCAGAGTAAACAAGACGGTCGTAAATAACGATGTGACTTATTATCTTAATGGAAAATTCAGCGATCGTTTGCACTGGATGTACATGTAAATACAGGTGAGAAAATCCATGATGGCAACACAATTTAATTGTTTACATTGCAGTTCGATTACTTGTTTTTTCGGGGTACAAGAAAGTAGAAAGTAATTACTAACTCAGTGACTAGATGTTGACACAACGCACATCAAATCGATCAGATTGAATAAATTCATTTCGATTCAATTAAGGAGATTAACAGATTGAAATTATGTTAATTAGTGCCAACCGTAGCACATCAGCTGTGGATATTTTTGCAGAGGGCAAAACACATTAGTCACGGACTCACGGGTAAAATTGTTAGCAAGAGCTTGAAAATGCAAACCAGTGAATTATGAACAACAAGAGTTTTTGAAAGAGGTTTCTATAGCTACCAATCTCTCAATTTCACTCTGTATATCATTCAATTTATTTGGTATCTCGAACAAATTTGTTAAAACCAAGAAGAAGCAGTTTAACTCGCATGTAGGCCTAGGAGACCATTTTCCAGGGAATAGGTGCCAACTGAAGCCTCTATGTGGGGCTACCGTGAGAGCTAATATATAATTTGTGTATAGGTTATAATAATTGAATACCAAAGTAAAACTACATTGATCATTGATGCAGAAAAACTCACACGAGCAAAATGCTCACATGCAATGGTGACAGGACAATTACCCCCTGGACAATTACCCCCCGGACAATTACCCCCCGACAATTACCCCTGGACAATTACCCCCCAGGACAATCACCCCCCCGGACAATTACCCCCCGTACCAATTACCCCCCCCGGACAAAAAGCAGAGGGAGACAGACGCAGAGATAGAGATAGATAAAGACAGGCATGCAGACAGAGACAGAGGAGTGTACTAATAGGAAAAGAGAGAGAGAGCGAGGCAGACAGAGACAAAGGGGTGTACTAATAGGAAAAGAGAGAGAGCGAGGCAGACAGAGACAAAGAGGTGTACTAATAGGAAAAGAGAGAGAGTGAGGCAGACAAAGACAGAGAGCGACAAACACAGAGAGGCAGTGACAGAGACAGAACCAGAGAGAGGATAGAGAGGATAGAAAGGCAGATATAGAGACAGAAGGCAGCGTAGAGGCCAAGCTCTTCCGCTTTGTCACCAATGCTTGAATATAAATAAATTATTATCTCCTAAAGCCCCAACACGCACGCCAAATATAGAGCAGCTGCTGCATTAACAGATGTACATAGGTCTACATGAGCACATAAGTATATCTTTAGTCCTTCAAATAACAGAATATATGAAAGAATAATAAGCAAGAAACGATATTTCTGACAAGGCCGCTCGATCCTATCAACGGTAAATCGTGTAGATGAATACACGACCATAATTTCCATTCAAAAGATTCATAATCCGCATAAAACCTTCTAAATAAACCGCATTATCCGAATTCGCAAGGTGATTAAAAACCGGTCCAAACCAGAGCAAAATAGACCATACACTAATCTCAAGACAAGGCCCCATTTGATTTCGAGCCTTGACCCGGTTCTATGAACAGAAGAAATAGAAATATCGTTTAACGAATTCGTTGGCACAATCTGAGAAATGCCAATGGCGCCGCAACTGTAGCCAACAAAGACAGCTTAAGCCGCCAGCCGCATTCTACATGACTAACTCGAACGTCGACCACTTCAAAAACCTAATTGTACGACATTCATGTTTCATCGCCGTGTATATACACCGTGAGGCATAAAAAACAAAGCCCCTAGAAATTTTTTTATAATTTTAACAATATTCAAGCAATGTCAATGAAATTCAGGAAAAATAATTATAGCTAAATAGCAGGCAATGTAAAAAGATTATCAGTTTGCACTTAAACTGTCCGCCTTTAGCTTCTACGCATGCGCGAAGTCGCTTGCGCCATTCACGCAACGCCGAGTCAATAAATTTGCTGTTCAAGCAAGATCGTTCCAAGCATTCACGATTCGCTTTCGAAGATCTTCAACATCACGGACCTTTACATGTTTTGTACACCATTTCCTGCGTTCCCCGTATTTTATAATCGACGGGATTCTCATGGGCTGAGAGGGTCCACAGTGCAGGAATTATTAAGTCAGGAGTTTCATTCGTCCGAAGTGCAACCGTTTCTCGCGCTCTGAGCGCTAGAGTACCACCTTGCTGGAAAATGCAAAATTCAGAGTTCTCGAATTTCAGGTAGAAGGCCTTCCATGAGCAAAACATTTCTGTAGTGTTGGCCGTTGATTTTTACCCGCGGTTTAACAAAGTGAATTGACGTGCGCCCCAGAGAAGAAACACCGCCTGGCTCCGTCAGGGATTTGCTAAACGTCGGACGTGTGCGTAAAAGGCGGTCGGCTGCAATATCTCTGTTTCCAGCAACATGGCCCCTAACAGCCCAGATCTGAATCTCGTCGATTATAAAATATGGAGATGCATGCAGGAAATGGTGTACAAAACACAGGTCCGAGATGTTGAAGGTTCTTCATGAGCGAATCATGCAAGCTTGGAACGATCTTGACCAGCGAATTATTGACTCGGCGTTGCGTGTATGGCGTAAGCGACTTCGCGCATGCGTAGAAGCGGAAGGCGGACTGTTTGAGTAAAAACTGAAAATCTGTTTACATTGCCTGCTATCTAGCTATAATTTTCCTGAATTTCATTGGCATTGCTTGAATATTGTTAAAATTATAACAATTTTTCTAGGGGCTTTGTTTTTTATGCCTCACGGTGTAAATATATACATATACAATTACACGGACATAATTTTCATTCAAAAGATTCATAATCCGCATCAAGCCTTCTAAGCAAACGGTATTATCCGAATTCGCAGTGTAGGGCCTATATAATTATGTATCTATACGCATATACATGTTGCTCGTGTATTTTTCGATTATCCTTCTAAGCTTATTTCATGTGAAGTCGAGCAAGCATTTTCTGAGTTTACATCATAGCGAGCAATGACTATGCGAAACGTTTGGGCGAAAAATTAAGCGACTATTTTGCATTTGAGGTAAATGCTGCGATGGAGAGAATCAAGATGTAGAAAAAATGATATTGCTTTTCATTGAAATAAAGAAATTTGATTGATGTTTTTTGCACAAAGAGAGTGATAACTAACTAGCTTACTAAAAACACTTTTGACAGTTGGCATTTTGCTTTACGCAGACCAAAATAATTAATCAGATTTAATTTTTCAGACCAAAATAAATAATCAAATTTAATTTTTCAGACCAAAATAAATAATCAAATTTAATTTTTCAGACCAAAATAATTAATCAGATTTAATTTTTCAGACCAAAATAAATAATCAAATTTAATTTTTCAGACCAAAATAATTAATCAAATTTAATTTTTCAGACCAAAATAATTAATCAAATTTAATTTTTCAGACCAAAATAATTAATCAGATTTAATTTTTCAGACCAAAATAAATAATCAAATTTAATTTTTCAGACCAAAATAATTAATCAGATTTAATTTTTCAGACCAAAATAATTAATCAAATTTAATTTTTCAGACCAAAATAATTAATCAGATTTAATTTTTCAGACCAAAATAAATAATCAAATTTAATTTTTCAGACCAAAATAATTAATCAGATTTAATTTTTCAGACCAAAATAATTAATCAAATTTAATTTTTCAGACCAAAATAATTAATCAGATTTAATTTTTCAGACCAAAATAAATAATCAGATTTAATTTTTCAGACCAAAATAATTAATCAAATTTAATTTTTCAGACCAAAATAAATAATCAAATTTAATTTTTCAGACCAAAATAATTAATCAGATTTAATTTTTCAGACCAAAATAATTAATCAAATTTAATTTTTCAGACCAAAATAATTAATCAGATTTAATTTTTCAGACCAAAATAAATAATCAAATTTAATTTTTCAGACCAAAATAATTAATCAGATTTAATTTTTCAGACCAAAATAATTAATCAGATTTAATTTTTCAGACCAAAATAATTAATCAGATTTAATTTTTCAGACCAAAATAATTAATCAGATTTAATTTTTCAGACCAAAATAATTAATCAAATTTAATTTTTCAGACCAAAATAATTAATCAAATTTAATTTTTCAGACCAAAATAATTAATCAAATTTAATTTTTCAGACCAAAATAATTAATCAAATTTAATTTTTCAGACCAAAATAATTAATCAAATTTAATTTTTCAGACCAAAATAATTAATCAAATTTAATTTTTCAGACCAAAATAATTAATCAAATTTAATTTTTCAGACCAAAATAATTAATCAAATTTAATTTTTCAGACCAAAATAATTAATCAAATTTAATTGACTATTTGCGATTATACTCTGGCTATCAGTCGATTAAAATTATTTTAATTAGATCCAGCTCTGATGTATATACATCAACTTTGCCGTATAGTTGTACTACCAGCAAAGACAGATAATATCGAGTCTCACTCTCTTACCCTTAATGCCACTGTCACCATTATTCGTTCCTATGTTATCGCCATAATTGACGCTTTCTACTGTTTAACAACGCTGCCATTTCAAAGATGATCAGTGTCTTCCTCCTACTTTATCCAGACTTAGGGCTGGCACTGACAGAGTGCAACCATTCCCACCAGGATCGACGACTGCAGCTCGCTTTCTAAGTTTATTGGTCTTCCAGGTATACATGTATATACGGCGGTTTGGATGCCTGGGACGGATTTTCCGGTCGACCGCGTCTCGTTTGACGTACATGTATTTCTGCATAGGTAGGACTAGAACTCTCAGTATATTGTTGGGTTCATAGGCCGTCTACGAGGTATCATTATAAAGATAAGGTCCCAATTTGATAAAATAACATCGATTTATTCAAGAGAGCAATTATGTACAGCAAAATTAACAACGTTACCGTCTAGTAGATACGAAGTCGAACAGACCAGAGGACTCAGTACGGACGACAGCACAGCAGACAACGGCTAACGGAGCCAAGGAAGACGGATGAACGGCCAGACCACCAACAGGGTGAAGATGGCGACGTAGAAGACGAACCCGCAGGTCAACTCGCATAACAACGAGGGAAACGCACACCAAGAACACGCTCAACGAGAGACATCAAACACGCGCAACACACACCACAACTGCTCTACGACCCACGCTAGCAGTTCCTTAAATAGGCAACGCCCATCCTTCTACACCCACGTGCCCCAAGTAAGATAGAGTACGGTAGAGAAGAAGGGCCGTAGACAGCTAATGGCTACAATATACATAGCCTAATGTTCTGTACTGGCTGCCTCTCCTGTAGCGAATTGTTTACAGATCCACCGTTACCTTCACTTCTCTGCACCAGATGAACTTTTTGTCCCATCTGCGCGTCGGCCTACTTCTATCAGGCATGCAACGACGCGCTTTCTCTGTTGCTACTATAACTCGTGCTAAGATCTTATCTGGGGGGCAGTGGGGGCACTGTACTGTTTGTGCCCGTTCTCTTAAGACTTTTCTTTTTCCTGGGGGAAGATCTTCGCACTGGGAACGCTTCTGAGTAGATTGCACTGTGAGAGGAGCTTTCTAAATCTGAAAATAGTATAGTGTAGTATAGTATAGTATTATATAAGTATAGTATAGCCTAGTGCGTATGTTTAGCCTACATGTATACACCTTTTTATTGTCTAAAAACACTGCCATAATTTATTGAAAAAATGATTATTGTCGCCGTCCTCTTTAATCCACGCTTGAGATTGCAAGCAGAGTGCAACCAGTAGCGGAGTTCTTTGTATAGGCTATGTAAGCGCTCATCGTTGCACATAATATTATGATCGATGAGTACAGACATGAGTTGTAACCAGCGAAGGGTATTTCGCAGCTAGGGTGGTTTATTCGGTTGGCTATACAAAGGATTGCTCACTAGCCTTCCCAGGTTCATAGTCGGTAAAGTCGTGTGTAAATATTTGCGATGCTCGAAGTTAATTCTTTTCACTGAAGATGCGTTTAGTCGCCTCATGTTTATTCAACGCTGTTTTATTCGGACGTAAGACTGCTTTAAAAAAAGTTTCTTTGCCCATGCATATTATGTAGGCCTACGTCGAGGCCACGGCCACATGAGGTTTAAGGTATGGTGAAGTATTATAGGAAAAAACGATATCCAACTGTTACTTATTTGATTGAATGTATTGGAATCACCTTCCTTCTGAAATTCGAGGCAGAATTCTTGTAGGAAATTTACCTGCACCTTTTCGCTGCTTGAAGACATTAATTTTCTCTTTTCATGGACCTGTCTCGCTGAGAGCACTTATCCGAATATAATAATATTATTATAATAGCTCTGCAGCTGTGAGAAGCGCTTTACAAACGCTTTCTTAGACTATAATATTATCAAAGCAGAAAATGGGACTATTATACAATAATTCGTGGCCCATCCGGATATATTACACCGTTTGACGCACTATTAAGGTGTCTAAGACAGACGTCTCTAACTGCAATGAAATTTATACTACTGCTGCTACTGAGACGACAACTGTGTAGGTGTTACCATAGGATCAGAAGGGCGAAACGGCTGCTACCCTAGAGTACAGCCCTGCTGTAAGCCTGTATTATATATCCAACAGGCATTCCCTCAAGCTGCCACTGAGACGACAACTGAGTAGGTGGCTTTCATTCATTCATTCATTCATTCATTCATTCATTCATTCATTCATTCGCTCGTTCATTCATTCGCTCGTTCATTCATTCATTCATTCATTCATTCATTCATTCGTTCGTTCGTTCATTCATTCATTCATTCATTCATTCATTCATTCATTCATTCGTTGCATTTATATAGGTAAGTCTGGGTAAGTCTCCCACACAACTGTGCGACATTGATGTTCTTTCGTGTGGTCAATGGTCATGTGCGCACTACTGAACGTTTAATCGAGGACAATCAGGGGGGGTGTTGGGGTGCTGAAGCACCCGAGCCAGCAGTTTTGAGGGATCGTAGTTATAAATTTGTGAGTGGTGGCCGGTGGGTTGGTTGTCAGAGGAATAGAATTCCTTGCAAGGAAGGTAATCACAATTTGTGTGGCGCGGTGGTGTAGTGGTGGCGTCGTTGCCTTGAAGCCGGAAGGTTCGAGGTTCGAATCCACCTCAAGTGGCCGCGTATGGACCTTGGGCAAGTCCTTCACTCGCAATTGCTCAGCGCTTCGGCGTGAAACTCCGATGCAGTGTCCGCTCTGCATTCTGGAGCGCCTCTGAGTAGAGAGATTGAAGGGGCGCTATAACAAGTGCACATATACAAACAAACAAACAACACTGTGGCTCCCATTAGTCTTTCTGCGGCCCCGAGGTCAATCTTAAGCACAGTTCTATTGAATTTTCTATTTTATTGTTAAAGAGTGGCGCGTGGAAAAGTCATGAGTAGCACTTTAGAAATAAAGCTCAGCATGTCATTTCGGATGAGATTGGAACGCAGCAGTAACTGTTCTCAAATCTCAAATTTTTTTAAATTACTACTGGCCATCTTGAGGCTTGTTACATGTTTAACGACACCGTCATATCAAAGACGATTAGTGTCGCCCTCCTCTTTTATCCAGGCTTGGGACTGGCAGAGAACAACCAGTGGCGGAGTTTTCCATCTTGAGGGGATGCCTGTTGGATATATAGGCCTAGGCCTGAAGCTCTATGGTCGTTCGGCCATGTTGGTCGATGATCGTGCCTCTCTGTTATTATGGCAGATTTTTACGTCTGTGGCTTAACTCGCTCGTTTTTGTTCGGGTTTTCTGATGTTTACCGATGTCGAGTCTCGAGTTCCTGACTTTTCTTCATCTGTGTTGTAAGCGTTTGGACGGGATATTGATTATAAATTTTGACGTTCAAATCTCGCCATGCGGTTCCTCTTTGGACTAGTCCATTGCGCTCAACATCAAGGGGTCCCAGGTTCGTCATTATTGGAGCGTCATTATCGATGGCCGAACGTTTGCTCACATGAATGGGAAAAGAAAGGATCTGCACTTAACAACAACCAAAGACCGTACCGTAGTTGCGCCACGTTTCCAGCGTTGTGCTACCGTCGCTGCTCTTCGGACTTATGCATCGATCTCGACCCTGTAAACACTGAAATTACTGTTCAACTTCCATCATCGGCACGAGAAACTGTCAGCTGAACTCTTCGTGTAGCCAACGTGTAGGAGTTCCACGATGGTGACTTTGTGCTTCTCGAGCGGAGTTTTGCCTAAGAATAACTCTGTCGTTGTGACATTACCATCAGTAGGCTAGAGCTATGAGTGGGCGCCGTTGATGGCTGCCATATTTGTCCTGTATTTGTTTTTTATGTATTGTGTTTTTGTATGCTTGTAAATCAGAGTGCGTTTGCAGCTGATTCATTAAAGAATATACTTACTTACTTACTTACTTACTTACAGCAGGGCTGTTACAGTACAGTGTCAGTACTCTATGGTAGTAGCTGTTTTACCCTTCTGATCCTATGGTAACTCGACCCGGACCACCACGGACTACTCTCACGGACCAAGGGCGAATCCAGGGGGGCAATCCAGCCATGCCCCCCCCATTCAAAAATTGCATGGGACGTGGCCCCCCCATTTGGTTTCAACAAGCCATTAAATAAATGTAGTGGGAGAGAAAAACAGGACATCAGGCCCCCCTATTAATCCTATAGCCAGAATTATCTGGCTATAGGATACTATAGGCTACGCATGTAAAAATCGTGATAAAATCGCGAATTGTGAATGAAAAATCTATAAAAAAATAGAGCGTTTGACACCGTAATTATGGCTTTTGGGGCGAAAAATCGTCGAAAACCACCCAATGACTAGAAAAGTCCTCAGAAATTTTGGTGACAAAAAAGGTCTCAGAAAATTTTCGCCCCAAAAAGTCGATTTGTTCCGCCGATGTCACGTGATATTCTATTCCCTCTGAAAGCTATCCAGGGGATGAATTAATTTATCCCCCGGATGGAACTATCCGGTCTAGACGATAAACCGTTCTATCCTCTTTATTGAAAAATGCGTATAATTGAAATTTTTTGTTGTAGACTCTAATCAAGATTTAAGGTGACTCTAAGTGTCCTAAACAATGTTCAGAGCAAGGCAACTCGAATTTATTTAGTGCCTCTAGGTGTTCTTAAGTGCTCTAAATGTTCTAAGTGCTCCAAAACCAAGGCAAGCAAAATTATCTAGTAGGAATAAACCTACCTGTTAGTGTCATTGTTCAAAACAAAGCAGATGGAAGTTAATTTGAACAAATAAATACACGCAGAAATTGCTTTTTTCGACTTCTCTTCATTTGGTGGATACGATTACTACGGGGGATATGCCTATTCTTTATTTTGTGACACCAGCAGCGTGTACTGACCTCAAAAATTATTAGTGTAATTATTGTAATGTAATGTAATTCAGACAATTTATATAGTATCGTCAGAGGCAAGCCACTTCTAGGATGCTTTACACACATAATGTCAAATGTCAGAGTAAATGTCATGAATTGTTTTTTAAAAGTTGATTCAGTTTGATTTAGTGCAGCCCTGACTTACAGTGGCTGTTTTTGTAACGCCGTATAATCATGGGCGGAGACCTAGGGGGGGACAGGGGGACGGTCCCCGCCAATAAAAGTGTTGGGGGGACGGCCCATGCATTTGTCCCCCCAATGTTTGAGCGTCAAGACTTTTTTGGCGGCGAAAATAGAAAAATTTTCTCGAGATTTGGCCGGATGACTAAAAAAAAAGGTCATCAACTTTTTTGGCGGCGAAAAAAACTTTTTTTCAAGATTTCGCCGGTCGTCAAAAATTTTTCGGAAAATCTCGCGTCTTTCCGTCCCCCCAATTCTTGGCCCAGGTCTCCGCCTATGCGTATAATAACAACGATCATCAGACCCGACCTCCTCCTTTCTCCAGGTTCGAGACTAGCACTACCACACGGAGGGTAGGCTATACGTAGCAGCCGCTGAGTTCTATATAAATGAAAGAACAACAGATGTTGTTTTAATCTTACTTGTCAATCTCTTCGTCAACGTTTTCAATCGCGCCATCTTCCACTTTGAATTCGGTTGCATCCACGACGGTTTCATTGCCTACCACCGACGACCAACTGCCATAAGAGGCAGATCGAAACTGCTCAACAGAAGAATGATGGAATTTCGATGGCAACAATAATTGATGCTGGTAGATTTTCTGTGGGACTCGTCAATATTTATGGATATCTCTGGACCAACCGATTGAAGGAACCAAATAATTTTTATTTATCTCTGTGGATCTTGACAATGTCGGAAAGTTTTCTCTGAAACTTGGCACATCCGGAGATTGCTCCCTTTTAGTATATCAGCAAATGTTTTCTAGAGTGCAGCAATGCCGGAAATTTTTTCTGGAACTTGGTCCAATCGGTAAATGTTCCATTAAAGATTTTCTGGAACCGTGCTTCTCCAGCAGATATCCTCTAGTAACGTCAGCTTCCTTGTAACAATGACACACCACCTTAAATTTAGTGTGATCTTACCAACAACTCCTTAAACCGTAATCGTAATCCACAAACTCATCCGATATTGCCTACGTTAACAGAATGTTCTGATCAGCCCAGCATGAAAAAAACCGGCGAAAACGATCAACGAGCGGTAAACATCCATATAGAAGATTTGAACGAACGCGCTGAACAAGTCCGCTAAAAAGAGCCTCCCTGGCCAAAGACGGACTTCAAACTCCAACGGAACGACACACCAGCGTATGAAAATTTCACTTCGATTAGAAACCGATTGGATACGCCAGCACTTCCCTAAAGATGTTTCTCTCGCGACGAACGTGTAGGCCTACTTCGGTAGCGACGCATCACGCACCGCAGGGCCACAGAGTCGACATGAACGTCGTCGCAATGTTTGGTTCGCCAGTTGAGTCGATTGTCGCGAGGTGTCACTAGAAATCCATGTACGTTTCGAGCAACTGTTACGAAAGCAAAGCGAGAGATGCCGTCTTTGCATCGCTGTTGTATATTGCAAGTGCAGTCGGGCATGGCCAGGGAGGCGAGGGGAGTCTCTGAGCCGACCCGATGAACTGTCGCACTAGCTAAACCGTCAGGTGATTGACAGCCGTTTGAAATGTGTGTGTGTGTGTGTGAGAGAGAGAGAGAGAGAGAGAGAGAGAGAGAGAGAGAGAGAGAGAGAGAGAGAGAGAGAGAGAGAGACAGAGACAGACAGACAGACAGAGACAGACAGACTGAAAGACAGACAGACAGAAACAGATACAGCGACAGAGAGAGACAGAGATAGAGACAGAGACAGGCAGAGAGAAAAAGAGACAGACAGACAGAGACAGACAGACAGAGACAGACAGCATTTGTCGAGCACTAAGTGGCGCAGAAAGACTTAAATGTATATTTGTAGGTAGAGAAAAACAAACAAACGTAAAAAGACACAGAGACAGAGAAAGACACAGAGAGATAGAGAAAATGGCAGGCAAACAGATGCAGACAGAATGACGGATTCTGATAAAAAAAACGCAGACTTATAGCTAGACAGACTAGCATCGAAAGGCAGACGTGGGCAAACAGACAAGACAGATAGAAGCAGGTATAGAGAACACACACACGAGACACACATGAATCTCGGGTAGACAGTCAGTCAGACAGAGATAGGCAGACATCGACAGACATATGCTATGAGAAAAGCAGACATGGACACCATGACAGACAGGCAGACAGACAGACAGACAGACAGAAGTAGCGAGACCAATCTCCACACTCATCAATAGCAGTTTACAGTTCACTGCTCAAGCGGGCCCATGCATATACAATTATATATAATTATATATATATATATATATATATATATATATATATATATAAATCTTTATATATATACGCATGCATAATATATATATATATGTGTGTGTATACAGGTGCTATTATCGTCTAATTATGTATACATATGTAAATATCATATGCCTAATGTCGGTTTCTAAATATATCTGATGTATACATGTATGACATATATATATATAATAATAATTTACTTATATATGCGTAAGTATAGGCCTGCAGTATGTACACAGTTTATATATTTCATTATGCATAGCACACTATGTATACTTATTATATAAATTATACACTGTATGTATATATATATATGTATAAATTTTTCTAATTATACTGCATTCTGCTTGCTTCACCTTCAATTACAGCATGTGTATTGTGTAACTCAATGCATACATGCACTGATTAGGCTACGAATTTAAACGTGCATAATGAAAGTGTTTTTGCTGTTGGACTAAGATTTCACAAAACCGAAAGAGGAGAAACTGCTTCCTCGCCAATCTTTCTCTCCACATGTTGGTTGGAGATAAACTTTGTTTCCTCTTATTTTTCGACTTACAATCATCTTTCAGTTTACCCGTTCGAGCCTCGTCGGCGAAAAAAGGAAATTCCGAAATGGTACCGAAATAATTTATATGGGTGAAATGTATCGAAATGTACAAAGTAATAGGCTACTGGGCCCTGGCGGAGATTTCAACCCCAACTTTCCGATCGATAATCGCGTGCAGAAGTCTACATGTACAGTGTTCTCAATCACTTGTCAGTTATAATTATATCCTCTCATGCAGGCAGTAAGGTGAACTATCGCTAGACGTTCTAATCTCTTGCTTCAATAAAAGATTCCTTGGGGGAAACAATGAGAGTTGATTCATTCCGACAATAATTCGGAAACAACTGTCCTAGGCATACAACGAACCGGTAAAGACATGTACGAACAGGACAGGTAAATTACATGAATCAACCGTAATTATATTACAATATTATGATTACAATCAACTGCAATTAAAACGTCTCTGATTAATTATCCAGGCCATCAGTTAATTGCGCATCGCACTTTCAATACTTCTCTCCCCATTTCGCCCCCCCCAGCCAATGACCAAGCATCAATCTATGGCGCTGAGCAATTGTTCTCCAAAGGTCCCCCCACAATGGCTTCCCTGGGGGAGACTCGAAATTGCGTACTGCGTTACACGATTAGTGAACATAGTAAGTCGGCCTAGATGAAGAAATATTCGATACTGTCAATGGGTGTCCTTTGACAGCTCGTGGTTTGCATTGCGATTACAAAGATCGTTGACGTCATCCTCCTCCTTTATCCAGACTTGGGACTGGCATTGTCATGGGGTATGCAGTGGCGGAGTTCCGATGCTAGCAGTTAATCGATTAAACACCTTTATTAGGAGTTACTGAGACTCTATAAACTTGATGGCCTTAAACATATACGATTTGAAGGCATATATTATGGATGATATTATTGATGAATTTATTGAGACCAAGAAATTCCTATTACAGGTGTTTAAGACCATCCTTGTTTTGTCACAATATAGCGCAATAACCCATTATGTGAACCCGCCTTCAGTTTATTTTCTATGTAAACATTAATTTCTAGTTGGGGTACCCGGACGTTGCCCGAAAATCCGGTTCCCCACCCACCAAGTCCCCGCCCGTCCCTATAGGACGGAGTGGTTCACCCCACTCCACCGAACACCCAACCCGCTGGGTTGGGCCTGGTTTCTCGAGCTTTCTTCCCTGCGGTGTGTAGTGGGGGCTGGGTGGAGCGGGGTCCTACAGTGGCCGTCTGAGATTTTATGTGAATGGGTGTGAACACCATAAGCGTAATTTTGGTCGCCCGATAAATTCTTGTACACTCTGCCCCCGCTCCACCCAGAAAGTTTATTTAAACTAATAATAATCTTCGTTTAATTAAGAAGACAAATCCAGGTGACACACCGCACCCGCACACGCGCCCGCACCCGCACACGTCAAAGCACATTAAAAATCAACGTATACGAGTATGGGTCAATACCTGAACCCTGCACCACTAGTGATGAAAACTGGCATTCTTCCTCAATGCTGTACAGATACCAAGGGCAAGAGGTCGACTTTTCAAATTCGTAGCACCCCTTGTGAGTTCCTGATGCTGCAGGCTTACCGAAATGAGTTAAACGAATCGACTATGTATACGTATAATTAATGGTTTACGATGTTTTATCTTGTGTGAATCGTCTGTTTCTTTGTTCAACTATAATTATTGTGGATATAACACTTCAATCGTAATATGCAGCCAGAGCAGGATTAAGGCATGTTCAACATGTTCGGCCGAACATGGCCCCCACACTTTAGGGGGCCCACACATGCGGAAAAAATTTCCCCGAATTTCTAAAGATTTTTTAATCAAATTTCAACCAGACGACTAAAAAAGGTCATCGACTTTTTTGGAGGGAAATATTCGGTATATTCTACGAAATTTTCGATCAAACGACTAAAAAAAAAGGTCATCCGAATTTTCGGCCGAAAATCCGCAAAAATTTCCCGAACAGGGCCCCCACTTTTCTTAATCCGGCCCTGATAACAACAAGGATAATAATCATCACGGTTTGTTTCAACGGTTTGTCGTTGCAGTATAAGCCTACATGCAAAGAGCAGCAGCTGTCAACAATAATATTTTGGGGAATATCATCAATCCGAGGGAATTTCCCCTTCTCCTGGAGATCCCTGGATCAAACACTGATTTAGTTGACAGAACTTTCGCCTTCCACACCGTTCTCGTTGTAACGTAGACCTGAGTCAAGTTGTCGAAAGTTGCTAAATTTGGTCTATAATACGTTCAGGCAGGTCTTTGCTCGTTAGACCGTGTCACCTGCCTCACTCTCTGCCCCTATTTCACCCCTCTATCTGTTCGGTCTTGTCTCTCTCTGCCTTTCTCTCAACCAGTCATCTTGAGTTTCCCTATGACGGTGACTGCTTTCAAACCGGTTTTGGCAACGGCTTCTCTGCTCTCTTGTACATAGATCCGAAGAACATTTTAGCCTCCAGCCGCCTGTGATATCAACTCTATACTCAAGAAACCCCTCGACTGTTATGAATATGAATAGTAGGTATAGTTGTATACATAAGTAATTATGTGTGAGTTGTAAGTCTATAATACACCAAACACGCACATATATATAATTATATATATGTATATATAATGCTCTCATTCTCAAGCACAACCACACATGCACTTGCAAGCGTTCGGGTGTAGGCTATAATTAGTTGTTGCATGTTTAACGACACTACCATATTATCGAAGATGACTAGTGTCGCCACCCCATTTAGGTCCCCGTGGACGGACCGTGCTAGCATGAGATTTGAATCTCTGAAATAGCCACCTTTGGGAAGCGAACCACGGCCCGTGCGCTCTTTTGCAGAGTAGCGTGTAAACGCCCGGCCATCGACCTTATTGATGTAGCCAAGCGAGCCAGTTAACGCGTGTATGAACCAGTGGCGGCGCCAGACACTTTTTGTAGCCAGGGCATAGCCAGGGAAATCATGCAAGTAGCCAGGGCAGAGTCGCCTACTCGGTAGTACGGGCGTATACATAGGCCTATAACCCGGGTGTACCTGTAAATTTTGAGGTGAGTATACTCGCTACGGCCGAAAAAACGACTTTTAACGAAATTTTGACCTTTTTAGTCATCAAAATTTTTGACACCCTTTAATATAGGCCTATATAAGCAGAGGTTGTAGATCTACTGGTAAATTTCTGACGACTTTTTTGACGTTCGCGGCAGTATAAAAGAACTCTAATTTCCTCGATCTTCGACTATTTTCTGCTCGTAAATATTTCATTTCTGACAATTTTTTAAGTGAGTAGGCCTAGGCCTATGCCCAAACGCTGTATACCGCGTACAGCCTCGTTTACGGAACTATATAAGTAGGCTACATGCACGATGCCAATTTTTAGGTGAGTACACGCTGTATACCCGCGTATAGGATAGGCCTACCTTCGTGTATACTCAAGCCCTGTCTGGAATTTGGCGCTCCCGTGCTCGCCATACAGCAAAATCACCAATCCTACACTATTATTATCAGATGGGCAAAACCGTAAAACCGAACACTTTTGGAAAGCAAATCTTATAAATCTCATAGGGCATAGACTGATCTCAGTGACTTAGTGAAACATTGCAAATCCACTTTCGTGTAGGCCCTACGTAGCATTTCGAAAGCTAAAAGTTCAAGCAAATAAAATAACTGAGTCAGGTATAGTCTAAAGCAGGGCTTTTTAACGTGCAGTTGTACAAAAAGTGTGCAGTTCTAAATGCAGCCTATTTGTGCAATTGTAGTAGCACTTACATGTATGTACAGTGAAAACTAGCAAAAAGGGTCATTATCTCCCGATTGAAAGTAATTTACCATGGAGGATGGGAAGAGAAAGAAGAAGTTATATGCAGTTCTAAAATTTCCTTAAAAACAGCCCTAGCACTCTATAGGTCTATTACTTACAAATGCTTTTGCTTCAATCGAAAAACAATAAAGCTAGGCCAATACTCTTGGTTGTATACGGCAATGTGGATAAACAGTCGTCAGAATTTTCCCTGCCAGTAGGCCTACTACGAGAGCCTCGAGGGCCTTTGCCCTGCCAGAATTTTCCCTGCCAGAATTTTGGCTTTCAGAATTTTGCCTGTCAGAATTTTGCCCTGCCAGATTTGTTCCTGAGTTTTAGCTCTGCCGAAAATTTTCTCCCCCCAGAACTTTCGCCCTGCAAGAATTTTGCCCTGCCAGAACTTTTGCCCTACTGGAATTTTTACCATGCCAGACGGACGTGAACAGTATACGAAACAGTATGCTTGAACCAATTCTGGTAGGCAAAATTCTGGCAGGTCAACGACCAGAGCAACGACCAGGGCAAAGGCTTTTTTACCAGGGCATTTGCCCTGCCATGCCCTGGCGTAGCGCCGCCACTGGTATGAACTGTATACACACATATATACACAAATAGACCTCCGCAATGCTTATGTATTTGTGTATTATAATCATAGGCATATTTTCGAACATGCTTTGGAACATTTGTGCGTGTGTGGGTACGCACGTGTGAATGAGTGTGTGCGTGTGTGCGTATGCGCGGGTGCGTGGGTACGCGGATGCGTGTTCGTGGGTGTGCGTGTGTGCGTGTGTGCGAGTGCATCTAGTCTGGTTCATGTGCTGACGAAGGTATTTCTGGCCAAAGTAATGTCCACCCGTTGGGTACGATGTTAATTGTTGGATCAACCGGCAAAAAACCAGTTCAGCGTCTACGTAAGCCGGGCAAAAGAAACGTAGGGCGTGGATTAGAAAATCGTCGACTATACCAGCCAACGAGTTGCATCCTGGTTTGATTTTGCGAACAGTTAGAATTGCGGATTAAATTCTGCAATGTCGTAATTGCAAAAATTGTAAGTGAAATTTTAATGGTAATTCTAATTCAGATTTGAATTCTAATTAATTCTAATCTTAGTTCTGCTTCTGAGTCAGATTTTGTTTCTAACTTGTTATTGGAATTGCCGTTTAAATCGCAATCACAATCAACATCGAGCATGCATAATAAGATACTTAGACCATTGAAAATAACGAATAATTATTATTATTTCGAATCCTCGTCGATATGGCAAAAGCCTTCGATACCGTCAACCTTAGTCAGTTATCAAATTGCTATATCGGAGGCGCCAAGCTCGATTGGTTTACCTATTATGTTAGAACCCTCATCGATGTATAAATCCTGGACGCCAGAGGTAGGACTATAAAATTGACCTCTGTATTCTATCTAACTTGAGGGTCTTTACTGCATAATCTAATGTTGCTAGCATCATCAATGTATATCGTGCCATGTGCTGTCGGGAACTGGGTTCTTCAGGCCTCAAATTTCGGTCCATAATTTAGAAGTAAGTAAGTAAGTATAAAATAATATTATTCTTTAATCCGATGCACTATATATAGCAAGTCCCCTCCATCATTGCAATTGCAAACACCAGCGCCTTGATGTTTCTGTCTTCTCAAATATTGTAGGCCTAGCCGCCTAGATAATGTTTTTAAATTCTCCCACTCAAACCCTGAATTGCATATAATAGTGCATCGGATAAAAGAATATCTTTACTTATTTTTTTTACTTCTGATTGGCGGTAGCCCTAATAATTTTTTTAATTAAAAAATTATTTAATGCATGATGCGAATTGTGTAGAATAAAATTGATGAGTTTGAAAAACGTATAGCTGCGAAGATTCTCAAAATAAGAATTCAGTGGCGGGTATGTCACGACATGTAAAGTGACCTGCCTTTGTTACTCTCGACCTGTCTTATGACTTGCCAATAGTAATTCTTTTAATTTTTAATAATCTTCCTTAAATAATCAATTGGTTTCTTCGACATAATGAGTGACTCCCATTGCCCCGACGCGACCTGACAAAATTGTATTGCATTGAATTTTGTCCATACAATTTGTCTTGTAGCTAGGAGCATAATTTATATAGAATTAGATAGAACGCAGCGGTCAGGTCGGCACGGCCACTAAAAAATTCCATCAATTGCCTCCCGTTCCTGCCCTCTGTCGAAGCCCACAACACAGACGAGCTACATTTATAGCCTAATAATAGGCCTACAGCAGAATTTTAACTATTGTGGCACTAACCAATCTCACAACCCCACCCCGATAGCTCATGCTGTGGCATCCCACGGGCGCATGAATATCATTATTCTCGTTGAAATAATTAGAGTTAAGACTGAGGTTGCAAGTGTGTGTGTAGCCTACCATATATAGACAAGTGTGCTCAGACTCCATATCAGTGGTAGTAATGAGTAATGTAACTACGCCACTGTCTGAACTCTGTCAGTGCCAGTCCCAAGCCTAGTTAAAGGAGGAGGGCGACGCCAATTAGATCTTTGTAATCACCCAGTGTCGTTAAATTAAAGTAAAATTGCTGATGCCTAATGCAAGACAGAAATCACCAACTAACCTAAAAACAAATGGGTTGCTTTTATTGCTTGACTTTAAGTCTGAGATTGCAACTGCGACGTTCAAGTAGCCTAACCCAAGCCGGAACTTCGAATAATTCTTGCATTAGGCCTACGTCGTGACATGGGCGGAGTTTGGTTTCCGTTCTTGTAGGGGTTAAAGCCTTCTTGGGGGGCTAAGCCCGGGAAAAATACCATTTTCACGGTTAAAAAATGAATTTAGGTCTTCTTGACCCCCCTAGCCCCGGATAAACTCCACCCATGACGTCGTGCAAGAGAAACTGTTAGGCCTTCACAGTGCACCAAACTTGCAAGGTGCACTGACTTAGAAGTCTTCGATTATTGTATTGTATTGTATTGTATTGTATTGTATTGTATTGTATTGTATTGTATTGTATTGTATTGTATTGTATTGTATTGTATTGTATTGTATTGTATTGTATTGTATTGTATTGTATTGTATTGTATTGTATTGTATTGTATTGTATTGTATTGTATTGTATTGTATTGTATTGTATTGTATTGTATATAATCATTTATAAAGCGCTTCTTACAGACAGATGGCACAGTGGGATATCGAACAGAGATGGCGTGAGATACATGTAGATATCGAACAGAGTGGTAAGATATTACTAGCTATTCAGAGGCGCTCTTAGCGTGACATGATTCTGAATTGAAAGCGGTTAAAAATCCAATTAAAAATGTTATCAGGTTGCAGGTACCTGGCTTGGATAGTAGCTATTGGAGAGGGAGAGATATTGAGCAAAATGGACAGATAAAGATAGAGATATTATAATTATTGTGCAGAAAGGACAGAATGATGGCACAGTGGGATATCGAACAGAGATGGCGTGAGATAGATAGATCTATTGAAGAGAGTGGTAAGATAGCGGGCAAGATATATTGTGCAGAACGGGCAAATACGAATATTAGGATCCCAATAGCTTGTTCAGAATATAAGAAAAATCTAGTTCACTATATGAGAAGTTTTTTTCTTTTAGGTATCACCAGACAATTATAGGTGGTCAGATAAATAATGCCGAGTGTTGAAGGAAAACAGCAAAGCGTTACGTCAAGTCAGACTAGGCTGTCCATATGGATATCCCAAGTCTTGCAATATCAGAGACACTAAATGCAGGTAGGCTCAATCTTCGTTTGGTGGTTGTATTGAAAACGATAACATTTCTAAACGGTCACTTTAATAGCATGGCTATATACGAGGGAAGCTTATTCCTCGGGTACACAGCGTGCACTCAGTAAAAAAATGTTTTGCATAGTGTAGCCCACTTAGTCCCGTAAACTAAGGTACATGCAGGCCCATATATAGGCTACGCGGGTACATGAGTATACACGTTGTACTTACCGTACCTCACAAAGATTACAGAAACAAACAGGGTGATCGATAAAACTTGACAAGAAAACTTGCAGGAGATCGCACTTACAAGACAAATAGACCTAAAACTGATAATCATAAAAATTCATTAAAAAGCGGTTCTTATGCCGCTGTAAGTTAAACGTTCCAGGGCTGTTTTAACGGAATTTTTGGAACTGTACAATGAACATCTTCTTTCTTTTTTAATCTTCCATGATAAATTAATTCCAATCGGAGGACAGTGACCTTCTTTGCTAGTTTTGACTGTACAGAAGTGCTTCTACAACTGCACAAATCCATTTAGAACTGCGCATTTTGTGTACAACTGCACGTTTAAAAAGTCCTGAAACGTTCTAAGGACAGACATTGTGCGTTCAGTACAGCACTGTGCGCATGTGAGGCATGGACAATCAAACAAACCGATCGGGATAAAATAATAGCCTTTGAAATGTACTGCTAGGCCAGTGGTTCCCAACCCGTGGCCCGCGGGTCAAAAGTGGCCAGCCGGGCCTAAAAATGTGTCCCTCGTCCCTCAAAGAATTAACAAAAATATACGACGTAATTGACAATTTGGACAGTATAAAACACATAATTATTTTCGATTACAAATTATTTTATTTTTGCATATATAAATAACATTGAACATTCTATTTTGATTAAATTATAACAATCTAAATGCTTTTAGTTGATCAAATTTTAGCCTTGTGACCCCTAATGACCTTCAACTAAGACAAAGTGGCCCTCATGTCCTCCAACTTAGAAAAAGTGGCCCAAAAGTCAAAAAAGGTTGGGTACCACTGTGCTATGCTATAGGCTAGGCTAGAAGAATATTACACCTGAATTGGACAATGAAGGTTACAGATGAATAAGTCCGTAGAAAGCTAAATACAATGGAAGACTTAAAAAACGAAAAAGTCAATTTTTCGACAGTAGCGTGCAGCCTATACGCACCTGTAATTTTGACAGTAGACCTACAAAGGTCCTACAGTCCTTCTTGAAAGCTCGACACGTGTCACCCGCTTTTTTCACGAGTGCTGCGTCTAATCATGAGGTTGTCCAGAGAGTCGTCAGTTGATGATCCGACTCCGACTGCTAGACGAGGGTCAATGTGTCTTTCTTTGAGAATTAGCATGGGTGGAGTTCGGTTAGCCCCCCCAGCTCCTGATGAATTCCGCCCATGAGAATTAGCGTCGCCCTGTTCCTTTATCCAGACCAGCTATATACCAGCGGTTTTGTCCTCCACGAGTACTACCTCACCGAAGCAAGCGGGTTATGACCTACACCCCAGACGCCATGACCGGGTACTGCCAAGTGCAGACAGGCCAATGAGGAAAACGTTTATGGCTAGAAATAGAATGCTGTTCACAATGTCATAGCCTATACTAATTAGTTTGTTTAGTGGTCTCATTTTTATGTCTTGTGTGATTTAATAGTTTAATATAGGCCTACGTGTTCACCAGAGTGCTGTGCTGTTTGGCAACTGGTTCTATTAAACTACTAAATAATATAAGCTTACTTAAGCTACCGTACTTACTTTGTGACACAGATCTTTAATACCGTTTTTAACAGAAATCTCAGGGTTCAGGATGACTGGTGCCAACGGCTGGCTTGAACTGGAATTGCATGAATTTTCTCAGATAATTTTATGGAGTCTGCCTGCCCTATGTCCACGCAGTTCATAAATCTCCATATCAATACAGGTTTCGTCTGGAAGGTCATTAATTTTAGCCAAACGATCGCATAATCCGATCATAGCACCGAGGTCTTTAGCGATTATGGGGTTAACCGACACCTGAGAGCCTCGCGTGACCGGTTCTTACCGGTGCACTCTGTGCTATCCTACCCCTGATATTTTTTATGTCGATCGAGTCTCTCTAGAAATTCCGTGCACACATCCCCACAGAAAGAATAACTTTCCATGAGGGTTGTGTGCCTAGCGCCCATGCCCAGCGCCCACAAGAAGCGTAACCTTTTGGTGGTAGGACCCTCAACCTGGAATGGCAACTGGTCTGACACTCTCTGTCTAAAAGTCTTTTTCAGGCTTTTATCTCTCATCTTAAGACAGTTTTATTTGACCTTGCTAAGGTTGGAAGCGCCTCTGAGTAACCCCCTTGAAGAGGCGCTATGCATATGCATTGAATGAATTAATGAATTAATGAATGAATTAATGAATGAATGAATGAATGAATGAATGAATGAATGAATTAATTATAGTGGTTGTCCTTGAAGAATATTTGGCAGTGGGAGACATTTATAAAGTGCCCATTTCCCACCATATATATATCGCTTTCATAGCGATATAGTACCAGGTCGTCGGAGAAACTACTTTTCAGTATCTCACTTATTTTCTGAATGCTTCTTACTCTTTAAATCGTGGACAGACAGGAAGACAGTTTTGTGAGGGGTGACTTCAACATTTGAGCGTCGACCGGTCGCTATTTCTATTCTCTATTTTCTATTTTCTATTCTTTGGTAGCCGCCGATATCTCAAGCGGACTTTCTTAACACAGCGACTTCAGTCGACCCGCTCTTGCTAGATAGGACGTCTCAGCAATAAGTCTCTTGCTGGTCGGATTGATTACATGTACTTCGGATGCACCTAAGTCACTGTAAGCCAACAGAAAATCTTGAAGACAAGTGGTTTCAACCTACCGCCCACAGGGGTCATCTATAGTACCCTGTAATTAACTGCCATACCTACTAGACATCCGAATGTTCAATCTAAAGAGCAGTAACGGAAAAGGAATCTTTTTCCTAGGATTCAGTTAAATTCCTGAAATGATTTTGCTTAACCCTTATAGGGTCACCGGGGGGTAAAAAAATACCCCCATCTCGGTTTTTCACGGAAATTTTAATCCCTGAAAATAGTTGAAGAAATCGCTTCTATGACTTTTCCTAAATATGTTTTATGCACAGAATGCATCCAGTTTCATTAGTTATTCATGCACCCAAATCAGCTAAAGAGTACGCGAATGTACCACGTCCTAGCTATTTTACTCAGGAATTTTTAAACATAGCATTATGCATGCTGTACACATGAGTGTCTTGCTGTTAAAATGTCTCCTTATCAGTATCTGGACATTAGGCCTATAATAGAAATCGTTTTGGTGTCATAAAATTAGGATAAATAAATGAAATTGTCTGCAGCAATCTGGCCGCCATTTTCTCCCAATTGTGGTTTCCTTGCAGTGCAATATAAGTGAAATTGGTTCCATCGCATTCCTTGACCTCGAAAATGCTGATTTAGACCCTGAGATCATATTTCCATTGCACATATGACTTCATTAATAGCCATTTTAATATTCTGGCCGCCATTTTGTCCGCCATTTTGATTTTTGTGCAGTGCCACATATGTGACATTGGTTCCATTGCATCCCTTGACCTCGATAATGTTGATTTAGACTCTGAAATCATGTTTCCATTGCATACATAACTTCACTTATAGCCATTTAAGATTCTGGCCGCCATTTTGTCCGCCATTTTGATTTCCCTGCAGTGCTGCATATGTTACTTTGGTTCCAGTGCATTCCTCGAACCTTCTATAAATAACTTCTTTTAGTTTTATACTTAAAAATCGGAGTTTATCATGAGAATCATGCGAATCACAGTGGGGGTATTTTTTTACCCCCCGGTGACCAAAATCGGTTGAGAAAAATCGTGACCCTATGAGGGTTAAACCGCCGCCGCTCATAAAGAACAACCATATTATTTCATTGTAGTCTTTGAATGTTGTGAGACAAGAAAGAACAAATTTGAAAGGAGACAGTTCCACTTGCTTGTGGATAAGTTGCATAATAACTATTTAACGACTTTTTGTTATTATAAAGATGATTATTTTTCGTCGCCCTCTCCTTTTCTCCAGGCTTGAGACTGGCGCTATCCCAATGGGGTAGTGGCGGAATAAAATATTACACGTGGAACGGAACTGACAGTGTTCTATTTAACATAATTTTTTGATTTCTTACTCTCTCATTGGCTAGCACAAAGCATGTGAATAGTATTAAGTAATATACAATAATTACGTAGATAATTTTAGTGTGGCCTGGGTCAACTGAAGTTCCTTGCGGTGGCGGCGCCAGGATTTTAGTTTTGGGGGCTGAGGCCTCGGAGGAAATTTTTCATTTGCATCCGCCAAAGTTTATTTCTGACGACCTTTTTCTTAGTCGTCAGATCGAAAATCGAAGAAAATCGTAGAAAATATTGCCTTTTTTAATGGGGGCTAGCTTTTGTTAGTCCCTCTAGCCCCCCTAGCGCCGCCACTGGTTCCTTGCTGTGGGATCCATCATCCTGCTGACCGTAAAACATTACCAGCTGCTATACATAAAGCAATAAGACGCCATGGGTTTTCTTGGAAAAACACGGAAGTAGCGAACTACTAGCATAGGCGGAGACCTGGGCCGAGAATTGGGGGTGGTGGTGGTGGCGGTGGTGGTAGTAGTAGTAGTGGTGGTAGTAGTAGTAGTAGTGGTGGTGGTGGTGGTGGTGGTAGTGGTGGTGGTGGTGGTGGTGGTGGTGGTGGTGGTGGTGGTGGTGGTGGTGGTGGTGGTGGTGGTGGTGGTGGTGGTGGTGGTGGTGGTAGTAGTAGTAGTAGTAGTAGTAGTAGTAGTAGTAGTAGTAGTAGTAGTAGTAGTAGTAGTAGTAGTAGTAGTAGTAGTAGTAGTATAGTAGCAGTAGCAGTAGCAGTAGTAGTAGTAGTTGTAGTGGTAACGGTAGTGGTAGTGGTAGTGTTAGTGGTAGACATAGGAACGCGGAAAGAAATCTCAACTGCGGAACTGATAAAGAGGGTTAAGAAAAGATAGCAATGGAAAAATGTGTACCTGACTCGACCAAACCTCGTGTCGAGGATTTTTCAGGACAGGACTCATTTATTTACTAACTTGCTCATTCACTTACTGTTGGGAATAAAATAATTACAGGTGTTAACAACAATTGTAAATTTGTAACAATCATAATTATTACCGTACGTCATTTAATTTTTTTTAGAACTTTTGACTGTGACGTCAATTGACACAATTGAACTGAATAGTCTTGTAGGTGGTCACCAGGTCACGTGATGCCATGTTGTGGCAAATATCTGTATTGCATTAATGTGTCTACAGACCAAACATTATCTGTGCGGTCACGAGAACTTACAGATTGCTATCTACATACATGCATACTTACTATGAAAAGCCATGGGTGTTTTGTTGCTGTTGCGAGTAGTTGGTATTCTTTTATATGCCTTAAGCCGTAAAGAGCTAACAGCAAGGAACCCGCTGGCTCTGGCCACTCTATATCTGCATGTAATCTGTAATTAACTACTGCCAAACCAAAACACATGAAATTTTGACCACCAGTTCTGTAAAAACTCTGAGCTACATGACGATTATACGCGCTCAGCAAGCAGTTGACATCAAAGAACACTACAGCATAGTATTGGAACAAACCTTTGGTTTGGACTTTGGAACTCCCTGCCAAAAGAACTTACCGATCTGCTCTCAATCCATCAGTTCAAAAATAAATTTAAAATCCACCTTTTAGCGACGATTATGTAAAGAATGTTCCACATGGTTTTGTGCATGCATTGTTGTGATTTTATGATCTTACTTCAATTTACGTTCACTGTATTAATTAAGTTTGCGTTGATATTTTTGGTTGTTGCATTCCTGTAGATTTAGAATGGACAACATATTCAAGCATTGTTTGAGGACATATTGTAATATTTTACATAGTGTCCAAACAGACACTGTTGTATCAATAATTATCTGATGAGTCTAGGTTGACCCTGTCTAGCGGAACCTTAATATGTTCCTTTGGGTTTACCCATTGACGCCAATGTACATAAAATGTCTAATCTGTTGATTGCATGTATCATGGTCATGGTGACCAACAAAAGTGTTGATAAGCAAAGACCATGCACTTGACATGCTTGCCTTGGTTTGCTAGCCAATGAGAGAGGATGAAACCTTGGAAATTCTGTTAAGTAGAAGACAGTTAGCTCTGTTCCACGTAATTTATTTGTTAAACAGTTTTACAAGTGGGCCTGTCTTCTATCAATCAGCCTACTTGTTCTTTCTTGTCTTACAACATTCAATGACAGAAGTAAAAAATATGGTTGTTCTCTGCAATAAGATTAGACATTCGGATGTCTAGTATGTATGACATTTAATCACAGGGTTCTAGATGATCCCTGTGGGCAGTGGGTTGAAACCACTTGTCTTCAAGATTTTCTGTTGACTTGCAGTGACTTAGGCGCATCCGAAGTAGTCAATCCGACCAGCAAGAGACTTATTGCTAAGACGTCCTATCTAGCAAGAGCGGGTCGACTGAAGTCGCTGTGTTAAGAAAGTCCGCTTGAGATATCGGCGGCTACCAAAGAATAGAAAATAGAGAATAGAGAATAGAATTAGCGACCGGTCGACGCTCAAATGTTGAAGTCACCCCTCACCAAACTGTCTTCCTGTCTGTAAATGATATTGAGAGAATAGAAATTTAATTCAAATAGACATAATCATAATAGAGATAGTAGGAAATAATAAGTAGAAAAAATTAGCGAAATATTAAACAGTATTTCCGCATAACGAGTGTAGGACATTTCCCCCCTGGACAAACCCCCCCGGACAAAACCCCCGGGGGGGTTTGTCCAGGGGAAAATGTCCGCGCCCCCCTCATAACACCTGGTTTACAATCGGTAAGCGATTTGATGCGGAATAGATGTTTCCATCACTTCCAATTTACCAGACATTTGTCTGGAACCATTATCATTAATTAGTAACTTTTGTGCCCTGGTTTCTGGCTGTCTTTCATGCCTCACTAACTGCCTCTGCGGCTGACTACCTGCCTATGTCTTTATCCGGCTGTATATCTTTATCTCCCTTGACTGTCAGATAATGTTCCTACCAAGCAGGTAACAATGGACAAAGAGTTTTTTCCATGGTCAACACTTGGTGTTGTAGGCCTAACTTGAGATGCTGGTCACGAAATACCCCTGCAAATTTCCTATACCTTGCAGTTGTCTGGAATAGCCTTTTGGGAAATTGATCGAAGATTACCGAAAAGTAGGCTAAGGCGTGCAGTCCAGTTGTGCATGAACATGTCCATTGTCCACTTCGAGCTTGCACAACGCGCATTTAAGGCTATAAGGCTTTGGTACTCATTCAATCATTCCGAAAATTTATACAGCGCCCTTTAAAGAAGCCTAGTCAGAGGCGCTCTCAGACCAGCCACGGCCAAAGAGGAAGGACTTGAGCAATTGGTAGAAAAGACGCAAATTATTATGAGGTAACTAAGCGCAGCTCAAGCGGGAGTCCATTCCATGTGGAGGGGAAACCACCGAGAAAGTTAGACTCTGTGTGATAATTGAGCATGATCGGGCTGGTAAACGGATATTATCCCCTCGGACATTGCCCCCCCTCGGGTAGGACATTATCCCATCCGGTCTATGATATCATTACCTAAAAAGGATGCAAAAACCGTAGTTACAGGCCTATTCTAAGGTCCAGGGATAGCTCATGTTCTACACCCGCTCGCGCCAGAACCCTATATAGCCCATAGTGGCACTGGTGCCGACGATGATGATGATGGTTCTCTGCCCGAAGGCAGGTTCATTGGCTTTACGCCTCTGGGGATGAGATGAGTGAGGTGGTTTACCGTTGCCTTCCCCACAGACAATGATGGGTAAGCAACTTGCCCAAGGTCGCTTCGCAGGAGCTTGCGCCCCTAACCCCCACGGGAACGGACATTATCCCCCCCCGGACATTAGCCCCCCGGACATTATCCCCCCGGGGTAGGACATTATCCCCCCAGTATATGATAGCATTACCTAAAAGTGATGCACAAAATGTAATTAATGGGCCTATGTTATATGAATACCTATACATTACACATTAGTTTAACATCCTGTAGGAATATGCTAAGTTAATTGAAGGTTTAATATGTATATTATAAGACATTTTAAAGGTCTGAAACGACGCTAAGAAGTCTACGAAGCTCATACGTAAATGTCGTTAATAAACCTTCGTTGTAGCCATAACTGACACTAACAAGTAGGCCTACTTACTGTATACGATTCCCATTCGTTCATTTTTCTAATGTATTGAATCTAATTTTGAATTGAAATGACACTAATAAGTCTAGGAAGCTGAGACATAGCCTAACTGACGTTAACAAATCTTTGCTGTGAGACACTAACCCATTTACCGCCGACGTTGCGAAAACGCAACGTACTACTTAAAAATTGTGTAAAAATTAACAACGAGAGAAACCTGCACAAATCCATTTTTTCTTACTTAAAGGATGTTTACTAAGTATGCTGTTACCAAATATATTGTTATTTATTGTCATTTAATATTCTTTTGAATTTGTCGAAATTTGGTCTTTTTGGCGCCTGCTTAGGGGTTTTTGTTCAATAATTTTTTTTCTCATAACACTATAATATTTCCCAGAAGCGAAGCTGTCCGATTGGAATACTAATGTGAATAATTAACGTCATTTGTTTATTAAATGCATATCTCATTGTATGCTGAAGCTGTAATCTGCGAAATTTTAATGTTGCGTTTTCGCAACATCGGCGGAATGCGCTATACGAATTATGTTGCGTTTTCGCAACTTCGGCGGAATACGCTATAGGCCTACGCATTATGGCACGTACAATACATGTGGTAACTCATATAAACTTATATGAACTTTCGATTGCTTACAAAACACTACATGCAGGGTAATCGGCGTTGCCCAGGAGATGTCGGGTTTCCGCTCCACCAGCCCCCACCAGCACCAACTACGGGCGGAGTGTCCCACCCAGCCTCAAGACAGCCCGTAACTCTCTGGGATATCCGGCGTTGACGTAGCTCAGAAAGTTTCGGCTTTCCCCGCCATCGCATTACACACTACCCACTGCCCCCGCCCTCTCAACCCCATCCAGTTCCACGCTCTCCCATCTCACCCCACCTCCATTCCGTATCCATTCCACCCAGCCACACCCCTATCCCATCCACGCTTGCCCCAACCTAGCATGCTTCCACCGGTCTTGTTTCCCCAGGGTTATCCAGTAAATTTAGGTTTGTGACTACTAACACCAACCGCCATCCCCCACCTCGTCCCCCTCACTCACCCCCACACCCAACATCACCAGTCACCACCTACCTCGCTCCCACCCCACCGAGTCCCTATCCTCTACTCTGAAGTAATCGGCGCTACCCACGAAATTTCGAGGTAGAAGTTTTGGTTCACCCAGAAACCCAGCGCCCACCCCAAAGCTGGTGGGCGGGGTGTGTCCTTGTCCCACCCCATCCCTGGTGGGCGGGGTGTGTCCTTGTGGGCGCGAGGTCACCGTGGGGTACTCGGTCTAGCTGTCAGGTTCAGATTATATGTGAAACTGTGGCGAAAATGTGGAAACACTGTGAAACAGCGATATTTGTGTTATTTTCCTGCCGCCCACCCCCTCCCCTACAGTGAGGGGTAAAAGCCAGTCCCTCCACAGGATGGCCCTGGCGGCCCTCTGTTCAGGTGCAAGGTTTCAAGTCTATAGCTGCGAAATTATGTGCGTACATTCTCGAAAACACACATACACACATAGTCACATTCACCTTTATATGCATAGATAAAGTTCACCTTTCCTGCCGTTGTTGCGAAAACGCAACGTCCTGAAACTAGGTCACAACAGATAATTTAAATAAAATTGCACTCTCAGAAGTCTATTGGCATCCTATTGATGATATACTATCAGCCGCAGCTTGATACGGTGGCTATTTCTCATAGCGGCGGTAAATGGGCTAAACAAATAGACACAAATAGACTGTATAGGCCCTAAATGACACTAAGTACTTTCGTTTGCATGTGAATGCCAGTGACAAGTCTTATCGGTTACGGCATTTTTCTACTATTTGCACATGGGGGGGGACTTTGTCCGGGGGCTAATGTCCTACGCAAAATCGGGAGGAATATGTCCGGGGGCTAATGTCCAGGGGACAATGTCCGGGGGGATAATGTCCAGGGGGCTAATGTCCTACAACCTGCGTCCCACATGTGCATAGGTGCAATCACGTCCTAAAAGTTGGGGGAACCATAATAATAAAGCTAGGGGACCACTCAAAAGTTGGGGGGACGCGTCCCGTGGGTCCCATAGGGTGGTTGCGCCTATGCACATGTGCTAGCCCGAGATATCTAAATCTCCAAATGTCAACTCCCAGCCCGGGGCTTGAACCGCAGTCCGTTGCAACCAACAGACGTGCTGGTGCTGACAAGAAAGGCTGTATACGAATCAGCTCGCACCCACAGATGCGCTGTAACTCCACTACCGCTTGCACTCTGGCATTGCGCCAGTCCATAGCCTGGTTAGAGGAGGAGGGCGCCGCTAATGATCGACCTTTGTCTTCACACAGTGTGATAACAAAGCGATGGGGAGTTTACCTTCCCCCTATACAACAATTCGTATCAGGATTCTGGTAAGGAAGTCTCCTGCATACGCTGCTTGAAGATCCTTTTCTTCTCATGGGCCTGTCACGCTGAATAGGCCTGCTGCGCATGGGCGGAGTTTGGTTTCCGTTCTTGGAGGGGCTAAAGCCTTCTTGGGGGGGAGGCTAAGCCCGAGAAAAGATACCATTTACACGGTAAAAAAATGAATTTGGGTCTTCTTCGGGCTTAGCTCTCCCTAGCCCCTGATAAACTCCGCCCATGCCGCTGCGAGAAGCCAACTCTTAGGACATCTGAATGGAAAGCCCTCGAAATTTGCTCCAAGTTTCGTCCTTGCTGATAGCATCAATGGCGCCCGCAGATATTTTTGCAGAGGGGCCTGGGGGGGGACAAAACACAATGGACACGGCTAAAATTTATAGTAATAGCCTTAAGACTGCAACGCGGGCAATTTAAGAAGGGTATATTTTATATAATTATAGGGTTCTCAAATTTAATCTAAAAGTCTCAGTTTTACTTTGTTTATCATTGGTATCATTATCATTAGAGCTTTAATGCAAACAAATTTGTTAGAAACCATAAGTAGTAGGCCCTATAGTCATAAACATATGCGTCACTTCCCAGGGTGAAGCAGTGTCCCATCTTGCCCCTCTTTGCGGGCGCCTATGGATAGCTAACGGTATCCATGTCGACATACGGTAGGCCAACATCTTGCGGTTCTGCGTAGCCAGCCGATAGAATGTTGTTAGAAAGAGCATTGGTGAAAAAGCCTTTGCCCTGGTCGCTGCCCTGCCAGAATTTTCGACCTGCCGAGTATTTTGGGGGCATAGATGGTTCCCCTACACTTGTTACTCGTATGATTGGCCTGTATGATCACAAGAATGTCTGGCACCGCCACTGAGAAAGAGCAAGAAGAAACATTGTTGCGACAATTGCTTGGTAGCAGGCTATGAACCATTCTGGTCCATTTGAATTGTGTATAGGTCTACATGTAGATCTAATATTATTATAGCGGAGGAAGATTCGAAGAATGGGAACGAAAAGGGTAGGGCGTCAAGACTATCGCGGGCGCTTAACAATTGACACATCTGGTTTGAGCTGGTTCACGCCGGTTTTCGGCCGCCGTTCGAAAGCTAATACACCGGTTCTTGAGATGCATGGTGTAGGGGGTCTATTCGCTGCTACCGTACCGTCACAGTAGATGAACATCGGTCTGTTTAAATATAGAAACTCATCGAGCCCGTCAATGTAAACACCGTGACAATGGCAATAATTGTGAGCGAACTGCTTGAACATGGCAGTCTCGTCAAGCATTCAAAAAATGATCATTGTTGATTTGGAGATCATGATAATTCGCTTGACCTTATAGCACTACTACGAGAGTAATTAATCCAATACAAACCATGGTATACATACTTTGGATCAGTAGCATTGCTTGTTCTTTGTTAGATTCTGCTCCAGATTCTGGATCCACTTTATGCTTGCAAGCAACGTTCTATATTTAGACATCTATAGACTTCTATGATAGGCCTAATCACTTCATTTATCAAACTTATTGGCGGTTTTTATTCATGGCCCAGATCTGGCAACCCAATCATGGAGTTTGTGCTCGTATATAATTTTATACTAGCCTACAATAATTTATTTACGCATAAGCCTGATACATAAGAAAGAAACTAAGAATATCACATCTCATCATGTCCGACCTTCTATTCCCCGCCCAGGCAAGTGCGCTCTACTGAACAGCGAATTGTTTTCCAAGACTTAATTGACCCTAGCGGGAAACAAATCTGGCAGGTGCTTGCTGCCAATTTATCACCTTAGCGCTTGTTATGGAAACCGGTATATTGAAACAATTACTATAGTGACTCAAATACTGGTTGCACTCTTCCAGTGCCAGGACCAAGCCTGGATAAAGGGGTAGGGCGACACTAGTCTTGATATGGCAATGTCGCTAGACATGTAACAAGATAGACCTGTGCTTTCTTGACAATTCTTGGATGCTTATTGCTTAAGCCATGAAATGACTTCGGTGCCTAATTATTTCCTATAGTAGGTTATGTAGCAAAAGCGGACGGGCATCCTTACGGAACTCCGCCGCTGGTTGCACTCTGCCAGTGCCAGTCCCAACTTAAGCCTGGATAAAGGAGGAGAGCGTCGCTAATGGTCTTTGTTACCACACAGTGACGTTAAACTGCAAATGCCGCATCCTTAGCCTACGTGGTTCATTTTTGCCACCTACCTCTGCACCTAGACCTGTTGTTCCGGGAATTAAACGAATAGGCCTAGCCTATGTCCTAGATAATTATAGGCTACATAGCCTACATGGACAACTTAAACCAAATCTTCGTGCCATCTGCCGTTTACTTAGGCCTACACCGCGAATTGAAATTGTATAGGTCTAAAATTTACTTATCAGTGACTGTTTTGTAAGTAGGCCTATCGTGACCCCCAATTAATTAACAGCTTGAGAAATCCAGTGCAGATCCGTACCGCTGTAAGCCGTACTGTTGCGACGCGTGAACTTTTGTGATTTTCCATCAATCGTATGATCCTACGTAGTGACTTACGCCATCTACTGATTATTTATATTTCCAGTTGAACATTAGGCCTAATACTGGTGTTATACAGGAAATGGCAAACAAACATGTTTCTTATTAGACCAACGTAAGTAGTCTAACCTATTATAGGTCTAAATTTTTTATGTAATCTGTGGGCTATCCGAAGATTTTCAATGATCGAAGATACCAATCCTGCAAGACTGTAAACTATAGCTTGTTGCAATTTCATGCGGATGAATATTCTAATAGACCTAGCCTAACTGTTAGGGTCCAATTATTACAATTTGTTAACAAAATGGCATTTTATAGCCTGAGTCTCATTTTATTTTAGGGCATTAAAACCTTTTCTTCGATTACCTCGTTGATTTAAACTCTAAATTTTATGCGAGAGTAGTAGTAGTTGCAGTTTAACGTCACTGTGTGGTAACAAAGACCATTATCGACGTCTTACTTCCTTATTCAATCTTTGGACTGACACTTGCAGAGTGCATCCAATGGCAGCCCTTTGGATTTTTGTCTGATATTTCAGTAGGCCATCCTGGATTGGTCATTGTTGAATAAGTAAGTAAAGTACAATTATTATAACCTCCATTTTTGCATCTGACAAGCGCAGAAGCATCACATTGGCTAAACTGATTGCATGTTTAAAAAAAGAAATGAGCTACAACATTTATGCAGCAATATCATTATTTTTACATAGCAATAAGAAGAATGAGGTATCAACTATATGTAGTCTATTGCCCATTTTTTCAGTGGGCGATGATAAAGGTTCCATCGTGGGTCGCAGGTTGGAGCGTTAAGTATGTAATTTTAATAGCTACAGATCATTTTCTGAGTCAATATTGCTTATCATTTTATTTTTTTTACCAAATCGTAGGTAATTTATTTATTTAATTTTACTGACATCGATGCACGGATATTTTTAATCAAATGAATTGAAATTGCCATAATTATCCATTTTTCCTCGTGTCCCAATTTAAATTTGATTTATATGAGCAGTTTCGGTCGAATTAATTATTTCGGCAGGTTATATTCGGTAAATACCCATTTTAACGTCGGTAATTATTTTCATCGGAATGAGATACACAACGTGTAGGTTATGCATAATTGTCACCCAAGGTGACTATGTAGTTGTTAAAGATGTCTTCTCCGCGAAATCTATTACGATACACGAATTCGTGTAAATAGGACGGAAACAGAGCACGGCTGGTGCCGAATTGTCGCTTCAATTTGCGCTTAGCGCGCATCCAAGTGTTCTCGATTGTCTGCGTATGGACGTTGGCGTCATTTGGATTGACGAAATGCTGCTGATGAATTACCACTGAATGTTCGTAAATTCCGTATCCAATTTGTGCGATGTTTGCATATGCTGCCCAGCCGTCGGAGATAATGTGAGAGCCAGGGAGAATGTGACTTTCAATGCAAGCCTGAAGGGTGTCTGCGCGACGATTAGGGACCTCCACCAGAAAACAACGTCCACTTTCTCGCTCAATCCCTCCAAAGACCCAGTGGCCCTCCCTCCATTGACCGCGGTGGTACTTGCGATGGAAAAACTTTGTCTCGTCTATCTCAACGATTATGGGCGCACCGTTACCGTCCATACCGCCTATCTCCTGAGCATTTCGTTGAATCCAGACTTCGCATTCCTCACGCATGAAATTACACCAATCTATTACAGTATCTAGATGCGCCACGTCCGCTTCACGTGCCATTTGCGACTGTGGCATGTCGCAACACCAGCAGTACACGAGGATCACGATCTGTTCAATGCGAAGATGGCTGCGTTCGAAAAAGGAGCCGACACGCACGGATTTGCGGCAACCGCATCCGTTGCAAGCCCATCTCCGACCGTCTACCCCTTCATTGTACCGGTTGAGTGTGCAAAGTCGGTTACAAGCACCACACGTCATAGTGTTTCTGATCAGCCGCCGACGTGCACACCATTGCAGGGCGATGTCTGTGTCGTTCAAATTCGGCAGCAGTGTTCGTAGACGCCAGATTTCCTCGTTCGTGATCTGCACCGCATTCATGACTTCGTTTATGGGTACAATTTGCGTTATTCCTCGCGGTCTCCCAGCCATTTTAACTTCGTAAAAGTTAATTTTGCTTTTTTTTATCGACTGTTTATGCGCGTATTAAACCGGAAACGCCTACGCTAAGAAATAATAACCGCTGAAAATAAAATCGCTAGAAAACGCTGAAAAATAATTACCGACGTTAAAATGGGTATTTACCTTATATTCTATAATGACTCGGTAGCAAGTAACTTTTTTTTATAAATTTGATGAAAAATATTTCCGGACGAAATTGAAGCGGGATTTTTCGTGTGAGGGTCGGTTAGGGCTCAGGTTAGGCGTCGTGAGGGTCGGTTAGGGTTAGTTTTAGGGTTAGTGCAGTCATTCTGAAGCTGGATTGATGAACAATAATTTTCAATGAAAAATGGCTGAAAAATATTTCCTGACGAAATAGAAGCGAGATTTATCGAGCAAATTCTTGCCTAAAGAGAAGCTGGGTCGATTAAAAGGATTCTCGGCAAACTAGAAGTTGGATTTATTAAAGATAACAACGCTGCAACGTTAGTTCTTGGTGTCTACCGAGTCATTCTAGAACGTCTACCGAGTCATTATAGAATATAACCATTTCGGCATTGCATCTTCAAAGGATTACAGTTTTTAACCACATTGTAACCGGATGCAAATACTGAGCGAGTTGTTGCTTAGTTATGATGAATTGCTTGGTTATGATGAAGAATCCTTACCGACTAATAGCACCTTAATTTCTCGCTTCTGTGTGACTGGCACGCATGTCAAAATCATTATATTAATGATAATAGTAGTAGTAGCTGTTTATTAACATAGCATGAACATTACACAGCATAACAGCAATCAGTATACACTCAGTAACTTTCCAGTGATTGGTGCAAAAGTCAAAGGATCAATCCAGAAGGGTCATTTGGATCTGCTGCTGAAGATTGAATTCACCCTTTGTTAATGAATAACATTTGTAAACAGTGCAATGACGACATATACTGCATGAAGCGAACACAATTGAAAAGAACATAAAACATGACTAAAAGAGGTTAATGAAATGGGTACATGTTTAATAATATAGTGTATTAGGTTAGGTAATGCCTTTGATTGAGGCGGCCTTCAGATTCTATTTCTATGTTAATGCCGATGGTGAGTTCTCTGCCCAGAGGCACATCATGATTCATGAATGTGGATGAATTGAGTGAGGTCACAGAGGTGGTTTCCGTTGCCTTCCTCACAGACAATTATGAGTGAGCATTTTGTCCAAGGTTGCTACGCAGTGGATTGAGGCAGATTCGAACCTGAGACCCTTCAGTCACAATGTGCTGAACTTACCGCAACACCACCGCATCCCATATGTTGATAAATAGACTTTATTGGGTTAAAAGGTCATAATGTATATTCCAGAAATTTACACAGCACTATTTGAATCCCTGTACTGGATATTTATAAAGATGATATATTTTTTGTTCGTAGGTCGTTGGTTGCATTGGTCAGCACAACCACTGTTGCTATGGCAACCAACGAAACCGTTGCCAAGGCAACGGAGGAGAAGACAGAAGCGGGAAAAGGGGTTGCCACGGACACGGCGGCAGGAACTGTCGCACCGGACGGGATCGTGGCGAAAACTTCAGGTGACGATGTACAGGTGGATTCTGGGACACCCGTGACGACACCTCCGATTCCTGTTATCGATGTCGACGAGGGTGGCACGTACAAATACGTTCTGTGCAAACTGCTTGGCGCCGCTCCGAACATCAAGGGCGTGACAAACGGAATGCACATCGTTCGTGGGCACCAGTGGGCAAATTACCATGGTAATCTTTCGTTTTGAACAGTCAAGTTTGAATACCATCCATGGCTATTATTAATTGTTAGTGGCTATGGGCAGGTTAACATAGTAATAGTTTTTTGTCTGAGGTTTTGGTGAAGTCACTGAGGTTACTATAGTTACTAACTTACTATATTTGTAGTATTATAAGTTACTACTCCCAAATGTTACCCAGAAAACAGGTCAATCCAACCTTAGTGGGTCCATTTAATCTGACTATATATTGGATTGATCCTCGAGCAAAGCATCAATGACTTGACACTTTTTGAGTTTGTACCAACTGCTGTTAAATTGGGATTCAATGACATGTATGTATGTATGTGCACTTGTTATAGCGCCCCTTCAAGATTCCTACTCAGAAGCGCTCCCGACTACAGCGCGGTCACTGCATCGTAGTTTCACGCCGAAGCACTGAGCAATTGCGATTGAAGGACTTGTCCAAGATCCCTACGCGGCGACTTGAGGTGGATTCGAACCTGCAACCCTCCTGCTGTAAGGCGATGAACATACCCACTACACCACCACGCCACAAATGGTGTTGATGCTCTGTCAATAAACCACTACCATTGTTGTTGTTCTTATTGTTCTAATGAAGCGTTACTTTTCCTGTGTTGTTGTTGTTCAGCCGACTTGGTGGAAGAAGTCGAGTCGTACATAGAACGACGAGGTATCGGAATGTTGTTGGAAGTGAACGGAGGTGGAAGAATTGCGTTCAACCGAGATCGACAGAGCATCATGGTCTACGGATACTCTATGGTTGGTTCTTTTTCCACCTCTTGCGAAAACCACCTATAACTTGGACCTAGACCACTTCCTTTTGTTCTACCAGTTAAAGATGTTAGAAACTTTATTCCGAGGGTTCTCTTTGACACCCATTAATGACATTGTTATCTTCACTTTATTTTGCTGCTTACGTTTAAAGTGTATTGACATGTAACTGGGTGCGGTGTGTCACCCTGATTTGTCTAATTCAACGAAGATTAATTACGACTACTGGCCACCAGGGGCGAAACTGCGTTTAAGCATTTGCTACTTGCTAAGGTAGGGTGAGGTTGTCGTCAGTGCTTAAGGTGTGGAAGTATAAATGCCTGGATGCCCCTTACCTTTCCAGGCTTGCTGGACAATAAGTGACAGGACTGTGTTCAGATCTTAAAATAAGTGCATGGATGCCGTCCATGACCATCCAGCCACACTTTAAGCCCTGATTGTCGTGTCTATTCTTTGCACTATGCTTAATGGAAAATATTAATCATTTTCTAACACATCTCCACATACATGATTCATGGTAACCTTCACCGGCTCCCGGTCTCAGCGTGAATCGGATGCAAGGCATTTTGTTACTCAGTCCTACAAGGCTTAGCTCCTAAATGCCTGGCTGTGACTTGATGTGCAAGTTGCTTTCTGCATGATCTTTTACGCCCTCTTCGTTCTGCTGACCGCCTTGTACCTCGGTCATCAACCTCATTAACCCAGCATCAGGCTTTTTGTTATATTATATTTGTGTGTTCATTGATGTTGAATGGCCTTCCCACGCAATTCACCTGTATCGCTTTGCTGCTTTAATACCTGGAAGGAAACTTGACTTGAAGACCTGGAATGACCTCCCTGTTGCACTTTGTTGAGCTTATTAATTACCCAGGAGCCACTTCACTCTGTTCCTTATGAACCTCAAAACTCTCCTGTTTAGCCGTGGTTGGACCAGGAGCGCTTCTGAGTAGCCAACCTTGAAGAGGCACTATATAAAATATGATAGGAAATACTAATAATTGTATTGTCCACAGAAGCTGCTTGCTTTTGTTGGTGCTATAAAACTCATCAAGTGTTACATTCCAGTGATAGTTACATTACATTGTATTGCACTAGATTATATTGTTACATTACCTGTCTATCTGTTTTTTTACCATTAAACGAATATAATAATTGTGTGCTGTTACGTTCTGTAGGGTTATGGACGTGCGAATCACTCAATAACGTGTGAGCTTTTGAAGCGACAATTTCCAAGCTACACGATCGATTGGCAGAACACGGGCTACTGAGGCAGTCGAAGGCGACGGTGGTTGCGGTGTGCCATCCGAAATTGAACGCTTTCCCATTGTTTGAATTCAGCCATTGTTTGAATTCAGCCATTGTTTGACTTCAGCCATTGTTTGAATTCAGCCATTGTTTGAATCCAGCAGTTGTTCGGTACTTGGACAAAACTAGAGCGCTGCAACACCCAAAGGTGCCATGAAACAACTCTTGGGGTGCCACGGCTGGCAGAATCGGGGATGTTGTATCAATGGGTTTTGGGGGAACAATCTACCGCTGTTGCGAGAAGTTGGGGATTTTACGTTTTAGATATAAATGGGTTGTTGTTGATTTCTGTATATTTATTTACAGCTCTGAGTAACTTCTGAGCTTGTTATACATAAGTTCACCCCGAGAAAGGGGGTTTGTTCTGACATTCGAGGTTGGGTGGATGGGTTGGGATAACATTGGACAGAATGACTAAAAGGTGTGAATGATGACAGATTATCATCAGTGATGTAATCGTGTAACTATTTTTGAAAATTTAAAGATGTGTAAAAATAGTTGAGACATGATTCGATTGTAGAAATAGTTCAAAACATGATTTGATTGTGGAAATAGGTGAAATATGATTCGATTGTAGAAATAGTTAGAACATGATTTGAAGGAATCAGGAGCCAAAACTTCTCCGGCTGCTATGGTCCTTAAGTTTTAAACCATTTCTCTTAGGATATACGTGTACGGAAAGTGACTGCTAGTCGGTCACGAGTTGACTGGCTAGAGTGCTTATGTATTACTTACACAAAAATCGTAATTTTTACCCCCATTTCCTCCTCTGTTGGAACTCATACATTTTGTTTAACTGCCACCCATGCATAGTTAGTGGCGTCGGACTCTTACGGGCATTGAACCCAATGATATTGATGATGATGATGATGCATAGTTACATATCTAAAAATAAGTAACCCAGGGTTCCCACAATGCCCTGCCTTGCAGAACCTAACATTATGTTGGTAATGATTCAGTAAACTGCATACAATGTCTTTTTTCATGCGATATCTTTTCTGCTGTGTTGAAGACGTCACCATCTAAGTGTTTGTGTTCGGTCGTGAAAACATTTTTACCGCAGTGGTATTTGTTCGATTCTGAAAAACCAGTGGACTGTGTAGTTGCTTTGAAATGAGCTCGGCTCCAATGACGTCGTCCAGGGTTTAAAAACTGCTTTGAAAAGCACCGACGTGAAGAGATGAAAAGTTGGATAGTTGAGGTCAATTCGTGTTGAATGATCACGTTAAGATATTTACTGTTGTCACAGGCGTCGATGAATTGTAAGAGTGCAAGTTCTTAGAGCTGTCAAAGTACACTGCATGTCATGCACAGGCGATCATTCAGCGTATAACCGCTGCCTTCTGTTGGCAACAGCTCTGTAGTCGGCTGGCTTTAGTCAACATCAGCGGGGAATTATAAACATTGTTGTAAATTTACTGATGCATTGTGGATCTTTTTTCGCTGCACGACACCCCCCCTTGGATGCATAGCTTACACCCCTGGCAGTGCTCCAGGCATCACTGGTGCATACGGAGTCTTGTTCCCTTTCTGAGCGTATACAATACAGAATTCTGACGTGTGCAACATATTGATGGTGCATAGCAACTAATCTTACAAGGGATTGGTATGCTCCCCAGGTACTTCTTGGTCTCTCCTCTGTCAGACGTACGCCAATGGTGAGGCCTGAACACGTCGTCTCCAAATTGCTCTGTCCCTGAATTTGTCCACCGCATCCCTCGTAACCATGCGTTGCGTTATTAGATCCTCTTTTATATTGTCCATCCAAGTGTGTTCGCTTGTCTCCCCTCCCCTGGCTTCTGTTTTCGCTAATGATTGTTTAGTTTTTACGTTTTATTAATGTGACTTCACCTTTGGTTCCCTATAATACTAAGATCCACATTGTGCAACCTGATGCATTAAGGCCAAAACATGTGATTAATGCATCAGTTAGAGACATGTTGAATATTTATTTGCGATTTCCCACCAAATGACTATTTATATTTTCATTTAAAGAGTGTACAAACTTAGGACCAAACGTCAACATTTTGTTCATGAGTTTCTCACAATCTCAGCCTATGCATGCTCTTAAAAAGTGCATTCTTGACTATGTCCCTTTTCTTGGCAATGTTATGGTACATAAATACATCACTCGGTGGGACTTTAGCCTGTCTGAAGAATATATATATATATACATATATACGACTGACATGAAGTGTTGTAATATATATATATATATATATATATATATACGACGTGTACCTGTATTTCCCAAATGAACCTTCATGGGTGAAAGCAATAAACTTTATTGCATGTCCTCCTGAATAAACTCTGTGCAGAGAGGTCTGATTCAAAACTAATGTGACCAAAACCTTTACAGGTATATATGCTGTGTGAGAACATCACACGTGTGTACACATATCAAGACCCTTAATGCATATCTAATAAAAGAACAATCCGTTAAGCTAACCCATAGGCAGCCATGGTTAAAAGCGTTAGACAGCTTGCAGACTGAGTATTCATTACATTTGAGTAGGCCGAGAGTATATGTGGAGCCAAGATCCAGTTGAATGGAACGTGCAGCTCCATAGCGGGAAGCCAGTGTAGCACCTCCATCAAATTCTTCGTTGTTTAAAATTTACGTCCATCAAGGCCACAATTATCTGAATGCAGCAATGGTTGTAATATCACACAACCAGCTTTCGTCACGAGAGTGGTGTGCAGTTTGCAAAGGTCAACTTCAAGTGCAACCTCAGAAGTTGAAGTCCTTAGGGAACTTTGAGTCAAGTGCAAGTAATTCACTTGAGATGTTTGTACAGCTAACGTTTCGCTACTCAAGAACCTCTCCTGTTGAACCTCCAGGCTATATGTCTACTGTGATTCTAACCACTTTTCCCTCAAGGCATTCACTACATGGGTGCTGTCGTTAAAACAATCAGATTTCACAGTCTCGTGGATTTCAACTATTAATCTGCAATGTCCTACACTGATTTCGGCAGCATGGTTGAGAGAATGAAAAATGGCTGAGAAGCGCTGTGGCTGAATATGGTGGACAAAACTGAGCCTGTGGTTCCTTGCTCTCGGACTGCTATCCGATAGTAATGTTGGTTCTACAACCTGGAATGACTTCGCTGCACTTATTACCAAGGGGCTACTCCACCCTGTTCCTTATGAATCTCAGACTGTCCTATTTAGCCATGGCTGGTTCTGGAGTGCATCTGATTAGCCTACCTTGAGGAGATGTTATAATTAAATATCCTAAATTATAATAATAAATAAGAAGGTTGAACTGGAATCTTTGTCTTGTGATGACAAGAATCAATTTGGTTCAAACTGTAAAATCATTTGCCACAACTGGGTCTGCCCTCTGGAATGCCCTTCCTCCTCTTTGCATGTTTCCAATCTTTCAAAATCCATTCCTATGTCTCTATATCTCCTCAAAACCGATTTCTTCAGTCGGGGTACTTGCACTGGAAGCACTACTGAATTACCACGGCGCTATATACGTTTCAAATTACATTACAACAACAGAATGATAGCAGAGAATTTCTCTACACCATTGAAGTGAACAGCTATGTACCAGCAAGATATATTTGCAAAAACACACATTTCACAGCGAGACATTGAATACTTTTATTCAAATACTGGAACCTCTCGTCAAGAACGATTCCTGCTTTCACGGAAGCAAAACAGTGTAAATATAGCTCATCCTTATCTACGTTCGTATTTTACCAAAGTCCTAAACATAATACTGGATAATAAAGCTCGACATAACATTCAAAAGAATTAAAGTGTTTAAATGAAGCACGATTGACAGTTTGCGTAAATTCCACGTAGCGTCGTAATTGTATTAATAAACATATTTTCATAATAAAAGACATCGAATTTACAGATGGCAGTCAAGGAAAAATTAGAAATGTAAATTGCACGATTATAAACAGTGGTGTCATTTCAGCTGCTTATCCTGCGATCACCGAACGCATTTTCGGAAAAGTTGTATGGCACAAAATTTCGGACTGCAAGTCCAGAGCTTTGAAGCCCAAACCACAAAGTATCTGTGTTGGATCATGATTAGAATTATTATTATTATGCCATTATTGAGCACCCGCTATCTAAAGACAAAGCATCACTTGATAGCGATAGCGTTGAGAAATTATGAGGGAGGAACCCTGGCTGGACATAATTATCAAAACCAATATCTGTCTCAGATAAGTTTGCTTTAACACATATTGCAAAGCAAATGCTCACTATAAAATTATCGCCTTGACAATGACTCCAAATTATGCCATTCACATGACAAACCTATCTAGATAACGAAAATATAAATGCACGCTTCTTTACAACCATGCATGCGTGTGAGTAGAAGGCCATACAGATACTGAACTACTCAGGGCCGGATTAAGGCATGTTCAACATGTTCGGCCGAACAGGGTCCCACACATGTGGAAAAAATTCCGAAAATTTGTTGAATTTCGACCAAACGATTAAAAAAGGTCATCTTTTTTTGGGAGTGGAATAGTTGGTGTATTCTAGGAAAATTTCTACCAAATGACTAAAAAAAAGGCCAGAATTTTTGGAGATCCGCAAAAAAATCCCCGAACAGGGTCCCCACAATTCTTAATCCGGCCCTGGAACTACTTAAAGACTGGCCGCATTTTGTGCAAGCTCTCCGTCCAGAAACTGCACGAGAAACATCTTCCACTTATCCTAGGCCACCATAGACGGCAGCAGATCCTTTGACTCTTTACCTGCCTTATGACTAGCCCAAAAATATTTTTTAAATTTCCATTCTTTTCTTTGCATTTAATTTCTTCGACCAGCTGAATAACTATCATGAATAAGGCGTGAAATTGTATAAATGGCGCCACCACTGTCTCTTTAGACAGAAACACGGCTTGGGGAATATCCCGCCATCTGACAACCTCCTCGACACGGTTGTGCCATCAACAAATGGATCCCACTACCACAAAGATAGATGACTACGATAGCAGTTAACTACAAAGCGGAAGATAAGCTACAGAAAGAACGCAGCTGTGTTTTGACAGTTTTCCAATACATTTAAGCGTCTCGACGTTTTCCGACAAACTGACTTTTTTCCGCTTCACCGAACGCGGTCTCCGCACATCGTCGCTCTACTGAGCCGTCGTCGGAATTCTCTTCGGGTGTCTGACTCGGTTGACGAGCAGGACGCAGTTGCTCAGACGCCCGCCGCGCTTCAGCGGTTCTTCCATGTGGACCGCAACGCGCGGATAATCGATTTTGTTTGTGTACACCTGGAGTGAGAAAGAAAGAGATGGTAAATTGCGCTGAAGAACAAATTGAAACTGGACGTTTCTGGTTGAGAATCAGCGCAATCGCCGCTAACCAACTCAGCCGTACGCAGTACACTAAGTATGTCGGTGGGAAGATACAAGTCTTCAGTGAACTACGAATAAAGTCTCACCTGAGTCAGCAAAAAATGAAATTAAACCTCATCTAGCACTACCTTTCAGAATTGGTTCAATAAAACTAATTAATGCATTTTCAATTTCATTTAGATGTGCATGAGTGACTTTAGAGTCAGATCCTGGCAGCTTATTTTAAAATATTTTTACTCATTTTAGGAAATGCAGGGCAAGTGCACATGTCAGATGCAAATAAAGCCTAAAACTTACTTGCTTATAACTTGTTAAGTCTTAAACTGTATACAACTTCTCCAATCTGAGTTAAAAAGTGCAAAACATCAATGTTAATTCAGGTAAAAAATCAGGACAACACAACCGTCATTCAGTTCTCAGAAATCCTAACAAAACAAATAGAATCAAACAATTTCGTAATCATAGGTGTAACTAGCGGCCTTCTTGGTTCAAACCCCCAAAATGCATAATTTCTGAAATTGTAAACTACTTTTCTACGTTTTCTCTGTTTTCCCCCATTGAAAATCCCTGGTTATGTTACTGTTTATAATCATGATCTAACTTACGGCTGATCCTTTGGGAATAAGATCGTTCGAAAGATGCATTAGAACGCCGTTGGCGTAGATGACGTTGGCCGCCTCATCCTCGTCAACCGTTATGTACTTGTAGCCAACGGCTCCGGAATTACGGATCTCCTGTATAAATGTCAAAGGTTTAAACTCGGTTTAAATAAACAAAATTAAATTAAATCTGTTTAAATATACATAAATAAAATCAACTATACAAACGTCTTGGTCAAAAATAGTCTTTAACATATAATATATAGCATATTTAAAACTATTTGTGTCAGTCAAATTATGGCTTGCAATTGACCAACTAATATTCCACTCTATTATCTACAAAAATTACTTTTAATTCAAAAACTTCCGTTATTTGACGATGAAGCATAAATTGGAATCATTCAGCAATTTGTCAGATGGACATAAAGTCTACTTACTTACTAACTCATTAAGTTTTACTCTTACAACTTCTGAGAAATGTCATAACATTTCTTATGTGAAGCCAAGCATGTTATTTGCTAATACATACACTACAGACAGTTTCCAATTAATTCTACTTTACATCTGAATTCATTCATGTACTGTAATCACACATCGTTGTTACACTGAAGCTACTCACACATTGGCAGTGCCAGTCCCAAGATTAGCTAAAGGAGGAGGGCAACGAACGCCAATGATCTTTGCTAGAACACAGTATTGATAAACTACTACTACGACCAAGCTGCAGTAGTAAGCATAAAAGTTACAATCAGGAGACCATGGACAGTCTACTGAAGGGTGCCACAGCCTGTGACCAAGAAGCAATGATGAAGCACAATCAAAGACTTGTAACGGCAATAACCTGGAAAGTCTTTTGTGCCGCTTCACTTTTCCCGATCGTCATAACTTCCGGTCCGGCCATGCTGATGTAGTCCTTCAGATGAACCGCTGGAGCATTGACCTTCACGATGACCGTCGGATACTCTGGAAAGGCTTTTCCAACTGCCTGCGCACCCAGGAGGTTTGTGCGTGTCGACAACCCAACAAAGATCTCTCGTCCTAAACAACAAACATTTTGAACGGGTTAAGTAAATAAAAAGATAATCACAAAATGCGAAGTATAACAAAATGCGCAACAAAACACTGTGCACAAGAAATAGATGGTCTCTGCACCGCTGCATCACCCATGCTCATAAATTTATGTAAGAGGTCGTTGGCCCCAGGTATGACAGATATCAAAGGAAGACATTTCGAGTGCAACAGCATCGTCACGCAATTCGTCAAATTTTAGCACTTTGTGAAAAACAGCAAACAAGACAAAGAAATTGTGAAACTTTAGACACGTTCATGTCAAAATATCAACAATTCCTAGCTCACTGCCAGTCGAAAATTTACGGGATTTCTGTAGTCTATTCATAAAGCCGAGAAACCATTTCCATTCGGATTTCTATTGCAATATAAAACTGGTTTACCACAAAATCCGATATTAACAACCCTAGTTAATAAAATACGAAAAATATTAAATCACGTGGCCTGGAATTGGTTCCCACAGGACTTGCGCCAGCATCCAGGGATTCTTACAGAATTATTTATTGTAATTCAACTCAAACTGTACATACTTGCAATGCCTCTGAGTTGACCCATTGAAGATACACTATAGAAGTGAATGAATGAATGAATGGATGAATGCCTTTGAATGGATGAATGTTTGTTTGTATGTGCACTTGTTATAGCGCCCCCCTTCAAGCTCTCTCTACTCAGAGGCGCTCTCGACTGCAGAGCGGACACTGCATCGGAGTTTCACGCCGAAGCGCTGAGCAATTGTGAGTGAAGGACTTACCTAAGGTTCCTACGCGGCGACTTGAGGTAGATTCGAACCTCGAACCTTCCGGCTTCAAGGCAACGACGCCACCACTACACCACCGTGCCCAAAATGAATGAATGAATGAATGAAAGAATGGATGGATAAATGAAGAATGAATGGATCAAATAGACTTGCCTGTCCAGAGGACATCTCCTCCCTCAACAGTTGCCTTTTCTGTGTCGACTTCGATGATTTTTAAGCCAATCTCCTTGCGCAGGACTTGCCGCACAACTGCAATCTGAGCAACGAAACAACACATACAACAAGTGAACAACTGCAGTACAACGAAACAGATGCAACAGGCGAACAACCATTGTATAAAGAAACAGATGCAACCGGTGGAGCAACCATTGAACGAAGAAACAAATCTACGCATCACCTGAACAACTGTTGCATGAAGAAACAAAATGCAACACATGAACAACCGTTAAACAAATAAGCAGATGCAACAGCTAGACAACCATTGTTGCCGTTGTTTTTCACTTGTGCTTGGGTAACCCTGACAGCAGGACATTAATCACTTAAGAGAACTTTGTCTCCCTTTGCTTTTGTCAAACCTTAACAAACAATGAGTTTTAAAATATGTTGTGTAATTGATACATGAAGCAATAAAAAAAACTATGGTTATGGCCATGGTTATATACCCTGATCTATATCAACTAAACATTAGTGCTGTCAACCTTTGATTCTGCCAGTCCGGGTCGCCCACACAGTAACTCAATATGAATCACCAATTTATTTACCCTATCTACACATATATTGAGTGTCCTTTGTGTCACCCTACACCACAGACAGTCTACCAACAATAGCTATTAAAAATTAGTCAAATTATCAAAAGGCAAATGATCTACAATTATATATATATATAATTATATAATGTAAAAAATATAATAGAGAGTAGCAAGGTTAATAATGTATTTTCTATTTAGTGTTCTATGTAATTACACTTAATGAACGCAATTGGATTTAAAATCAAGAGCGACACATTATTGAAAAGAGCACAGCTTAACTCTCTTCTATGATCACATTGTAAAAAACTAAAAATTAAGGTCGACTGCTCAATTGTTTAGTGTGCGAAACAAAGAACATTTCCTGACGTTGAACAGTACACCCACACCCAGTTCCGGGACCATTTGGGACTAATCCTGGAAAACGGAGCGCACAAATCCAGGTGAATCCGGGATCGCCGACCGCCCCATAGAAAAAGCACAGCCCCACACACACTTACTACATCCAACACGTAATTAAGAGCATGAGTCACACACCGAATAGGAATTTCAGTAATTTCATACCTCCCCCTGTCTCGACGGCTTATTCGGCAGAGACGGCGGGTTGCAGATAAGCGCCGTGCCGTTGATGACGACGGCTATGTCGTCGACAAAAAGTCCGTCGGGCTGTTTCTCGTCGCAGGGCAGTTCGATCACGTCGACCCCTATTCTTCGGAGGGCATCGACAAGCTCCTCGTGCTCCCTCCTCGCGTTCTCGATGTTTATTCCCTGATGACCGCGGACCAGGTCGTACGAAGACGATTCCGCGAACGAGTTGGCCACGCGCGAGACGAGCGCAAAGTTGTACTTAAAACAGGTGGAATCGGTTGTCATGGCTGGAAAGTTAACGTCGGAAGTCGACGAATTGACGAGGAATCGGTGAAATTGATGTTTTCAGGGTGAAAAACGACGCGAACCGGATCCGAAATTATCTTTCATTGGCACTTACAGATATATTACTAACGAATTAACATGAAGTGCAGACACGTGACTTCGCTTAGGCGCTGGCTTTAGATGTTATATAGCGCATTTATTGAATTTTGAGCACAGAATAAAAGAATAACATAATAATAATAGGCCTATTCTCTTTATTCAAAAGTCCGGTTGGCAGACCGCAACCGGTTACAGCGCACAATTATGCAGTTTAAACAATAATTCACAAGAACGGAGATCACAGAATACACAAATCTACTAAATATACTAACTGAGCAGAATGCATTGATTCGCTTCGACTAAGAAATATTGCGATTTCTGATCGCCATAAATAATATCATGGAATGTTGGAATGACCAAGATAGTCAGCTCAAGTGTACTCCAGTGACCCACTAATCAGTAACTCTTCATGAAACCAAGTGATTTCTTGGTGAGCATGGGCGCCCGCACATAGGGGCAAGGGGGGGCACTTGCCCCCCCCTGGAAAATTAATTTGAAACCCATTTTTCTAACTACTACTTTTGGGGTTTAAGAAATTTCTTCACATTGGAATACTAATGTTACGATTTACGAATGATACACTTCCGTGAAAGTTAGAAATTTAAATAATGAAATCTCTTTAGAAACAAAGAAACCCTTAATTTTCTGCCTTGCATTTTTTCAAGCTCTTGCTGAAAACGGAAACAATGACTTTTAACCCTCCCGTGGGTGCCCATACAAATAGTATTCCTATCGATTGTGGCCTACTTGTCTGGAATCTCGCTGTAGGCTAATGCAGTTTTTCATAACTACGTAAAAGTTAATAATCAATAGGTTACACTAATGTAAAAATTTGAAATTTATCAACAGCCCATTGAAATTAAGTAACGGAGATCTACATATTCACCAGCGTTATATATGGAATCAAGTCTGCTTTAAATCGGGCTGCATTTTGTCCATTTTGCATGCTGCCATCTAGTACAGAATTTAGGTAGGTCAAGTTGTAGAGAAACTTGGATAATTGACTCTGGCTATCAAAGCTCGAGATTTTCTTCGAACCAACATCTCCTCTGTTCAAAAGAGTTGATACCCCATTCTTCTGATCCTCGGGATCCTCCACCTTCCTAAACGGCCCCTGCAATAACATCTGACCCTCTGGATACAGGACTCTGACCTCTTTCTTGACTGCCCTTTGAACAGCCTGATGACCCGATGCAGCGCTTCTGAATAAGCTGGTGCCCTACAATTGACTTTGGAGTGGCGCTTTAGAAGTTTAGAAATTACGATTAAAATAAAGAAGTAACTTGATGGAGCACTTGCCCCTTTAAAACTGATACCTGTTTTTCGCTCATTTATTCATTCATTCATTATATAGCGCCCCTTCAGAAACCTACTTTTTGACATTCTACTTTTGATTTTTAAGAAATTTCTTCGCTCTAAGAAAACTATTCATATTGAAATGATATAGGCCTACACCAAATGAAACTGAGAAATATACATAAGGAAACCTCTTTGAAAAATACCCTTATTCTCACTTTCAAGCGTTGCAATTTTTAAGTTCTTGCGACTAGGAAATTTAACCGTGACCAACTTAAAAATTTTGCCCCCCCTGCAAAAATTTCTGCGGGCGCCCATGTTGGTGAGCCTCATTTCGCCCAATGCTCGCCACGCCACCAGCGGCACAAGCGAAGACCAGTGAACTTTACTGTCTGACATTGAAATCAAATTGATTAAATTATAATGTATATGCTCTAGATTTATATAGCGACCGCACAGTTATAAAATTATGTCTCGACCCGACTAATTTTGTCAATGAATTGAACGGTTGAGATACTCCTTCGCCACCTATAACCACTCACCCATTTGAAAGGGCGCCAAACCGTGCTTGACATGATGTTTAATTAGTTTCAGTGTCATTCGCTGGATGGCGTCTTGCAAAGCTACGGAGACTAAGCTGGGCCTAATATCGAAATAATTATTATGACAAGATCTTTCTAATTGGTCTATTATCTAACGTTCAGTGGCGTAGCCAGCTATTTTTTCATGGGGGGGCAGTGGGGTGGCAGCTTAAAATGATGGGGTGGCTACCGTTGGCAATTAAAGCGTGCATCGGCATCGGTATATTGCCATAGACTATGTATTTTTAGATTTTGGATGTATAACAGTATTGGACATAATACGCAAGCAAGCCTCACTAGCTTGTCTGTCCCACAGTGCACTATAGTGGCCTGTCCCACTTTCCCATCACCCACCCTATAAGAAGTTGTACAGGAAGTTGTATAAAAAATAAAATAAGTCAGAAATTATATAACATTGTTTAATTCTTTATCACTCGTAAGAGTAAAAAGTAAAACAAACGCAGGGATTGGGGGGGGCAGCTGGGGGGCAGCCCTTTCATTTGGGGGGGGGCGGCTGCCCCCCTTGCCCCCCCCGTAGTTACGCCACTGCTAACGTTGCAGAACAAAGCAGAGTTGTGCTAATCTAGATTTAACTGCGCTAAGACTAAGGTGTAACAATATCATACAAACCAGAGATCTTAGCAGATCTCTGATCTTACTGTATGCTAATACAAACGAGCAGATTATTCTTATTCAATTAATTCAATTCAATCAATAAATGCATCAGGGCTCTTTTAACGTGCAGTTGTACACAAAATGTGCAGTGCTAAATGGATGTGTGCAGTTGTAGAAGCACTTCTTTACAGTTAAAACTAGTCTAAAATAGTCATTGTCATCCGATTGGAAGTAATTTACCATGGAGGTTGGGAAAGGAAAGAAGAGGTTGTGCAGTTCTAAAAATTCCTTAAAAACAGCCCTGAAATGCATTATACTTTTATAATTGTTAAGATATAAACAGCTTTGAGATTAGCATGTTTTGTGCACTGGCCACGAAAATACAATACAATACAATGCAATTAGTCATTTATAACGCGCTTTAACAAAACAAGTCTCGCACAAGAGCGCGCTTCACTGCAGATCTAATTATAATGCAATGAAAACAAATGAGTTTTTAACTTTGATTTAAACTCTACAACAGATGAGCACTGGCGAATGAAGGTTGGAGGACTGTTCCATTCAATGCAATTGATCGACCTAGAATTATATGGTTCGAGTCTCTAATAGGAAAATGATGGTTTTATCAGCCTAAGTATAGCCTAGTAGAGAGGTTTGGACGCTCCACTCATTCTAGTTCAAATCGTCTAATGTCCTCATCCAGATATAATAATTATCATCTATGCAGTGTGGCATTGCCTCAAATTGGACTTCACAAATTAGTTGAAATGACCGAGAAGGCCTAAGAACATTTGTTTGTACCCATAACCGCCAAGAGGCTATCGTCAGAAACTGATTATGATGATGATGATGGTGATCGGCATATAGACTGTGACCTGATTACAGGCCTAATAATACGAGTCTAAAACCGGTCTAAAGGGATGCCACGTGTAACGTGTGAGATTTATTTTGATGCGACGTTGATGGACAAACTTGCATGATACATTGATACATTGCTAAGAGTAAAACTCTTTTAACGCTGCGTCTGCCTTTCATATTATGAACGTATATGCGCTCGAACAGATATAGCTACGCCTTAACTACCTCTCTCTATTACTACCTCCCTCTCTTACTACCTCCCTCTATGACCATCTCTCGTCCTTACTACCTCCATCCCTTTGGTCCCTTACTACCTCCCTCTCTTTAGTCCCTTGCTACCTCCCTCTCTTACTATACCTCCCTCTATGACCATCTCTCGCTCAGAGTCGCTCTTACTACCTCCCTCCCTCTTTAGTCTCTTACTACCTCCCTCCCTTTAGTCCCTTACTGCTTCCCTCCCTTTAGTCCCTTACTACCTTCCTCTCTTACTACCTCCCTCTACGACCATCTCTCGCCCTTATTACCTCCCTCCCTTTAGTCCCTTACTGTCTCCCTCCCTTTAATCCCTTACTACCTCCCTGACTAATTCTCTTGCTACCTCCTTCTATGACTACAATCTCTCCCTAATTATACCTCCCTCTGTGATCATCTCCTTCCTTCTATACCTCTCTCATACCTACATCGCTCTGAGCCTCCCTCCTCTCATACAGCTTTCCTATCTCTCCTCCTCCTTGTTTGTGACCTTCATTGTCTTCCTCTATCTGCGCCTCTATATACGCCTCATTAAGCCTCCAGCAGGTGACTCCAACCTATGTCCTTCTTTCAGTCGCACTGCATCTTCCTCATGTCTCACTTCCAGACTGTTTGCCTCCTTCTCCAACTCATCCATCTCCTCCTCCTCCTTCTCCTTCTTTCCTTCGTCCTTTCCATCTGTCCTTCCCATTCCTCGCCTTCCATCTTCTCTTCCTAGTCTCGTTCGCTCCTCATCCTCATAACTTTATTCCATTTTATGTCTATACTTCTCTCCATTCTCCGAATTTTTCCATCATTATGTTCTCGTTCCTTCCTGTCTCCGTCTTTGCCTCTGTTCCTGTCCCTACCTATGTCTCCGCTTCTCTCTGTCTCTGCCTCTGTCCCTGTCTTTGTCTCTTTGTCTCCGTCTGTGTCTCCGTCTCTGTCTCTGTCTGTCGCTGTCCGTCTGTCTGTCTCTCTCTCTCTCTCTTTCTCTCTCTCTCTCTCTCTCCCTCTCCCTCTCCCTCTCCCTCTCCCTCTCCCTCTCCCTCTCCCTCTCCCTCTCCCTCTCCCTCTCCCTCTCCCTCTCCCTCTCCCTCTCTCTCTCTCTCCCTCTCCCTCTCCCTCTCCCTCTTCACTTCAAGCAGCGACTCTGTTGGCGATTGAAGAGATTCCATCAGGGCCGACAGAGCCACTAGACTGACTAGAGAGAGAGAGAGAGGTCCGTCGGGAGAGAAGCCCGCTTCTCAATCACCATTTCCATCCACATCATCTTTATCCGCAGCTGTTGCAGCAGCAGCAGCAGCAGCAGCAGCAGACGTTGCAATATAGCATCGAGCAGCGGCGGCGCACCTGACATCAGCCTCCATCCATTCATGAGACGACTGGGCTGCTGAGGCAGGCAGGCAGGCTCTCCATCATCCGCAGCGCGAGTCAGGCTACGGCCTTCATCATCATCATCATGATCAGTTGAAACTGCGATCTCAACGCTGAGCTGTACTTCGAAGGACGTTGCTCAAAGGAGTGGCGAGGCTAAAGGAGTGGCGAGAATCAAGAAGTGACGAGGCTCACGAAGTGGCGAGAATCAAAAAAGTGGCAAGACTGAACGATTAGCAAGAATCAGAGGAGTTTTGTAAGATTGAAGTCCTGTCGAGAATCTTGAAGTTTCAAGACTCAAGATTAAGTGGTAATATTCGATCGGTTGCAGAATGATTTTTAGAGGCACTGAATAAAGACGCCTCCGAATAGATACCTCACTGGCTCAACGCATCGCGCGTGAATAAGTCGAAACTCTGAACTTAGCACTCGAGCGGCAATTCAAAAATGTTGAGTTGAAGACAGCAATGACGTTTAGCATCTCAATCGGAGTCAGAAGTTATTCCCGTCGTTGCTAGTTCCACGCTCTGACTTACTCTGAAAGCGAACCGAACTACGCAGCTCTCAAGTATGGCAATCAGACTCGAGTACTGGATTTCCACTCGCCCAGTACTTTACTTTGAAGATTCTGATAGCAATTCAGTTTCGAAATTCCAATAGGTTGACCTGAGCTACTTATTAGTACGGTACGTAAACTTCGGAATTCTGACAGTACAGCACCGAGAAAAGGAAGTGAACCTGCGCTGTAGAAGCCTATCTGAGTGTCTGAATATTCTAAGAGTACTGTGCATTGGAATTCTTACAGTACGGTTGGATATACTTGTTATAGCGGAATTCTAAATGCACAGTACCATATTACACAATATTTTTGGAATTTATACGAAGTCGAAGCAAGCTTGCAATATAAACAAAGACTGCTGAGGATATAGCCTACGATACTAGATGGAGCCGTCGAAAGTGGATCTGTTCGATCGTATTTGATTCTTTTAAATTCTTTTCAATTCTATTCAACTTTATATTCTATCTTATTCAATCCTATTCAATCTGATTAAATCCTATTCGATCCTATTTGATCCTCATTGAACCATGACGTTTCGTTCCATCGATGATCAAGCACGCTGGTTCAATGTATTTGGAACGAATGTGGAACTTCGTTTCGCGACGGAACAACAGGAAGATGGTTCCGCTGGAACACACTGTCGTTCTTGTACTGGTCTGCGCTGTGATTCACGTTCAAGGTAAGCTTACATTATTTTCATCATCATCATCATCATCATCGTCGTCGTCGTCATCATAATCATCATCATCGTCGTCGTCGTCGTCGTCGTCATCAGCATCATCATCATCGTCGTCGTCGTCATCATCATCGTCGTCATCATCGTCATCATCATCATCATCACCATCATCATCATCATCATTTCCTGACACCAGAGACTTTTCGCAGAGATGAGTACGAATAAATGAAATCAAACGTACTCGGTCATAATTAGGTCTGTGTTAAGTCCACTGCTCCACTAAGTGTTAGTCCAGGTAGGCTATGGCAATGTATACATGTCTTCAATTATGTTGTCCAATCAACATTGTCTTTGAATGTCATTGTTTCTCTCTATCTCGACACTTGCATGTAGCCAAATGCATTGCTAGGATACGGTCAACCTGGCGTTGTATATGAACCTGGAGGTTCAAACAATCGGAAAAGTCTTCATCGAGCGACTCTGTTCATCACAGTTGTTTGTAAAACTAATGATTTGCAGATGAATCATTGTAACCACAAACTTTGTTTCTGCCCTGCATGTCGGAAACTTCATAATTTCACTGCTGCTAGACAGAGACAGACATAGACAGACATAGACAGACATAGACAGAGAGATAGAGAAAGAGAGACAAAGATAGACAGATTCAGATACAGATACATGGAAAGATATATTGAGTAGAACTGACGGATACAGAGACTTACATCCAGAATCCAGGCCCTGCTCTCTTTGGTTACCTGAGTAGAGAGGGGGAAACGAAACGGGGCCAACGTAGGAATTTATTGCCGCCTTTAAATATCTGATGAGACTCAAATGTGTGAAAATGAAATGGTATTTAGTCGACAGGGGTCATGAGGGTCATGAGGGTGCTAGATGTGTTTTTGGGAGGTCGTGAGGGTGCTACATGTGTTTTTTGGGGAGGGGTTCTGGTAAAGAAACAGATCTACCGGTACTCTTGTTCCGCGTTCCTTCTGTTTTGGGGTTTATGGCAAAGTGAATGAATGAACAAACGAGCGGATGGGTGGGTGGGTTGGTTGGTTGGTGGGTTTGAGAGGGTGAGTGGGTGATTGAGTGAAGGAACAGGCGAGCGGAAGGGTCAATTGGTAGGTGGACGGATGCGCGGATAAGCGATAAATGAATGAACAACGGCTTTTTGCCTGGGCCAGATTGCAAATGTGTACAGAATGAATGAATGAATGAATGAATGAATGAATGAATGAATGAATGAATGAATGAATGAATGAATGAATGAATGAATGAATGAATGAATGGACAAATGAAGGAAGGAAGGTGGGCAAGTAGGTACGAATGTAGGTAGGTATTTAGGTAGGTAGGTAGGTAGGTAGGTAAGTAGGTAGGTAAGTAGGGAGGGAGGGAGGGAGGGAGGGAGGGAGGGAGGGAGGGAGGGAGGGAGGGAGGGAGGGAGGGAGGGAGGGAGGGAGGGAGGGAGGGAGGGAGGGAGGGAGGGAGGGAGGGAGGGAGGGACTTATTGGAGAGGGATGATGCTGTGCTGAAGGTGTGTGTTTATGAAAGACCCTGGATAATTGGAGTGGCTGATGATGTAAAAGAGGAAGAGAGAAATAAGGAAAGCAAAGAGAAGGAGGAGGAGGACGAAAAGGAGGAGAAATCAGATGGGAAAGCGACGAAGGAGGGAAGAGAAACAGATCGAAGGGAGTACTGGGACGACAAGATTATGATGAGGGAAGAGTAGGGGAGAAAGAGGAATAGGAAAATGAAATGTGGAGGAGGAGGAGGAGGAGGAGGAGGAGGAGGAGGAAGAGGAGGAGGAGGAAGAGTAGGAAGAAAGGAACGGAGTTGTTTGCATGTAATGGGAAAAGAAACACACATACAACTATGTACATATCATAATAATATATCATCTAATATTTATTTAATTATAATTATTATTAACATAAGTACGTGTATATATTATATTCATATAATTTTTATAAATTTATATATATATATATATATATATATATGTTCTGTTCTGTTCTCAGCCATCCTCGTTTCGAGGTTCGGCCGCATCATGAACAATATTCCTCCAGCGTCTCCTGTCTTCCGCAAGTCGTATCATTTCATCCATTTCCAATCCCGTCCAGTCCTTTATGTTCCCCAACCAGTTTGTTCTCGGTCTTCCTCTTTTCCGACTTCCCGGCATTGTGCCCTGCATGATGTCTTTCTCCAAGCATATTCCCTCTCTTCTCATGATGTGTCCGAAATAAATGAGTTTTCTTTCCTTTACCGTCCTCAGAAGACTCCTCTCCACTCCTGCGTTCTCCAGCACCCACTCATTCCTCCGCATTTCCGTCCAAGATATGTTCATGATTAATCTCAGACACTTCATCTCGAATGCCTCTATTCTTCTTTCCTCCTCCTTCCTCAGTGTCCAGCTTTCACAGCCATATATAGCCACCGGCCATACCAGTGCTCTCCACAACTTTATCTTTGTTATGTTTGTTATGTCATGGCTCTTCCATATCTTTTTAAGGTCTGTAGCCACTGCATAACCCTTTGCCAATCGAACTCTGATTTCCGCACCACAATCACTGTCCTCGTTTATCGTTGATCCCAAATACGTAAATCTGTCCACCTGCTCCAGTTCCTCTTGATTGATCCTGACTGTACATTTGGTTCCTGTTGTTGTCATGACCTTCGTCTTTCCTGTATTGATCTGCATTCCATATTTCTTTCCTGCCCTGTCCAGTCTCTCCATCAGCCTCTGTTATATATATATATATATATATATATATATATTGGGGATTATCCAGTTTACGGGAGTATCGTAAATCAGTTGTCTGGATAATATTTTCCTACGCAGTCCTGTCTGTCTGTTTGGCTGTCTTTCTTTCTGTCTGTCTGTCTGTCTATCTGTCTGTCTGTCTGTGTATTAATTAACTGAGAAGAGATTAGATGCAACCTATATACAGACGCCCTGCTTCCAATCGGTTTTGACTCAGTCAAAAATTGCGCTACAGAAATGGGTCGTATATTTAGTATGATCATACGCAAATACTCGAATTGATGTCTAAGCTATACAGTTGCCTGTGCTACATCAAATGCCTTTCAGAGTTATATCCGAACTCCGGGTCGGCTGCGTGTTCCATAAGCAAATGGTTAATTTTGCTATCAGATCTGTCGTTAATAAACCGTCAAAACGTTAGCCTATTAGACACTCACTCAAACAGCTGCGGTCTCAGAAGTATTCTTATATAAGCTTATACTTCTAAGAAAGGTGTTTAGACTGAAAATGATTTTTGGTGTCAGCTACATGTTTTGTGACAAAATATGCAGACACTCACCTTATCCTCTGACATCTTGGATGATTTTGGTGTTCAGACATGCATTGTATTTAATTTTGTTGTATTGAATCGTATTGTAGGCATATCGTATTATATCGCATCGCATTGTATTGTATTGAATTGTGTTGGATTATATTGTATTGTATTGTATTGCATTGTAATTTGTATTGTGTCGCATTGAATCATATCGTATTGGATTATATCGCATTGAATCGTATTGTATTGAATTGCTTTGTATTGTATTGTATTGCATCAAATTTTGGTGTATTATATTGTATTGTATTGTATTGCAGTGAATTGCAGTGTATTGCAGTGTATTGTATTGCAGTGTATTGCAGTGTATTGTATTGCAGTGTTTTGTATTGCAGTGTATTGTATTGCAGTGTATTGTATTGCAGTGTATTGCAGTGTATTGTATAATGACCATTTGCAATGCACGTCTCTCAGCAAAAGCCTTTCAGAAGCGCTCCCAGTGGGATCGATCCCAATAGAAAAGGCAGCTGATTTTAGATGAGAGAAAGACGAGTAAGCAGGGAGAAAGGCGTTGCGAACTGATGCCGGAAGTCCATTCCTTAGAGATGGATCTATAATTCTATATGCATGCAGGGCAGTGGCGTAGACAAGTGGAGGTTTGGGGGTTAAAAAACCATTGGCCCAGAAAAAGTTTTTTAAATGGTTATTTATCCACTTAAATAAGAAAAACAAAACAATTGCTTATAGTACTGTAACAACTTTTTTTTTTTACTTTTTCGCTTTGTTACTTTATTCCCTTTTTATTTACTGTAATACTGTTGGGTTGGTGTCAGAAAGGGCATCTGGCCAGGCAAAAAAAACAATTCCCCCATTATAAATTCCTGGTTACGCCACTGTCTGGATAGAGCGATGGTAATTGATAACGCTCTGCAACGAACAGCAAAAGATGAAACTGTCCCTCACCGGACGGTCTTTGCAAGATGAAAGTGAGATTTCATGGCGCAGTGCATGATGGTCAAATGTTAATGTCTCTCCAGCACTAAGCTACGATCATTCGTCAAAAAATTTGGGGAAGGCAGCTCTTGCTGTTGTGCTTTGTCTGCAATATTGTAGAAACAGCTTAAATAATAATGTTATGATCTGCGTGTTATTCTAAAATTCCTTTTGACTTTACTAGGTTGTCTAGATCAGATCTTCGTATCATGCTTTGCTGACTTCTGCAGTCTGAAGCAAAATGCGTGTTTGAAGAAACATTCAAATAGACTGTTTCAGATCTGTTAGAAAGGTGTCCAAATGGTGCTTAAAATTTATTCTAATCCTGCAGCTGTTTCAATCAAGGACTTCAAAAATGATAACATTATAATTTCAATTATAGTGATAAACTCTGCAAATCTCTCTATATTGTAGTAGTACCAGTCCAAAGCTCATATAAAAGGGGGTGGCTATGCTAATCGCAGTTTTAATGATCCAGCCTCGTTAAATCATATACTAACCGATTGGATGGATACGCTTGACATCCTTATATGGACAGCATTGGACACCTTTTAAATACTTTAGAATTTAAGCTATAAGCAAATCACATACCAGCAATCATAAGTTATTTACAAGCCGTAGATGGGTTTTAGATCTATCCATCTGTTTCAACAACAAAGAAGAGAACCTGACTTTTGAATTCACAGCTTACAAAACGATCATTTTAAAATGCCGACACTACGCGTACACGCAACGATACCAGTTTCAAGCATGGATACGTTGTGTAATCCACTCTGCAATGGAAGCAGTTGTAGTAATATTATCATCAGTGACTATCGTCCCTTGTAAAATTATCGCTATAATCATCGTCGTCGTCTTCGTCGTCGTCGTCATCATCATCATCGTCATCGCCATCGCCATCGTCATCGTCATCGTCATCATCATCATCATCATCATCATCATCATCATCATCATCATCATCATCATCATCATCATCATCATCATCATCATCATCATCATTATTGTTACTACTGCTACTACTGCTACTATATACTGCTACTGCTACTACTACTACTACTACTACTGCTACTACTACTACTACTACTACTACTAGGCTACTACTACTACTACTACTACTACTACTACTACTACTACTACTACTACTACTACTACTACTACTACTACTACTACTACTACTACTACTACTACTACTACTATAGGGTTATATCGTTCGGGTGTACACGATTCCAATATGAAAGGTAGCCAAAGCAGAGCAGGTGCTAACCGAAAGAGAGAGAGACAGATATATATATATATATCTATATATATATATAGAGAGAGAGAGAGAGAGAGAGAGAGAGAGAGAGAGAGAGAGAGAGAGAGAGAGAGAGAGAGAGAGAGAGAGAGAGAGAGACAGAGACAGAGACAGAGACAGAGACAGAGACAGACAGAGACAGACAGAGAGAGAGAGAGAGGGGAGAGAACGGGTTGAGGTTGCTGCATAATTTACACGCCATATAACATTATAGGTCGACTGTTCTGCGATCTGTTTAAGCAATTACTGAATGCGCTCGGTCTCGTTCCGTCGTCGCTCGGGGCAGATGGGGTGCGGAAATGGAACACACCCAACTACGAGACGCTGCTACTTGAGGCTTTGACCTCAGGGTAATTAAGCAGTGGAGATGGCGTGTGGGGTAGGATCGACTGTGGTGGGTAGTGGAGGAGCAGAAGAGTAGGAGGAATTGGAGGAGGAGAAGGGGAGGAGAGAGAGGGGAGAAGGAAGAAGAGGTGGAAGAAGACGATGAAGGGGTGGAGGAGGAAGAGAAGGAGGAGGAGGAGGACAGGAAGAGGAGAAGGAGGAGGAAGAAGAAGAAGGGAGGAGAAGGAGGTTTAATGGTGGATGTCTAAGAGGATGAGAAGAAGGAGATGGGTTGGAGGAGAAAGGAGTCGGCAAACGAATGAAAAGGAGAGAAACATAGAGAGAAGGAAGTGAGGAGGGCTGCAGGAATAGAAGAAGGAGAACAAAGTGTATGAGAAGGAGTGGCAGATGGAAGAAAACAAGACAGGACAAGGAGAAGGATAGGGGAGAAGAAGGAACTTGTTGAGGGTGAACAGAAAGAAGGAAATAAGAATGCAGGAGGAGGAGGAGGAGGAGGAGGAGGAGGAGGAGAAGAGGAAGGAGGAGGAGGAGAAGAAGGAGGAGAAGAGGAAGGAGGAGGAGGAGAAGAAGGAGGAGAAGAGAAAGAAGGACCAGAAAGGTCTCTGTTGGCAAAGACAAACGACCCGGTCAGAGTCAAAACGATCTCTTACTCATTTGCTTCGTATAATTTAACCCCATTCCCCCATGTTGTCTCCATTTCCCGAACGCTTTGATGAAGCCGACCCTCTGCCCATGGGTGATGAACCACCACAGCGAGGGTGACTTCTTATGACTACCCCAAGAATCAGACCTCAGCGCATTAATGACCAATTCTTGTGTTTATTTACCAACCACTGTCGTAGTCTCAGTTTAATTAACAACAGTGTGTAATGACGAAGATCATTAGCGACGCCCTCCTCCTTTGCGTATTCTTTTGACTGGCACTCCCAGAGTGCAAACTGTGGCGGAGTATTTGATTCACTAGTGATTGCTTCAACAAACCGGTCGCCATAGCAAGCGCTAGGTGGGATAAATTGTCAGCAAGCACCTGCCAGATTTGTTTCCCGCTAGCGCCAATAAAGCCATGCAAAACATTTCAGAAGTTGGTGCTCACTTGGGTGGGGGAAGGTGGGGCAGGATGATTTAGGGTATGACTCGTTGGGGGAGCCGGAGGTGAATTGGACTGCAGTTGGCGTCATGGGGTTCGTCGGAAGGAGGTAGGGCTCCTGTCGTAGGGGAAACGGAGGTGGAGTGGACAGCATGGGTCGAGTGGTCGGACGTAGGCATGTCTTCAGGTGTGGGGGAGCCTGGGCTGGAGTGGGCCGCGGGTGTGGTTGGGCATAGACCATGTGAGAGTTCATTGGAGTGGGGTTTCGCTGGAAGGGTGTCTGTTGACTGTAGTTTTTCAGAAGACAGCTGGACATTTAAAGGGTTGGTAATAATATATTATGAAGTCGGCGTCCGTCCAAGAGGGTATAGCGGTGCATTTCTTATGTTCCTCGGGGGGGGTCACCGGGTTGGGAGAGAATAATAAAGTCTAGCCAATTGCCACCCAGATTCCCTGCGATAGGTTGAATCGCGACAGTAACAGCTTGACTTCTCTTTAATTGCGATTGCCATTGCGATTAGAGTTCTCATTGCCAACTAACACAGAACATCGGATTGATGTGTATATTACACTTGAACTCGAGGTCAACGGTGTCACAGGCTTCTACGAAATCTAAGAGAAGAAAATATTAATCAACTTGTTCCAGTCAATCAGTCTGTCGGTCAGTCAATCAGTCAGTCAGTCAGTCAGTCAGTCAGTCAGTCAGTCAGTCAGTCAGTCAGTCAGTCAGTCAGTCAGTCAGTCGGTCAGTCAGTCGGTCAGTCATTCAGTCAGTCAATCAGTCAGACAGTGAGACATTCACCAGTCAGTCAGTCAGTCGGTATGTCTAGATACTTTGAGTATAGCTCAGGTGTGCATATGGCTTAATGGACGTATGAGTTGTGGAATAGTAGTTTTGTTTTGACGACATGGTGTGATAGCAAAGGTCATTAACCTCGCCCTCGTCAATCTTGGAACCAGTCTGAGACTGACATTGCCAATGCACGAACAACGGCGATGTCATAATAATTATTATTATAGAGACTATAGAAAAGACTATAGAAACTTGTTTAGGATTTGCGCTGTTTCATCTTATATGTTGAATCTTGTTGATGTCTAAAAAAATCAGATGACGTACAACACGATGATTATGTTAGAGGAAGAATTAAAGGAAGAGATAAAGAAGCAAAGATAGGAAGAGGCAAAGGAACAGAGAAAGGAACGGGGAAGAGAAGAATGGACGAACTTATTGCAGACATGGACAGAAGCAGGTAGGAAGACATACATACATACATACATACATACATACATACATACATACATACATACATACATACATACATACATACATACATACATATATACATACATACATACATACATACATACATACATACATACATACATACATACATACATACATACATACATACATACATACATACATACATACATACATACATATAATATGGTACGTACGTACGTACGTTAATAATGCATGTGCTCTATGATCGTATACATGTATGTTCTTCCTTGCACCGGATGCAGTTGACTGCTGTCTGAACATTCTGTCTCTTCTGTCTCCCTTTCTGTCTCTGTCTTTCTCGCTCTGTCTCTGTCTCTATCTCTGTCTATCTGTCTCTCTTTCTCTGTCTGTTTGCCTGTCTCTGTATTTCCCGCTCTGTCTCTGTCTGTCTGTCCCTCCCTCTCTGTCTGCTGATAAACGAGCTTTTCTCTCTGACTGCCATGGCATCCAGCGATGTTTTTTCTCAGCAACACACCTATTAGCGGTTACCATGGCAACGGTATCCCGTCTGCCTTTCATCATCCTTTCCGTGTCCTGCCTCAGCTGCAGCCTCAAACACGGTTTTGGCGGCGACCGTATGGACGGACATCTCAGGGCAACAGTCTATAGCCAGCCTCCCGGTTGCTGCGAGGTGGAAAAGTTGGGATGCACCTGTGGAAAAGTTTTAAGGAGGCGGTGGAAAGAAGGGAGATGAGAATAGAGAAGGGGAGAGAGTGGGATGCGTATGGGAAGAGACAGAGAGATAGAGAGGCAGAGAGAGATAGAGAGGCAGAGAGACCGATGGGTAGAGGCAGTGAGAAAGAGAGCAACTGCGACATATAGAAAGAGAACGAGAGACATGGAGAGGCAGAGAGAGAGAGAGAGAGAGAGAGAGAGAGAGAGAGAGAGAGAGAGAGAGAGAGAGAGACAGACAGACAGACAGACAGACAGACAGACAAGACAGAGACTGAGACAGAGAGAGACAGACAGACAGAGACAGCAATCGACAGACAGAGACAGCAATCGACAGACAGAGATAGAGACAGATAGAGATAAACAGACAGAGACAGACAGACAGAGACAGACAGAGACGGAGACAGACAGACAGAGACAGACAGCAAACGACAGAGAGATAGAGACATAGGGGCAGAAAAAGCCAGAGTAAATTGGAGAGAGAGAGAGAGACATAGAGAGACACAGAGATATGGCTAAAAAATATACGGTATCTAAACAGGATCACAAGACACTTCTGTATCGACTGCATTGTTCAATACATGCATTACATTCCATATTACGCTTTACATTACGCCACTTCTTATTACAACAGTCATTTCACAACATGGTGGGCTGGATAATGATACTACCAGGGAGCTAGAGGGCTGACCAACCTCTCATGCATGCAGAGGTTAAGAAATAGAAGCTGCTAACACATCTTTCCCATGCTTATCTTCAATCGTATACAAGTCTATTGAGTAAACATCTGCTATTTTACTCCACTAAACAAACAAGATGTCCCAATAAAACTTGCTGCTGAAAATAATCGCTGCCTGATGATGGTAAAAGCGTGGCAGTAAATATCCCCCGGAGCAGATTTACGCGTATATATATACGGGTGCGGGCTACTTTTCGAGCGGTTCCGGGTAGGAGTAGAGTGTTCTTCGAGTCTTCCTACTTCAATTCGCGTACACCTCTTGACGCTCGCCGGTAAATACACTTCGGGCGTACTAAGAGAGTATGCGGATTGCGCTCTGAGTTGGCCAACTCTATAATAGGGAAGTTTTCAATGGTTTCTTGAACAGTAAACACAATACAATACAATACAATACAAAACAATTCATGTATGTGCACCAAGGTCATCCAAGATGTAAGATGATGACGTCAGTGTCCGCAAATCTTTGTCACTGTATCAGTGGCTGACATAAAAAGAAATTCGATTTATACACCTTTTATAATGTTTTTCTTGATGGTATAAATGCTTCTAAGACCGCAGCTGTTTGTCTCCGTGTTCGAAGCTCCTGTTCCCTCATGGTTGGTCGCGAAACTAAGCGTTTACTTACGAAACATTGCAGCCAACATGGCGTGCGGATATCACTCTGAGATGAATTTGATTTTTAATTTTGGAGCCCCGGCAACTGCACATCCAATCGTGTATCTGCGTTTGATACTGATTTCTGTAGCGCAATTTTTGCTGAGTCGAAAACTTAAATGGAAACTGGTTTGATGTCTGTTGACATAGATATCATTTGCTTGGTCATAAGATACTGGCGCTTGATGGATGTGTAATGATATCATTATTATTATTAATATGATCATTTTCGTTGAATACCCGGAGGCAGGAAAGTATCCCTCGTAGATTTCAACATTATTTAAAGAGTATAAAACCATCGAACCTGCGCTAATGAAAGCCCCGTCAGTGTTTGGATATCATGATACATGATACATCGGATCTCTCAATGGATGGCATAATAATTATCTTTCTCTCTCTCCATTAAAATTTTGTCTATCCCGGCCTGCCTGTCTGTCTATCTGTCTGTCTGTCTGTCTGTCTGTCTATCTGTCTGCCTGTCTCTACGTCTATCTACCTATCTGTCTATCTGTCTGTCTCGTTCTGTCTCTCTTATCCTCTTATCTATCTGAATTCAGTAATCTTCTTTCAAATGCCCATTCTCCTTAGATTCCATCTCGAAGCAGATGCTCAAGAGTCCCGAGTCCTTAATTCGGATCAGTTGACGCCATATTTATGTTCCAAATGCGCGACAAGTGGCCTGGATTCTGTTGCCCCGTGTACACCCGGTGCACATGTCAAATGCAACGCAGATGCTCTCAACATATATATCTTTGTCCTGCATTCCACGATTTATTTTTATATCATTTTACAATCATACAATTCAACAGTAATCTGATGATGACCTGCTTGCAACGCAGCTCAGAGCTGCGTCGCTGAAACCTGGCCGCAAGAAACGCTATGAATCGTAAACAGACTGGAAGGGGTAAGTTACCAGTTCAGAGCAAAAGACAGTGGTAGGCTATCCGGGTGGGAGAGTTGGGTGTAAGAGAAGATGGAGAACTCCAGCTATAGGAGGAGGGGCGGCAACTGTGAATGAACGCCAGGCAAAGACGAGATGTGTATACCTGGAATAAAATACTTCCCAGCAGATTATGACCTACTGATTGATGAGAGAGAGGCGAGTTTTGAGAGAGATACGGTCTTATTGTTTCAGATAAAAAGTCATAGTATAGAGATGAGTGCGTGTAGATTATTCTAGATGGCGCTACTGACAACAGTAGCCTACTGTTGTGTGAGTTGACGAGCTAAGAAAGAATCGAGAACTGCATTCAACACTGGAGGCTAAAGCGATTAACTACCGTAGCAGTTATGCCTATGTGTCATTTCATTCCTCTGTCTGTCTGTCTGTCTGTCTGTCTGTCTGACTGTCTGTCTATGTCTGTGTCTGTCTGTCCGTCCGTCTGTCTGTCTGACTTGTCTGACTTGTCTGTCTGACTTCTCTGTCTATCTGTCTGTCTGTCTGTCTGACTTGTCTGACTTGTCTGTCTGACTTGTCTGTCTGAATTGTCTGTCTACATGGCTACCTTCTGTCTGTCTGCCTGCCTGCCTGTCTGTCTGTCTCTCTTTCTTTCTGTCTGCATGTCTATCCCTCTTTCTGTCTGTCTGTGGGCCTGTCTCTCTCTCCCTCTGTCTCTCGCTATGCGTGTGCTTCTGTGTATATGTTTCTGTGTCTCTGTCTCTCGCTGTCTTATTCCGTCTTATCTCTTGCAGTCTGTGTCTGTCTCTCTTTCGTTTCCTGTACATATGTCTGTCTGTTTCTCTCTGTCTCCCTGTCTCTCTATCTCTGTCTGATCTTTCAGCCACCGAATCTTGTTTTCTTCCAGCATCTCTGGACAACCCCCACTGACTTGACGTAGCACTCGTTAATAAGTCTGCCTGCCAGCGCTCTGTCCTTCGCAGCGCTTAAGCAATATACTCGAGTTAACTCGTCCTTTACGATATATCCTCTGCAGTACGGAAACAGGGAATTGGAAAGATGTATAGGTGGATGTATGGATGGAGGATGGATGGATGGATGGATGGATGTCTATGAATAGCTGCCAAGGTTAAGATATTCGGACCATTTCGTTTTGGTCTGCAGACGCTATTCCGTCTTATCTCTTGCAGCTGTTTTTGTTGACGCTTGCTAAGCTGCATTCATTACGAGTATTTATATAAATTATATTTATATAGCGCCCTTTCACGGTTGCTGCTTAGTAACGCCCCCCCCACCCAACCTCGGCTAAAGAGAACCGTTCTAAGATCGTGATAGAACGTGTCAGAGGAACCATTTGCAGCAGGCGCAAAATTAATATGGACGTAGCCAATTGTATGTTTATATTATATAATTTATATATATATATTATATTATAGCGCCACATTCTATTGTTATGCTTTTCTATTGTTCTTTTCTATTGTGCACTGCAATGTTTAATTGCAAATGTTGCTGCATTGTTGTCCATGAG
>OX457050.1:3333387-3403387 GCA_949752735.1 Lumbricus terrestris
CCGCGCAGTCACTAAGACTCCCAAACATCACCACATAACCCCTGTTCTCAAGTCTCTTCATTGGGTAAAAGTTTCTCAGCGCATCCATTACAAAATTGTTTCTCTAACCTACAACGCTCTTCAAACCTCTCAGCCCTCCTACATTCGTCAACTAATCACCATCCAACCGCACAGGTCTACGCGCTCATCATCATATCTTTCTCTCTCTCGACCTCCAGTATCATCCTCTCTGAAATTCTGCGACCGCTCCTTAGTCTATGCTGCACCAGCTCTTTGGAACGGACTCCCAACATACCTCCGCCTGTTCGCTCACCCTCCTATCTCTCCTGCAGTCTCACCTCCAAATTCAACCTCTCCTCCGCTTGCACTCTCCTCTGCTGCATTCCATTCACGACTGAAAACCGAACTCTTCAACCTATCCTATCCAGATTCCAATCAAGTTCCATCACCCAACCACCACCATCACCGACAACCACCGTAGCACCACGCTGTCTCCTCGGCTTGACCTCCCCGGATTTTGACCTGGCACCGGAACGAAAACGGCAGCTCTGGCTATTGCGGACTTGATTTGATATAGCGCCGGTGAATAAGCTGGTCTCCCTGACGTGGCTTTTGTGGGCGCTGAGAAATTCTCGAAGATTTACATTACATTACATTACATCACAAGGCTGCATTCGTGAAGAGGAGCTATATAAATACTTGAATAAATACAAGAACGACTCTTCGTGGGCTAAATTATAATAATTATTATTTGGTTGTATTATATATATATATTTAGCCTACCAAGGGCGGATACAGAAATTTTCGAAGGGGGGGGCCAAAGTCCTATGGAACTACTTTTGGGGGGGAGCCACGTCTACTTTCCGAGCAAAATAGCTGGTAAAAAAAGAAATTTTTGAAATGGGGGGGCCATGGCCGGATTGGCCCCCCCTGGATCCGCCCCTGTAGCCTACAAGATAATTATTCGGAAACACGGGCATGTGTTCAAACCGCAGCAAATAAATATATTGGTCAGCATAAAAACCAGATCCTTTCCCATTTCATTCTTAGAAACCAGACAGTGTCCACTGTCCACTACTCTAGGGTCTCAACTCTGAACATTATACAAGACTTACATTATCTTGCGAATTGCAGTCCAAGACACACTCAAGTGCAAATATATCAATATTATATGAAACAGATGCCAACTAAAACGGGTGTATATTATATACGGGTAATAATTGTTAGTGGCAGGCAACTCTACATCTGACCTGTGAAACCCTAATATTATACATAGGCTATGAGTTCACATGCAGCACACCCCGTGTTGCGTTGTGTTTATGGTAAACTGTGTTCTCCGGCTAAACCGTGTGATACGACGCAGAGCTCGTGAATAGACAGGTGCCCTGAACTTAGCAATAAGAGTAGGCCTAGTACTTCGGAAATGATTGTGATGTCCTGCTATGCTATGAATGAATGAACGAATTAATGAATGAATGAATGAATGAATGGATGAATGAATGAATGAATGAATGAACGAACGAATGAATGAACGAACGAACGAACGAATGAATGAATGGATGGATGGATGGATGGATGGGTGGATGGATGGTTGAATGAATGAATAGATGAATGAATGAATGAATGAATGAACGAACGAACGAACGAACGAACGAATGAATGAGCAGCCTTATCTGATCGACCGAAACAGTGCATAACTCTGTCTATACGGTCCATCTTCTGTTGTCCGTATACATCGAGAACTAACACAATGGTTGGACCTGTTTGAAAAAGGTTCTAATCCTGAGGACGTTCCTGCATAGCTAGTACGAAAGTCTCACTATTATAAACTATGCCGATCTCAAAGACTCAAACATCCGCTTTCGTTGCCATAATAGCCTACAGTATATAATGCTACACGTAGCCTACATTCATAGGATTAGCCAGTGCTTTTATCTCTTGTTCCGAGCTACACGAGTGTCTACCGTGTTTCGCTGCTCAGAGCACCAATCCCGCCAACATTTCAGGTGTTCGGCCAAGTGTTCCACATTAGCTCCGTGCACACTTAGGCGTTTTAATCGACGTCCACTTCGAGAAGTGTCAGAAACACTAAGAATCATTGTTGGCTCTATTAGTAGTAGTAGCAGTAGTAGTAGTAGTAATACTACTACTGCTGTTGCTGCTACTGATTTCCCCGCCAAATCCAGTGCTGCTACAACTACTACTACTACTACTGCTGCTGCTGCTGCTGCTACTGCTACTGCTGCTGCTGCTGCTGCTGCTGCTGTTACTGCTACTGCTACTACTACTACTACTACTACTACTACTACTACTACTACTACTGCTAATAATAATAACAATAGCAATAATAACAATAACAATAACAATAACGATAACGATAACAATAACAATAACAAAAATAATAATAAAATTAGCATGCACAGAAGTAGCACCAACATGCGCAAAGCTCTCGGTTCCCCTCCACCTTCAGTGCCAAAATTAATGGGGTCAGCAGTACTCTTGGTATAGGAGGTCAATTGTCTCCCACTGACCAATCGCCCTGCGGCCATTTCCTCTCACCACCAGAGGTCCACTGGTTTGAATGGCTAACTAGGTCGACACCTGGCGAGAAAATAAATAAACCCAAGTGTGTCTGAGCTATTTTAAGAACTGAACTTCTCCTGCTGTTGCAAACCAAAGGCAAACTTCTTATTTGCTGCAATAATTAGGAGAAGCGGTGTTCCTTACTGGTAACGCGTTTCAATTTTATGGGAAGTGTGGAAAATGTTCTAATATTATTTCCCGCTTTTGAAAACTGTCCCGGATTGCTTTCGAGTTATCCAATATACTGACGAAATGATCCTTAACTATCTGAGATAAGATAATAAAAAATAGGTATAATGTTCAGAAATGAGAGACTCTGACCCTATTAATCCAACCTCATATTCAGATTGTTTATACATAGGAAGTCGTAGCCCTATAATTGATCTGACCTCATAATTATTCAGTTTCTTTATAACTGAGGGACTTCGACTCTATTAACCTGACCTTGCATTCATCTTGCTTATAAATTGTGTGGTCATGACCCTATTAACCTGACCTCTTATTCAGTTTCTTTATAAACGAGGGACTATGACTCTATTAACCTGACCTCATATGCGTTTTATTTGTAAATGAAAGACTGTCCCGATTAACCTGACCTCATGTATGCGTTTTGTTTTAAAAATGAGAGACTCTGACCCTATTAACATGACCACAAATGCGTTTTGTTTGTAAATGAGAGACTGTGACACTGTTTCAACATTGACCTGACCTCATATTTGTTTTGTTTATAAATGAGAGAATGTGACCCTATTAACCTGACCTCAAATTCAGTTTCTTTATAAACGAGGGACTGTGACCCTATTAACCTGACCTCATATTCGTTTTGTTTATAAATGAGAGACTGTAACATCATTAACCTGACCTCATATTCAGTTTGTTAATCGGACGTGTATTGAATGACAACGTTTGGTTGATCTCTCGATCTGACATAAACTGTCGATGGTCTGACGTGTTGAGAAGAGTCAAGCATCTGGCTCCGGACCAACTGATGACTGATGCAGCTGCTCTGGATGCGGATGATGATGCTGGGATGCCTCAGACGGATGGATGGATGCCAGGACCATCGGGAGGGATGGATGGTCCAGCAGCAGGGAATTTGGGATGGGCCCAGTTTTTCTCATTTTGTGAGAAGACTTGTTAAGGGTCAATGAGATCTGGTAAAGTTTTGAACAGTAATATATGTGTGCAGTTAGTTATGTATGTATGTATGTATGTATGTATGTATGTACATGTATGTATGTATGTATGTATGTATGTATGTATGTATGTATGTATGTATGTATGTATGTATGTATGTATGTATGTATGTATGTATGTTTGTATCTATGTATGTATGTATGTATGTATGTATGTATGCATGTTTACGACAGTCAGACGCCATTACTTTTCTTAGTGAGGTCAGAATGATTGAAACCTACAAACAGAAGTATACTTCTGTTGTAGAAACAGAAATAAACTTCTGTTTGTAGGTTTCAATCAATCTGACTTATAGTGTATCTACTTTCAATACAGAGATCATTGTTCGTTAACTTCTCTTCGCGCACTCTATACGTCACGCGCCGATTTAAAACACACACACACACACACCGTTGACACCGATCATGTTTTGACTCTGAATATTTAGTGATGACTGAAATCCGCTTTGAAGAGATCCTGCTCGGGGTCCGCCCTCCGAGTCTGTCTCTGTTGTCGCATACGCGAAAGAGTCATAAAAATTATGTAACGTCAGACGACAACTGTCAGATTTATTGCTTTAATATGGTTTAATTTGCTGCAGTACAAATGGATTTATTAATATTTCATAGTTTATGCGACTATCCCGCGTTGTCTAAATTATAGGCTACGTTGCTAGATTATTTCAATGTCTACGAGAAGGTGTGGTGTGACGTTCTTGACGCTGGCAAGTAAACAGCGTAGGACAACCGATAGGCCCATCTATTATGTCAAGTGTCATCTTTCCAGCTTCCATTTAAGGAAAAATTGTCATCACTCGAAATTCTGTTGAAGCAAGAATTGCTAGGCTATATATGCTAACCAGTCAAACTTGTACATGTATTTAACCAAGAATTAGTTTTCATCAATTAAGCTTCTTTTGACGGGGGCCGTAATTATCATTGCTTTTCCCATTAATCCAGTTTACATATTCATCTTTCAGTTTAATTTCAAAACGACCAGACCATCATGCCATGTGGGGATCTAGCGCAACGGTTAGGGCCAGTCAGCAATTTCGAAACGCAATAATTATCTCAGGACTCTCTCCAGTTTATAAGTTGGGTCCACCATACACAGGAGCAGAACCTCTGCAAGCTGCTCAGAATCTGACCGGATTTTTTCTCGTCTGCACCTACCTACCTTCGCTCGCGTCTCGTCTGGTTCTATTTTTACCTGGAGTGGTTGAAGTAGGTGGAACGTCTCCTCCCATCAACACCTATTCGCTTACCGCTGCGGCATTTTTTCGCCAGTTTTCCAGTGAGAAACAGCTTGGCCATTGATCCTTGCCATTCTAGAGGATAATGAATTCCAGAGGTAGGCTATATACTTAGCATGCAAGCGCAGGTATTTCTGTCTGCGCTTGGAACACGGAATCCATTCATGAGAGAATGGACCGAGCGATTGCGCTATATAAGTTATGAGTTTATCCCACCAAAACAACTCCTCTGTCTACTACTCTTTGCATTTTATCTGATTCATCATCTCTGTCTGGCTATCTCTCGGTCTGTTTGTCCCCTCTCTTTGCTTCTCTCTGTCTCTCTCTCTCTCTCTCTGTCTCTCTGTCTCTGTATGTGCCTCTGTCTCTGTCTGTCTGTCTGCCTGTCTCTCTCTCTGTCTCTTTGTCTCTCCGTCTCTCTGTTCCTGTCTCTGTCTCTCTGTCTGTCTGTCTGTCTCTGTATTTGTCTATGTCTCTGTCTGTCTGTCTCTCTATCTGTCTGTCTCTGTTTCTGTATCTCTCTGTCTGTCTTTGTCTTTGTCTCTGTCTTTGCTACTGTCTTTGTCTCTGTCTGTCTCACTCTCCATCCCTCTCTCTCCGTTTTGACTTTTGTGAACGCTGGTAAATTTTCGAAGATAATTATTATACAATCACATTTTACATTTGCATTAATAAACTTATTAATACTTCTTCCCGACTTTGATCAATGTTTTCGTTTTCTTAGCTGGCTCTCATCAGCTGTTGTAATCTCGATCAAAGAGAAAACAACATCCAAGCATATATTTATTATTATATATATATATATATATATATATATAATATAAATATTTGTACATGCATATATGTATGCATATGATAAATATTCTATATATATAAATGATATATATATATCTGTGTGTACACGTGTGTGTGTGTGTGTGTGTGTGTGCGTATGTGTGTGTGTGTGTGTGTGCGTGCGTGTGTGTGTGTGTGTGTGTGCATTTGTTTATGCATGTGTTTGCGTATATACATGTATTTCATAAAGCGGAAACGACATCTAAAGGTTATAATGGGATTGGTGTTGAGGGGTGGTATAATTAACCCCGGCCCAGGGGATCTTCCGTGCCATGACCCCCTGGATTCGAACAGGTTGGCATTAATTTGGGGGCAATAAGCAGCGTGTGGCCGTGTGGGGGAGATGTCCGAGGGTGAGTCATCAGAGGTGGGGGAACCTCAGTGGGGTAGAGTAGTAAGAGGGGAAATTGTATCCAAATGGAGGGATGGTATGAATCGGTGATGGCAGGTATACCCCTTACTCAGATTTCCGCAAATGGATACATTGCTTGGAGTAGTACTTGAAAGATATTTTCTAAATGATGCTTAGATGCATGCACAGTAACTGTTGCCCACGACTACACTTAAATATAGAGAGACACATAGAAATACAGCGAGAGACAGACAGACAGACAGACAGAGACAGACAGAGACAGAGACAGACAATCAGAGACAGAGACAGACAAGCAGAGACGCAGGGAGATAGAGAGACAAGCAGAGATACAGAGAGATAGAGACACAGAGAGAGACAGAAAGATTCTTAGATACATGTACACAAATACACATACATAGAGAGACAGGCAGACAAAGACAGGGAGACAAAGAGAAAGAGACAGACAGACAGACAGAGTGAAACTAAAAGACGGAGACATACATAAGGAGGGGAACAAAGAAGTGCAGCATCCTTCATGTGCGTGTGTGTATGCGTGTAGACATGTGCTTGCGTACAATAAATATAATGTACAATACATTACGGTGCATTACAACATGATTTGATGTTGCCTCCTTATAACACAGGAGCAGTGGCGTAACTACGGGGGGGGGCACGGGGGGCAGCCGCCCCCCAAATGGAAGGGCTGCCCCCCCAGCTGCCCCCCCAATCCCTGCGTTTGTTTTACTTTTTACTTTTACGAGTGATAAAGAATTAAAGAATGCTATATAAATATGACTTATTTTATTTTTTATACAACTTCCTGTACAACTTCTTATAGGGTGGGTGATGGGAAAGTGGGACAGGCCACTATAGTGCACTGTGGGACAGACAAGCTAGTGAGGCTTGCATGCGTATTATGTCCAATACTGTAATACATCCAAAATCTAAAAATACATAGTCTATGGCAATATAGCGATGCCGATGCACGCTTTAATTGCTAACGGTAGCCACCCCATCATTTTAAGCTGCCACCCCACTGCCCCCCATGAAAAAATAGCTGGCTACGCCACTGCACAGGAGACGGTTTCCACACTGTAAATATTTTGTCTACGAATTCTCTGGTAATGTTTGGGTACGAAATATGTTAACAAATGCAGGACTCACTTATTTACATATATATATACCTGCCTAAACAACTTTCATCTTACCTACTTGTATACTTACGTGCGACTTGTTTGATAACATACTGATGAAACTGATGAATCGATGATTGCAGTGTTCAGAAACAGATAGGCAAAGAAATGAAGAGGGTGGTGACTGGTGAGTCTTGAAAGACTCTGTGCTAATGTGTGTGTATATAAATATCTAAATATATATAAATATTATATATTTTGGTCTAGATGTAATTTGTTTATATATGAATATTATATTATGGTCTAGATATAATGCACATATATATATGAATGGATTTATATGAACATATATATGTATATATATAATTATATATTTAATATATATATATATGTAAACTTTTTGTAAAGGGCATACAATAATTATATTTATATACTAATACAGAGTTTCTTATTTTAATACGCGGTATTTATGAGCCACGTGTGCTATATATGCATTATGGACATCATAAAGGCTGTATATAAATTCACAAGAGTCCTATATATATATGCATATATATATAGGACTCTTGTATATATATATATATATGTATATATATACAGTTATAAAATGAACACTTTTGAACAGGTTGTGGATAATATTCTGGACTGGATTTTCCCTCAAAGGTCAGAAATTGAAGGATGTTTATTTTTTTACACCGGCTGCAGCGAATGCCTGAGCCGTGTGTCATATATGATAGGTCGTAAGGTCAATCGGGTCATAGGGTTTAAGTCAATGATTGACTGGCCGGTCGAGTATTTCCTTGAGAGATGATGCGAGGTTGGTGAAAGCAAAACACCGGGCTGATGCCGATGCGATCTTATCAATGCAGCGACGTTTGCAAACTCTGGTGTCTGTTATTTACAGCAACTACGGTATACTCCAATGGCAAGGGATATCTAGACACTAGACACATGTTGCTGAATTTTGCCTTTGTGTATCGTGCACTTGGAAAATGTCTAAAAACGCACTTGCTGAGATAAGTAGGCCTATGTAATCATAGGTGCCACGCCTCTGCATGTAAGTTTAAAAACGCGTTATTTTCCATATCTTTACCCAAACAGGGATAGGCTTCTATAGGAAAGGCAAGTAGCATTTGTATTTTTTTAAAATATTGCTGGAACTCCAAATTGAGAGAATAATTTGAAAACGTTAAATAAATATAAAGGCAAACATTAAATGGGATCTCAAATATAGTAATAGTAAAAGTAATGGTACAGTTCCAGCAAATATGAAGGATTAATAACGGAGACATTGTTAATTTTATTATTACTATTGTTGTTATTATTATTATTATTGTTTGTCAATTTAGATGAGCCGAGGTGCACAAAATGTCTGGGAATGCTCGATTTATGGTCACTGTCACAATTGTTTCTAATATGATTATTAGCCTATAATAATTGCTGATCACCACAATCTAATGGTATTGTACGGTACAATTACAACTGAAGGTTTCCATCATGCCATGGTCTGTTAGCAACGACTGTATCTCAGAGTAGGAGGAGCAGGAGGAAGAGGAGCAAGATAATCGAACCCGTGTTTCCTTGGCAAGTGCTCCAACCAATTGGAAACCATCTACTACACACGCACACACACACGTACGCACGCACGCACACACACACACACACAAACAAACACATGCACGCATACACACACGCACGCATACACACACAAATACGTACGCATACACACACAAACACGCGCTCACACACACATAAGCACACGTAGGCCTACGCATACACACACAGACGGTTTCTAGAGTGAAGTTTTAACACGGTTCCGTCTCTCCTCACACATTCCGACGTATTTAGCTAATAAAGCGACGATCATCTGCCACCTCCTCCTCCTTCTCCTCCTTCTCATCTTCTTCTTTCTCTCTACCCTTCTCCTCCTTCTCCTTCTTCTCCTTCTCCTTCTCCCTCTCCTCCTCATCATCCTTCTTCCTCTTCTCCTTCTCCTCCTTCTCCTCCTCCTCATCCTCCCTCCTTCCCCTTCTCCTCCTCTCCTTCTTCCCCTCCTCATTATTCCCCTCTTCCTTCTCCTCCTCCTCCTTCTCCTTCTCCTTCTCCTCCTCCTTCTCCTCCTCCTCCTTCTCCTCCTCCTTCTCCTTCTCCTCCTTCTTCTCCTCCTTCTCCTTCTTCTCCTTCTTCTCCTTCTTCTCCTTCTCCTCCTACTTCTTCTCCTCCTCCTCCTTATCCTCCTCATCCTCCTCATTCTCATCCTCCTCCTTCTCCTCACCTCCTTCTTCTCCTTCTTCTTCTTCTCCTCCTCCTTCTCCTTCTTCTCCTCCTTCTCCTTCTCCATCTGCCTTCACTGATTCAGCTGCTCAGCTGAATGTCAAGATTCCGCCACACTGAACGGATTTACAGCCGATGAACGCCGCCGTTGCTGCTCTAAGCCGTCCAACATCCTCGCATTCCGACGGCAAACGATGAAAGGTGTGGGGCTAAAGAGTGTCCGGCGAGAAAAAAGATCCGCCCGTGAAACGTCAGAGGACAAAGTACCGGAGAAACATTTCTGGGGGTTGAGAGTTTTAGCGGCAAAATTGAGATGTGAAAATTGCGTAGACAAATAATTCGGAGTTATTTATGGATTCGGGTCAAAAGGATTTGAAAACGATACTGTAGTAAACGTAACGTCCAGAATTCTACAATGCACAAAGAGCTAAGTTGCCGAGTGCTCAGTCAAGACAAATCGATAGGCAGGTTGGGGTGATGATTGGTTCGAGATTAGATCGAGTTCAATGGTTATTCCGTCAGACACACAGGCGGTTTGTGTGTTTGGTGCTTGCAATAATAAACAGATAAATAGATCTAAATAAATAAATGAATAAATAAATAAATAGCCAAACATATAATTGATTGAATAAATAATTGTCTAAAATTAATTAACTAATAATTAATGGATTGGCTGCTCATATTATTTATTATTTATTATTTGATATAATATTATTTATTATTTATTTTAAAAAGTGGCGAAGGCGAGTCCATGAAGCGACCAACCCTCGAATCGAGAAGGTTGAAGACAAGATTATTTATTATTTAATATAATTATTTATTCAGTTATTTATTTATTCAATTATTTAAAAGTAATTAATTAATCCATTAGTTAGCATAGGGATGCGTGTTTAAATTCATAATTCAAAATTAGCATAAAAGTTCATATTGCGCCATTTTAATAAAAACTATAACAGAAATCAATCCATCTTCAAATGAGTTTCCAGTCATGAATTTCAATCGTCTGAAAAGTCATTTCTAGTCAATCACACATCAGTGCCTAAATCCACCAGACATTCTACCAGCACACGCACGTGTGTGCGGCGCGTTCCACATCTGCTTCGGGTACGCGCCGAGGCTAATCCGAGCAACCCAGTGTACTCAAGCAGACGGAATCACGCCTTACGTACGCCCGGTGCGTACTCTGGACTAACATGGAACTCGGCTCTTCCACGTTTTCGTCTGCTTCCCTCCGCCTCCACTCCAGCCCCCTCCCCCGGCGCAGTCCAAAAATATGCCATCATCACGTGGGCGGCATATGTCATCTCGATAGCGCCGACTCGGATTCAGTGGCTGGTGATTTGTAAGTAAATATATAAGATGCCATTAGGAGAAGGAAATGTTGCTCTCGTTTTGAGATGCTGTCTGTTGCTGCTGCTGCTGATGATGATGATGCTGATGCTGATGATGGTTATGGTGGTGGTGGTGGTGGTGGTGGGGGTGATGGTGGTGGTGGGGGTGGTGGTGGTGGTGGTGGTGGTGGTGATGATGATGATGATGATGATGATGATGATGATGATGATGATGATGATGATGATGATGATGATGATGATGATGATGGTGCATTCCGCTGTTTTTAGTCATTGCCGATTTTTTCGAGAGAAGCGACAGAAGTGCGGAATAAGAAGGTTTTCAGGTGCTTGGCGGAAAGGTTAGAGGTGTATCATCAGCACAAAGAGCAAGAAAAGCATGAGATGGATGGATGGATGGATGGATGGATGGATGGATGGATGGAGTGAGTGAGTGAGTGAGGGAGGGAGGGAGGCAGGGAGGAGGGAGGGAGGAAGGGAGGAAGGGAGGGAGGAGGGACGTAACATTGATATAAATACGGAGTCAACCTTACAGCTTGCGATGTCGCCGGATTTTCTATTTCCCCCCTCCACCAAAGCTATCCAGGGATGAATTAATACTGGAGACCGAGTATCCGGAGGGATTAACCATTTTATCCCACCACCAGCAACGTGTCATCATTTGAAAAAAAAATTATGATTGAGAAATTTATGCTGAACTCAGAATTTAAAGAGACTCAAATTGTTTTAAGTGTCCGAAATATAAGCAAAATGTTCAGAGTAAGGCAGCTCGAATTAAGTTATGACTCTTAAGTGTTTTAAATGTTCTATAATATTATGTTCTAAGTTCTCTAAAGCAAAAGCAAGCAGGGTTAGATATATAGTAGGAGTAAATACAACAGTAGACCTACAGTTAGGCTACTGTTAGTGACAAAAGCTGGCAATGTTCGAAACAAAGCAAGCGGAGGTTAATTATATTATTGGCAAAAATAAACACGAGTGAAATTCTTTTCCCCCAACTTCTCTTCGTCTGGGCGCTCTGGGGGGGGGGATACGATTATATTATTAGGGGATACTCTATTTCGTGACACCGGCCTACTCCACTATATGAAACTCACCCGTGGTCATTTGGCAAAGCCAGACCACTCTTTGCCATTTCCACTTCTCCATTTACCATGTCCAGAAATGTCCAGTTCTACACAAAGCAGGCTCGTGTGCGAACGCCTGCACTTAGTAACACGATAAGATTAGATAAGAGGTCACGTGGTCAGCGTGTGTATACGTGTAGAATTATCGCACGATAGCATTAGATATAATTAGTACGACTATTCGAGTGAATTTGTTGTGGCATGAAATCAGATACTGTTATGGCGTGTGAATATATTTGGGCCTATATAATATATCCTCAGATGTACAATATAGGTGTTGTTTCTTACACTTCTGATCTTTGTTAATTGCATTTCAGAAGTAGGTAGCTTCCTAATAATTTATCGAAGCTCTGTGTAAACCAACAAACGCAGTTCAACACAAGAAGAAGCAGAATGAAGAGCTGGAAGAAGAGATTTAGGTGGTGGAGTAAGGAGGAGGAGGAGGAGGAGGAGGAGGAGGAGGAGGAGGAGGAGGAGGAGGTGTATGAAGAGGAAGAGGAGGAGTACGACGAAAAGGAGGAAGAAATAAGGAAGAGAATAAGGAAAATTAATGAAGAAGAAAAGGAAGAGGAAGATAAAGATGAGGAAGATAGAGAGGAAGAGGAAGAAGAAGAAGAAAAGGAAGAGGAAGAAGAAGAAGAAGAAGAAGAAGAAGAAGAAGAAGAAGAAGAAGAAGAAGAAGAAGAAGAAGAAGAAGAAGAAGAAGAAGAAGAAGAAGAAGAAGAAGAAGAAGAAGAAGAAGAAGAAGAAGAAGAAGAAGAAGAAGAAGAAGAAGAAGAAGAAGAAGAAGAAGAAGAAGAAGAAGAAGAAGAAGAAGAAGCAGAAGAAGAAGAAGAAGAAGAAGAAGAAGAAGAAGAAGAAGAAGAAGAAGAAGAGGAAGAAGAAGAGGAAGAAGAAGAGGAAGAAGAAGAGGAAGAATAATAATAAGAGGAAGATGAGGAGGAGGAGGAAGAGGAATATGACGAAGAGAAAAAGAAGAAGCAGAAAATTCCATTTCCCTCGCCATTCGTTCCTTCCACCTCACAGTGATCACTACACCTGGGAATAATTGCTGCCTTTGTACCTCAGTGAACTTACTTTCTGTAGCGTGAAACAGCCTGCGGTTTGATTTAATGAACCATCAATTCTTTCACACCTTTTGAAATATAAACCGCCGCTATAGAAGAAGACAAGCAAAGAGTTCCCATGCAAGACTCGCCACCGACAGCGATACCGTGAAGTCCGTGAAAATGAAGACGACTGATCTGGATTGATTTATCATATTATCTAGCCTACCTTTGCAAGAATTTGATCTCACAACCTCTCGGCTGATAGTCATGGCCTATCGTCGCCGAAGATGATCGCAACACAACGCAATACAATGCAATACAATGCAATGGAATGCAATACAATGCAATGCAATGCAATACAGTGCAATAAAATGCAATACAATGCAATATCTCGGATTCTAATTCTTTCGTTGCAAAAGAGCGTTGCTAAGAGTGCATAAAGAAAATCACTCCAATGTTGCCTATTAGACTATAGAAATCACAATGCACAAAAACAGCTCTACGTTTGTGAGTGACTTTTTCTCACAACTCATATAGGCTAGCTTCATAAAGAGTTTTTAAAGGAATTTTTTTAGATCTGCACAAACAGCAATGCTTGATCCCTTTGGACCGAAACCTTCTGACGTTCTTTATTTTAGTCAGACGCCAGAAATTTTATTTCAAAAAGCACTAAGTTAGTTTTTAGCGTATTTGATTTTACTTTGCTGCACAGCAATTTCGTTCCATTCCTGTCTCCATGGTAAAGTATGGAGGATGACAGTGACCTCTTTAAAATTGTTTTTCACCGCACACGATTGCTTTTACAGCTGCATAAATTCATTTACAACTGCACATATTTTGTACAGCTGCACGCTAAAAAGGCCATGGCTTCAACTTCTTTTAGAAATATCCTTCAATAGTAGCCTAAAACAAGTTGTCAAGCGCTAGTTTTCCGCAGGAGGAAACGTGCCGGAGCAATCTCTGAATCAGATGATCGTGCCAATTTAACCTACTACTCTCCGTTAATGTCTATCTCAGATAGGAGACCTGAGTGCGATAGCACCACACCTGTTGCCATCTACTCGAAAACGTCAGATAGTGGCACCTTAGATGCACCCAATCATCACTCCATTAATGCAGACTATCTTAAAAGCATCGCGAAAAGTTGGGCTTTGATGATGCGGCCATATACGTCAACAGCGCCTCAATTGGAAAATTGGAGTTTAGGAATTAATAGGAGTGACGTGTGAGTTGGAATTTTGGAAAGGAAGATTGCCGGAGTCATAAACAAAGCTCTTTGTTTTGGCAGCTCTACCAAGCGACGTCAAAAATTCACAGCAAATCTGTTTTTCGTTATTGAACGATTTGAAATTCGCACACCAGCTTAGAAGATATCCACCGCAGTTGTTCCCCACAGGTCGCCAATTAGATACGAGTAAGTGAACCCTGATGATTATACCTCAAGTTTCGGTGCCGCTTGTCGGAAAACAAACAGACAGTGATGAATTGCGCAAAGTCTACATTTTTATATCCACTGCGGTCCGCGGCTGTCTGCAGTGACTGATAGCAACTATCGGTGAGCGATAAAGATTATCATTTTGCCTCCGGGAGGCTGGTCTCAAGGACTTGGGAACGGAAGGCTGGATGGTGTCCTACCAGGAGGGCAGCACTACCGTTACAGATTGGCTATACTTGAAAAAACCGGAAACCTCGTATAAACACGGTGATAAACAAAGATGAGGAGAGCATAAAGACGTCTAACGTTCGTATAAATGACAAACAACTATGGCTGGTAATTATTAAGAGCAAGTGTAGCCTACCTGAATCATCATGGGACAGATAAATACAAAACCGGTTTTCTCGTTATTATTTAACTTATTATTATTAGGCTACTGCTTTAACTAAATATTACCATTGTTCTAAAGTTCTCGATTTTAACTGCTAACTAGACGATTAATCGTAGGAATCAAGTTCTATTAAGTATCGATTAAACTTTCTATACTGGTTCCACGATGTCAAAAGTCCATTTCCGGAGTAAAGAACATGTTGAACATCGAGTGGAAAGTTGATCGATTATTTCCATTTCAGGTCAAAACTGGCGGAGAAATACAAGATGGCGACAAAATTAATAGTTCCCATTGCAACAAAAAGATAGAAAAGTCGCGATATATGGACAAAAGAACTTTGGTATCTCTAACGCGCGGCACCAGCCTTAACGAGACCGATAAGACGTGTAAAAAGGCTGCTTAATTATTGCAAGCAGTCCCTGGTCCCTTGGCCGTCACATCTGGGCGCTACACGCGGTCTTACCGAGACCAATTTCACCTCGAACAGGCGAAGAAAAAGTCGTTTATGACAGCCGCGTTGAAAACCCGGTTAAGCTAAAAAGCCATCTGCTTTTGACGTGTTCCGGAATAAAAGCACACACGCACACACGCACACACACACACACACACACACGCGCGCGCGCGCGCACACACACACACACGCACACACACACACACGCGCGCGCGCACACACACACACACGCACACACACACACACGCGCGCGCGCACACACACACACACGCGCACACACACACACACACACACGCACACACAGAGCAACCCTTTCCAATTACGCCAACATTCGTGGCTCACAGCAGTAAATCATTGGGGCAACACGGGTCCAGCAGAACTTTACGGCATTCCCGGGCGTAACTGCTTTCGCTGTTCGAAAGGAGTTACTGATCTGCGAACCATACACCAATTGGGGGCCGACCGAGTCTACCTGAGTTGCTCCCGCATCCGAGTGAGAATAATTGGGAAAACGGATTCGTGGATAGGGATAGTCGAGCGGGAGCAGCTGCCACGAGTTGAACGTGTTCTACTGACGGTTGTAATTTGTGGAAAGAACAGATTACTGTGTATACGGTCGACAACTGCTCTGGCTCCGGACTAATTGAAGAGTATATATATATATATATATATATATATATATATATATATATATATATATATATATATATATATATATAAATACCCATATATATATTTCAGTATATATACATATATATATATATACTGGAGTTCTAGACCAAACGTTCTTCCAACATTCCAACCCAAACAACTTTCCTGTATGGGATTGCACGTGTATACGTCGTACATTCGCGACATTTCAAACTATACCCGAAGACTAAGCCTGCAACGCGAAGAGTATAATTATGAGTTACCACTCTCCCGTGGTTACTCTATAGGGACTTTGAGCAAGTCCTTTTGTTTGTATGTGCACTTGCTATAGCGCCCCTTCAAGCTCTCTACTCAGAGGCGCTCCCGACTGCTTAGCGAACACTGCATCGGAGTTTCACGCCGAAGCGCTGAGCAATTGTGAGTGAAGGACTTGCCCAAGGTCCCTGCGCGGTGACTTGATGTAGATTCGAACCTCGAACCGCCGGCTTCAAGGCAACGACGCCACCACTACAGAACCGCGCCCCACTTCACTCACAGTCGTTGTATTAATATTATGGGCTTTCGTATTCATGAGCGACTGCATATACTTTAGCAGGAGGTACGAAACACAATGGTCACGTTTAATTTCTTGACAACAGCAGCTTGAAAAATACATAATTATTCATTATTCATTATTAGTAGTGATAGTAGTAGTACCATTACTTTTACTATTACTATATTTGAGGTTTTTTCTTAGGTGAGGTAACAATCGTGACCGACAGCGGTTCTCGCCACCATCTCCACTCTACAATCGGAAGTCAGATTCAACTCATCTGCCGATCGTCAGACGGCGCTAGTCAGTTACACTGGTACCACAACAACACACCGGTCGTGGTCGACAGGAGACACCGTCTGAGAACCAGTCTCCAACATGGCGCTCTTATCGATGAACTGACCATTGTCAATGCCCAGTACGAGGACAGTGGTATCTACATCTGTTATGATGGGAGTGAAGAGTTTGAGAGTGACCAGATCACGATCAGTGTTACAGCGGATGCTTCTGAAGAAGATGATAAACGTAAGATGATTATCTCGTGTCTCAATTCAACCAAGAAATTAATAAAATAATCCATGTTCTTGTTCTTCTTCCTCTACATACTCCTCTTCTTGCAGGGCTGTTTTAAAGGAATTTTTAGAACGGCACAACTGCTTCTTTTCTTTCCAATCCTCCATGGTAAATTACTCCCAATTGGTGGAAAATGACCTTTTAAAACTAGTTTTAACTGCACAGAAGTGCATCTAAAACTGCACAATTCCATTTAGAACTGCACATTTTGTGTACAACAACACGATAACAAAGCCCTGTCTTCTTGTTATTGTTCTTGCTCTTCGTTCTCTTGTTCTTGTTTTTGCTGTTCTTACTCTTGTTATTTCTCTTCTTCTCCTTCCTTTTTCACCTCTGCCTTGTCTTATTCCTCTTCTTCCTTTGCTTCTCTGTTTTGAGCTACTTCTCTCCTCCACCTACTTCGCCTCAGTCTAGTAATTCTCCTCCATCTTCTTTTTTTCTCCTATTCTCTTCCTCCTCTACCTCCTCCTCCTCCTCCTCTCCCTCCTCCTACTTCCCATCCTCCATGATTCTCAATTGATTCTCACTTTTCTTCTCTACTTCTCCTCTCCTCCACCTTCCTCTTATTAATTATCAACCTTCTGCACCTCCTTCTGCTCCTGACTTATACCTCTCTTCGATTTTTTCCTGGTTGTCTTTTCCTTTGCTCCTCCTCCTCCTCCTTCTCTCCTCCTCCTCTTCCTCTTATTCCTCTCAATTGCATGCATCTATGTATGTAAGCCACTTAATTTTCTCTCTCAATTTATAGCGCCTTCGCAGCGCTTCACAAGATTGCCGCACGCATTAGATCAAGCCAACCCAAACAAGATTTTTAAAGACAGCTTTTAACCGTTGGCCGTACAATTATAACAAGACCCTCGTCCTGGGGGAGGTCCATTCTAACGTAAACAGACATTTGTATAGCGCCGCTTTTAGAGTGGTTGATCAGAGACGCCCTCTGTGATGGACTAATTGAGGTCAGAGTTCACTGATAGCTGGGAGTTCATCAATAAACAAACAACGCCTATTGTTTATTGTTCGAGGATGTTTAGAGTGGGCGGCTCACGCAGACGTGTAGAGCCACGAGAGCATACAGACTGAGCCAGACTGTGTTTTTGACCCAATACGTACAGTGAGGTAGGAGGAAATAAAAAAGATTTAAAAGATAAGTTCAGGTAGAGTAGGCCCAGGTAGCAAAAGTAAGCTTTAGTAAGTAATATGTGGAAAAAAGTAAATAAGATGAAGTAAATAAAATAAGTATTGTATTGTATTGGTTTATTTCCTGAACAAAAAAAAACACAATAAGCATGTCCGCATGGGCGGAGTTTATCAGGGGCTAGGGGGCTTTAGCCCCCTCCCTCAAGAAGACCCAGATTCCTTTTTTAACCGTGTAAATTGTATCTTTTCCCGGGCTTAGCCCCCCCCAAGAAGGCTTTAGCTCCTCCAAGAACGGAAACCAAACTCCGCCCATGGATGTCCGCCACGGCAGTTTTTAAAATAAGCGGTGTTGAGCCGCGTCATGACAAAACATACGACTCTAAAGTCGCATAATGTAAAGCTGCCCATAATTATCCATAGCGTTACGGAATCTCTGGGTTCAAATGGTTAACAAAGTGACCAATTTTATTGCATAGAAGACACGCTGAGCATTTCGATCCTCCACCCGTCAACCTACGACCCGCTGAAGCGGTCGAAAAAAACACCTAGATCTCGGCAAAAAACTTAGAAACATAATTAGGCCGGAAAAACCTAGATCTAGGTGGAAAAAGCTATGAGTGGCATTCCTGACCGTAACAAAGTGACCAATTTTATTGCATAGAAGACACGCTGAGCATTTCGATCCTCCACCCGTCAACCTACGACCCGCTGAAGCGCTTGCTTAGCGTCGAAGCGAACGGAGACTTCACCCTGAAATGCAACGGTTCGCAGGCATCCGATCTCTTCTGGTTCCACAACGGAAGTGAACTGTCGCCCAATCCTCAGCTCATCATTACGTCATCGCTGGACATCGTTACCTATCACCAGGTGTCGCTACTCAGCCGCAACTCCGTCGGCGATCGCGAGTCGGGCTTCTACGAATGCAGAGACCGTTCGAAGGGAGGAGGCGGGGCGGAGGTGACCGTCCGGGTTCGACGACTGGAGAGAGGTTGGTGGGATGAAATTTTATTGAAGTTTTTTTTATAATAGCTGGTTTAGTTATGGCAGGATAGGATTGCACTTCTTTTCTTTGCCGTTTGTCTATGTGTCTGACACTGTCTGTGTGTCTATGTGTTTGTGTGTCTGTCTGTTGGTCTATATGCTTGCATATAATTTCCACTTGTCTGGGTGTCTGTCTGTCTGTCTATCTATCTGTCTATCTGTCTGCCTGTCTGTCTGTCTGTCTATCTATATATCTACCTACCTACCTACCTACCTACCTACCTACCTACCTACCTACCTACCTACCTACCTACCTACCTACCTACCTACCTACCTATCTATCTATCCATCCATCCGTTCGTCCGCCCGTCCTTCAGCCCGCCCGCCCACCCACCCACCCACCCACCCACCTACCTATCAATCTATCTATCTATCTATCTATCTATCTATCTATCTATCTATCTATCTATCTATCTATCTATCTATCTATCTATCTATCTATCTATCTATCTATCTATCTATCTATCTATCTATCTATATCTGTCTGTCTGTCCGTCTGTCCGTCTATTTGTCTGTCTGCCTGTCTAGCTATCTATCCATTCATCCATCCATCCATCCATCCACTCATCCATCCATTTGTGCATATCAATGTATGTATCTTTATGTCTACCGCGGTTCCTCTCTATTCCTGCCTCTTTCTCTGCCAATATCTCTGTCTCTCTGGCAGTCTCTGCTTCCTTCTGTATGTCTCTCGGTCTCTTTCTGTCTCTGTCTGTCTGTTTGTCGGTCGATCGGTCGCTCTCTTCCACTATCTCGCTCCATCTGTCTCTCTCCCTGTCCTTCTGAATCTCATCCCGTCTGTCTGTCTGTCTCAGTCTCTGTCTCTCTCTTTCTCTCTGTCTCTCTTTCTCTCTTCTCTCTCTCCCTCTCTCTCTGTCTCTCTCTCTTTCTCTTTGCTGTCTCTCTATTTCTCTGTCTCTCTGTCTCTCTGTCTCTCTGTCTCTCTGTTTCTCTCTCTCTCTCTCTCTCTCTCTCTCTCTCTCTCTCTCTCTCTCTCTCTCTCTCTCTCTCTCTCTCTCTCTCTCTCTCTCTCTCTCTCTCTCTGTATGTGTGTGTGCCTTATCTATGCGTCTCTTTCGGTCGCTCATTTCTTTTCAAAATCCCTTCCCAGCCACATCCTACATTTCTATCCAGCGGTAAGCATAGCAACCAATCGGCTACCGCGCCTCCCACATGAATTCGCAGCCGTGCAAGATTTTGTCTCTGCCAGTTTTTCTGAAGTTGTGCAGACTCAAAAAACGTTGCTTCATAAGTTGACAGCATATCTTAACTACACGCAGCGAATAAATAGTTCGTGCGAATGCCGCCAGATTGTCTTATCAGAGAGCAAAGTGTAGAGTTCCGTGTGGTCGGCAATTTCTCGACAAGAACTGGATATAGTTTAAGTTGGTCCGGATCTCATATATCCGCAAGTGAGCAGTTCCAGACGTCAGGAACACCGTGCGGAACATGGTGTATATCCGTGGACAGGGCGTGTTCCGTTTATAGATATCGCCAGATGATTAGAAAACGGGTTTTGTTAATGATTTTCCAGTCGGTTATTTTGTATATAGCCTACCGTATCGAGTAACAAGTGGTCGGCTATCATACGCGTCAGTGTTTGGCCTATACAGTGTCTAATCTAGTCCTCTGCTGTGTATGGGGTTCAGGTTTCTGGGGGATTGCGGTCTTTTTGGCTCAGACAGATATCGACGACCGCACATTTTTCTGACGACCTTTTTTAGTAGGCTACTTCAATGCTGCCCAGTCGAATCAATTTATTTCACTGTAGCCGTATCAGTCAACAAAATATTCTAATATGCCTCAAATATGATTATGACTTAGTCGAGATACTTTTTGAATATCTTTATTATTTGTTTAGGCTTACAAGCAATTTATATAGCGCTCCTTCAAGGTTATCTACTCAGGAGCGCTCCCAGTTCAGCCCCGGTCGAGTAACGCAGTCGTAATAAGATAGAGAAAGCATTCAGATCAACAGGTATTTGACGAAGGATAACAGGAAACTCATTTCAGGTCGCAGGACCAGACACGGATTAAGCACGGCGCTGCCTGGTTGCATTCCGTGAGCGGGGAACAATAAGTTCCGCTTGTGCAGCTGAGCGGAGAGAGCAGCGGAGCTGGACGTGCGTGGAGCAGCAGAGCTCCTGCAAGTACAAAGGAGCTAAACCCCAAAGCAGCGCCGGACCAAGACAGAGATTCTGTAAGCAATGTGCTGTGGGCAAGGGGGCCAGTGAAGTACATCCCGCATGTACTTGGAGACTCGGCCAAACTTGGGAATGCGCGCGGCCTATGAGACGTGCAGCGGTGCGCAGGACGCTATTTAGGAGACCTACCCAACAGGCTGCAAGTCCACTATATATGTGGCGCTGTATAATAGTCTAAACATGAAAACACAGACGCATGAACAAATGTTGAGGCTGCGCTAGGAGTCACAAAGAAATTACCTTGAGATGCCGAAACAGGTAGCAACAGCTGCGACATAGAAGGTTAATGTACCGCGTTTATATGAGTTCCTGGTCTAGGATGACTCCCAAATCCCGGACTTAAGTGAACAAAGTGAACTGTGGATATTTGAAGCATAGGGAAGATTAAACAATTTCAGAAAGCTGCTGGGGCGTTCCATGTCAGATAAGCTGAGTCTTATTGGGTTAAGGCGCAGGCGGTTTGAGGACATCCAGGACTGCAGGGTCACTATTATAGTCTGGCTTATTGTTCCAACTGCTGCATCAGAACGGACCGCCAGACAAGGGACATCTTGCATGCATGTCGTCAGCATAAGATTGGCTGTGGTGTCAATTGAGACAGCAACGCATTCACGACAGAACAAATTCATCGACTATAACCAAGCTGAAAATCACCGCTCGAACGATCAATGGATGAACGTTTAAGGACATCTTCGGGCAACGGATGTAATAATAAAAAATTGATGTAATCGTTTTGCTTTCTGTTAGTTTCTATATCCGTTTTATGTAATAAAGATGTTTTGTCAATTGTCACGTTGAGCAATAAAAACTGTGGTTGTGGTTATGGTTAACAATTTGAATTGCTAATTATTATACTGTCAACACTTGCTAGAATCTAATACTTCGGACCTATTGGTCAATGTGCGCAACTGCCTATTATATATATAGCGTGGATGAGAAGACTTTAAAAGGTGTCAAATGAGACCTCAACAGACAGACTAAGCTAATCTTCGACAAGACTAGCGACTATACATTTTATATTATACTTATTAAGTTCTATGCTGTTGCGTTGACTTCATCTAAATTTGAAGACCAGGTGGGGATACCGCAATCAATGAACCTCTTCGTACTTTGTACATCTAATGGAGGAGTAAGTTAGTTGTAATTACATTAATTGCTTTTTTATCCTTCAACGCCACAGCATGGTCAGATGCGTTCTGTGCTCGTTTGTCTGTGAGTGTGCGTTGAATTATGGACATCATTTTGCTATCCCTAGTCTTCTATTCACGGACACTACACATAGATTAATAAGTGAATGCATATTATAGGATGAGGAATTGAAAAGAATTATTGTCGAATTAGTAATTGCTATTTATATTGTTGGTGGTGTCAGTAGACTCAGTACTGCTGTACGGATCAGAATGCTGCAGTGCCTACGTAGAGAAGACGAGAGACGATTGCAGGTGGTTGAATTGGGCCGGATGAGGAGAATCAGAGGCATGAGCAGAAGGGAGAGAATAGGCAACGAGAAGACAAGAGAGGAGCTGAGCGCAGAAGAAACGGTGGCGGACAAAATCGGAAAAGAAGACTCAGATGGTTCGGTCATGTGGAGCGAATGTAGGGAGAAAGACTACCACTCGCGGCCCTGCACAGGCATGTAGAAGGAGAGAGAAGCAGAGGAGGACAGCCAAAGATTTGGATGGATAACGTCAGGGAGGATCTGAAGATTATGGATATTAGTATGTCAATAGCAAATGATTTCACCAGAAATAGGGAAGTGTGGAGAAGTCACTTGGGAGCCTCATCGTCGTCGCATGACTGACGGAAGAGAGCAAAGAAGGAAAGATTTATACTTGGTGACCCTGTTGTGTGGAATCTTCTTTATTTTTCTTTGGTTTACACATTGTCACTCAATGTACAATACATTGACTGCCTTTCTGCTTGGTGAAGGTAACATCTGTTACACGGTCTCCATTAATTTTTTGGGCGTTTTACAAATTTATATAATAATGCTAAAAACGATTTTGAAGGTAGGCCTACCTAAGGTTCGAACACAACTTTCCTTAAGATCCTTTCGGTTACTGATAAGATAAGAATATTCTTTAATTCACCAATTGCTAACCGCATTTTGGTTTACAGACATAGCACAATTAAATTAAATATAGCTAATAGTAATATACATAATACTGCCGGCATTCATATGTCAGGGCTATCTTGATGGAAAAAGGGCTCGGGGAAGGCCGAGGAGAAGATGGATGGATGACGTGGAGGAATGGACGGAGATGGTGATGGCCGACTGTGTGAGGACCGCGAGGAACAGAGAGCAGTGGAGGAAGATGGCGTCGTCGACTCTAATCCCCGATCCGCAGCAATGAGGATGGTCATGACGGACGAAATGCTTCGTTCCAGTGGCCGAGGGCAACGACGACGACGACGAATATACATAATGGATAATGACTAACAGAGTCCGGTTAATTTCATGCCTTCTGACGAAATTATATTTCTTGAAGTCCGTGAAGAAGATTTCAAAAAGTATCACTTGATTATTATTTAATTATTATTTAATTATTATTTAATTATTATTATTTAATTATTATTTAACGACGCTGCATCTTAATAGAAGACGATTAACGTCTTGGCGTCTGTCATCTAGGCCCTATTAACCTCATCAAGATTTCAAGACCAATACATTAAACACCTTTAAATAAATGTCGCCTTGTTCTATATAAAAGTGAAACTACACGCGAAAGACTTCAGAGTCGAAATCTATAGACGTCAGCAAAATGCCATGAATGTGTGTTATAATAAACTGTGCTCGCATGTTGATGGGGCCAGTCCAAAGCTTGGATGAACGAAGGGGGTGACGTTAGAGATCATCGCTTTCGCACAGTGCTGTTACGATTCTTGCTATCCGTTCTGAAATTTATTACCATGGGGTAACAGTAGTGGATAACACGCTGGCGTATATAAAGTGCGAGAGGTAGCGAGTTCGAGTCCCCGTTTGGCGGATTTGCTTTGTAGGCTGCTATTAGCGCCATGAAGTGCAGGCTGTCTGCTCAGTTAGTATAGTTAAGATTCGTGTATTCTGTGATCTGCGTTCTTGTGAATTGTTTAAACTGCATAATTGTACACTGTAACCAGTTGCGGTCTGTCAACCGGATTGTGGAATAAAGAGAATATTATTATCTTTTCACTGAAACGAGGCTTAATGGACACTGAATATTATATTTATTTTATTTGGTAGCCATGTAATTATCAAAACAATAATACAAACAAGTCACTGAAGTCAATGAAATAGACAGCATAAACGGTCAAGAAACTAAAAGACATAATAATTATCTTGTGCGCACACTTTATTGTCTGAATGGAAAAAATCTGGTCCTTCCATTTATGAAAAACAAACAGAAAACGTCGAGAAATGTCTTCAAGCAGCGAAAAGATGAGCTAATAATAGCCTGCCTTTCTGACCCCTGCTGATTTGTACGCCCATTCATTTGTCATCACTTTTGTTCAAAAGATTCTCGGCAGTTTACGGATGCAGTTATTCTCAAATGCCCGAATTCGATTTTCTTCCTCCTTCATCGCACCTGTACTTCGCCACTGGCCACGCCAATGACTTCATCAACCGCGATTTGTTGTTGATGATGGATTTATTCTTCCATAGCTTTGTCAGATTGGCAAGAGGTTACAAACCATCGATTAATGTACAATTCACGAATATGCCTTTATACAGCCTAGACGGAACCCGTTTTAAAGGTTATTAAATGGAGCGCACAAATTATTCACGACACTCAACTATTATTTATTTCCAACAAGAGACTAGAATATTCATTTTAGTGCTAGACAGAGATCCTCAGTGGCCGAGTGGGTTGGTAGCCCGCTCACCGGCGGCCCGGGTTCGATTCCCGGTCGGTCGGTTTATCAGAGATTAATTTCTCGGATCTTTAACTTGTAAATGTAAAGCGCAGTGCGTCTTGCAGGCGTTTAATTAAAGAAAAAAGATATATATATATACTGCGGGTGGCTCTGTCGCAATATAAACGTGGAGTAGCGGCGGTGAAGGATCTCACCCTCAGGTTCGGGGTCATAAGACAGCCGCTATATAAATATGCGATTACATTTATATTTACATTTAGACTGTTGCGGTGGCTGCCTTTCAAATGCAATGGCCGCCGGTCGATCACCGAAAATCAACCGTCTTGATTCTTGAGTGTCATCATACTTTATATGTATGAAGGACGAAGACTTGAATCCACTTTCCACAGTTTCATCTGTTTGGCTAGTAATTGTGTTTGTAAAAGAAAGATTGTTAGCGTCGCCCTCCTCATTTATTCGGCCTTGGAACTGGCACTGCCAAAGTACGATTGGTGGTGCAGTTGGTTTTTGAATTGTATACTATTATAGCGCGTTTCTATTTATTCGGCTGTGACTAATCTGGTTCTCGTGATTTCGGTCTTGTGTGCGCTGTAAAAAAAACGCTTTGGACACCCTTAAAATAGTTACATGTTTGCTATATACATTTGCTGCCGATGGACAATTGTTGAATTACGGCTCACTCATGGTTGTTCTTACATATTCTTCTGCAACAAAGCTCTAATTTATAAATCCGTCTATAAGCTTAACTCTCTCTGTGTCTTGGTTTCCGTCTCTATTTCTGTCTGTCTCTGTTCTTTTATCTTTGTCTGTTTCTTTCCTCTGGCGGTCTTTCCATCCCTCCCTCCCTCCCTCCCTTCTTCTCTGTCTCCCTCCCTATCTCTGCCTCTTTGCGTCTCTCTGTCTCAGTCGATGCATTGTCTAATTGTCTATGTCTCTGTCTTTTGTCTGTCTGTATGTCTGTCAGACTGCATATATGTCTGCAACTACTACTACTGCTACTGCTGCTGCTGCTGCTGCTGCTGCTGCTGCTGCTGCTGCTGCTACTACTACTACTACTACTACTGTAACGCGGCATATAATTTGGGTTATAATTTCTGGTCGCCATTTTGGATCCGCCATCTTTTCATTTATAGAGCGCCTGTTCTCGGGTAATATTATTTTATTTCTGATATCGTGTCTGACACGAATCTCAACGACCGACAATCGCAGTCGATGTTTTTGGCAAGCCTCCGTTGAATCAACTTCCTCGTCTCGCCCTGCAGCTGGGAGCTGTAGCCGAAAGGAGGAGGTGAAGTTGAATGACTGCCATCAGCGATATTTTCGGACGACCAAGCGGCATGATGCAAAGTGTCAAAGCGATACATTCAGGCAGATAAGAGAGGGGTAAGATAGACGGACGGAAAAGGACAATCCGCCCACGTACCGATGCCTGATGGAGAGTGAGGGCAATACAGCCAGACGGACATGAGATAAGGGAGAGGTAAAGAGAAGAAGACTAAGACTCTGTCACACGACACTCGCACGTGTCGAAATTGCGACGTTAGATTGACGCCTCGAAGGGAGAGGGAGGCCCACGTGTGCGGAAATTGAAGCTGAGTATATGCGCCGAAGGCTAGCTGGGAAACTGCGCAGTTCAGTTTTCATCCGGGACTTGTGTTGTTGACGTGAATCACGTCCTAGGAGCACTGAAGGCAGAACACGGAGAGACGTGGAAGAGGTGAGACGTAGAGGTGTGGTCAGAACTTTGCAGGTAGAAGTCGTGTTGAAGGCAGAAGACGTTTTCGACGGAGAAGAGACGTTTTCGTGTTAAGTCAGACTCGATCGGAACTTTGAGGAGAGAAGACGTATTCGTGTTTAAGTCAGAAGCAGCCAGAACGTTGAAGGAAGAAGATGTCTCTTGTTTAAAGTGGACGCTGTCGGAACTCAAGAAAGAACAAGATGTTTTATAGTTAATATAAAGTATAGGTATATAAGACGAAAACGGTCAGAACTTTGAACGAACAAGACTGAAGTGATGGATCATTGCGGCTGATTCTCGTCGGCAAGATTCGCACTCGGGCTTCATCATCGGGCCAGATCCTGGAGAAGAACATGTCAACGCCGTTCTTCGCGCCATGTCACGATGGACTCTCTTTATCTGGACATGAGGTACGAGTGGATGGGTTTTAGGGTGATCGGTTCTTTAACTTTGGGCTACTTTTAAATTGGCCGAGGGACTTGAAAGTAAATCGGGGATTAACTTAGCTTTACTCCGGTCCAAGTGTGTTTGCATTGAATGTCTTTGATCATAACAAGAAGCTATTAGTTAAAATATCTGACTTTGTTTATTGTTTGCATTGAGTGTAATCGAAGTTGGTTACGTAATTGATTGATTACTTTGAATGTGGTTGTTGTTGATTGAGGATTCAATTGATGGACTATAATAAGAAACATTACTGAAATTACTGACTTTGTTCACTGATAGTGATAGAATTACCTGTAGACCTAATTCATATTGCGCCATGGAAGAAAGTAGACCTGTAACACCTTCACAGCCGTCTAGGCCTCCCTCATCTCTGGAGGTTGTAATGGAGGCTATAACTTCCATGCATTCATCCATGCAGTCACATGCCCGAGACACACAAGATGCGATTGCCTCGGTAGAGTCAAATGTTAGGGATACACAAGATGCGATTGCCTCGGTAAGGTCAGATGTAAGGGAGGAAATTTCGGCTGTGCACTCCAATGTTAGAGAAGTGCTAACGGAGGTTGTGACACGCTTAGAGCGACTCGAGGCATCGCCTGTCCCAAGATCTGTTGTGGGTTCGAACTCTGGACTGGAGTCCACCGCTATTACCATCGCGGACGTGCCTTACCAGTCGACCATCAGTCTGGCAGAGTCTTCAGGCGCTAGGCCTAAAGAGTTCACCCACCTGGGCACGCTGCGCAGAAGTGAGCGTCTGGCCCACAAGGATCCAATCTCATATAGAGAGCTTGGCAGCCGAGATGGTTGGCAATCATTCCATCGGTTGGATTTGAACCCGAGAGTCCCCTCCTCTTATCCTCGATCCATATCTCAGGACCATGACCATGACCCACAACAGCACGCGGCCTCCTTGCCGTACGATGATCCGGAATTGGCGACTCCGGAGATGACGGTGGGGGCGGGCGTTACAATTGGTACCAGAAGTGGGGTACTGGTACAAATTGGTTCTAGGGATTTTGGTGAAAATAGGTCAGAAGAGGCAACTGACTATGCTAGGAGAGGAGAAATGGCAATATCTTTTGAACGAAGGAAGGAAAGGGAATTTGCTGATAATGTGGAAATTATGTCTGATGAAGGTAGTGTGGACATTGAAATCAGCAGGATGATGGAAGCTAGACCTAAAACTGTTAAAATAATTGATAACAGAATGCAAACAGCACTGCAACCGGAGTTTAGGGACTTAGAAATAAGTAAACCGATCGCCAATCAATTGCCACGGGAGGGGGGTGATAAGGCTAATCCAGTTCCTTTGGCCTTTTCGTCGCTTCCTCATGTCGAATATCCTCGACCTAATCCGCAATGGAGGATGCAAGCGTCGCTCGCAGACGTCGGTCGACAAAGAGCAGAAACAGCGACGAACCTGGGCGACATTTTGCAATCCACGTCTGGAAGGCCGACCTACCGGTCAATGGCCGACAGCGCTTTCGACGGCCGAACAACTTCAACCTTGGTCGGTCGAGGCTACGCTCGACCCGATCTCCGACCCGCACCTGTGGTGATGGCGACAGTCGACCGAATGCAACCGTACGTTCTTCCCGACCATTCATATCTTTCGCGGATGTCTGCTCCTACCCACGCTCCGAGCGCGTTCTACGAACACAGCGACAACCAGGTTTGGCTCGACTCGTTTCGACCAAGCGACGACATCTTTCCTCGGTGGCCACCCATCGTGGAATCGGCGAGAATGAGCTCCTGCCTCGGCGCGCAGAGTTTCGGATTCGGCCGTGACGTCGAACTGCCTCGTTCATCACTACTGAAGCCGACACTTCCGGTGAGGATTGAAACAACTGGCGTCGATAAAACACCTGCGTCTTCCAATGTTTCGGTTGGCCTGATCCGAACCGTCCCGATGACCACCGTCGCGACACAAACGACCGGCGACCTGGAATTACCGTCTACCAGCTTGGGTGGAACCGCGAAGGAGCCTGAACCGACCGCGTCTGCAACACCTAAAGTTGGCGAGGTGAAACCGTCATCGACCCCTGCTCCAAAGCCAAAGCAATGGCTAAAACTCGGTTCGTACAGCGGGAAGACCGATGTCGAAATCTTTCTTCGCAGATTCTCCGTTTGTGCAAAAAACAACGGCTGGTCTGAGGAGGAAAAGCTAAACCAACTTGTTGTCGCTTTGGTCGAACCAGCAACGAACTTGCTAAGTGAGACAAACGCAGACAGTTTGGACACCTGGACGGCGCTGGTCCAGCGACTGCGAGAGAGATATGGGAATGCCGAGCAACAAGCCTTGTTTCAGACACAGCTCAGCACCAGAAAGCAGAAGCCTGATGAAGATATGGGATCGGTGGTGGACGACATTCGCCGGTTGACATCACGAGCGTATCCGGGCTCCTCGACTGTCCACAGCGAGGCAATTGCTGTTCGAGCATTCCTGGATGCCCTCAGAGATCGAACTCTCGCTCTTAAGATCCGTGAGCGAGAGGCAAAATCATTGGATGAAGCTTACAAGGTAGCGATGCGACTAGACGGGTATCAAAAAGCAGAAGCCGGCGGCCACGAACAGCACGAACGACGACAGGGGCGAATCAATGCGATTAAAGAAGAGGATTCGAAAGTGAAAGATCTGGAACGACAGTTGGAGCAAGTGAAGAGGCAAGTAGAACAACTGCAGAAGAAAGAGCGACAACCATGGTCGGCGCCACAGGTCAGATACAACAATAGCGGGCCATGGAGAGGCCAGAACGAGTCAGCTAGAAACGAAGGGACGAATAACAATAGAGGTAACGGACGGGGAACTCTACGGTGTTTCCTATGTCATCAGCTCGGACATTTCAGCTCAGAGTGCAGACGTCGGCCACGCATGGATATGGAATCGGAAGCTGGAACTGCCGCGCGTCGGTGCTTTGAATGTTCCGCAACGAACCACATCGCGCGCGACTGTCCATTCCGACAGCAGCAGGCTGCCCGGAACGACAACCAGGAACAACCCGGGAGCGATACTCCGGGCAACCCGATCGTCGGTCGTGTGAACGCTGTACGGAGTTCCGCTCCAGCGTCGAGCGGGAACCAAGGAAATGGATGGAATCAGATGCCGCCATCATCGATGAGGAGGCGGAACGATGGCCGGAACTCGCCAGGAGAGGAGCGCCGCTGCTTCTACTGTGACAGCCGCTTCCATCTCTTACGCGGATGTCCCCTCCGCAACGGGTCTTCCGACGACCACAACTGGAGGTCGTTTGTGGAACCTACAGGAACTCGTCCGCCTGAGAACTTGACGTCAGCCGGGTAACCTCTGTACTTAAAGACCGTTTAATTACGGCCGGTTGAAAAATGACAGGAAGCTGCCTGTTTAACACTGATTTATTTTGATTTTGATGAAAAATATTTTATTTTACATGTGAAGAATTCTCATGTTCATGTACAGTATAACAACTGTATTGTGCGTAATATGATGCTTGCCAAGGAATGCATAAATGGTGATTCATATTCGTATTGTATTCGTATTCATTAGTGTGCTGTATTGTGTATTAATATTTGTATTGAAACGCATAAGGATTGCATTGCATATGGACAATTTTACTATAGCCTTGCCGTATATAGACATAATAAGGACTGTCTTTGCGCTATATAAATAATAAACTGACCTGAGGATAGATTAACTAAAGTGGCATATTTTAATTAAGTAATGACCTGTCTTGAGGATAGGTAGGCCTATTAACTACTAGGTTGAAATTTTAAGCTGGTTTCTTTGAGGTAGACCGTGGTGATAGTCGACAGACAGAGTTATAATAATATGAGCTAAACAGAGACCTAGGTTACACTGTATGGTATGTCTTTAAAGGTAGACCTGATACTATCGTGATAAGCTTATGGGTCTTGGGTAAATGTGGCCTTTAGCGACGCGGTGGTTAGACTTGGTAAGTTGCTAGTATGCCATAATATGGCCTGGATACACAACTGATGCCTGGAAGAGTCTCGTGGTAATTTAGACGCCATGGTATGAAATAGCTTAGCGGTAACGTTAATGATCTACATGTATGTGATCGAATTATATTTCTGTCTGTGGCTTGAGTCCCCGTTGACCATACAATCGCTAGTGTATGACTGAACTGAAAGTAGCCTGTAAGGACATAAATGTTGATAAATTTTGACGGAACTCTTGAAAAACAACGACTGGCTATATAACTACCATATTAATTCTTCTATTTCTTTCGCTTGTATTGACTTTTGAGCGCTGAAGCGTGATTAGCGATGACCGTTCAGTGCTTAATTTTGTTCTTTGCATATAATTTTGAACTCGTGATGTACAGACCAGAGTACGGCCTTATTTACGCATTTCAGAATATATTCGTCCAATTAAATAAATTCCGAAATAAGGGTGGGGGGAGAATAGTGTAACGCGGCATATAATTTGGGTTATAATTTCTGGTCGCCATTTTGGATCCGCCATCTTTTCATTTATAGAGCGCCTGTTCTCGGGTAATATTATTTTATTTCTGATATCGTGTCTGACACGAATCTCAACGACCGACAATCGCAGTCGATGTTTTTGGCAAGCCTCCGTTGAATCAACTTCCTCGTCTCGCCCTGCAGCTGGGAGCTGTAGCCGAAAGGAGGAGGTGAAGTTGAATGACTGCCATCAGCGATATTTTCGGACGACCAAGCGGCATGATGCAAAGTGTCAAAGCGATACATTCAGGCAGATAAGAGAGGGGTAAGATAGACGGACGGAAAAGGACAATCCGCCCACGTACCGATGCCTGATGGAGAGTGAGGGCAATACAGCCAGACGGACATGAGATAAGGGAGAGGTAAAGAGAAGAAGACTAAGACTCTGTCACACGACACTCGCACGTGTCGAAATTGCGACGTTAGATTGACGCCTCGAAGGGAGAGGGAGGCCCACGTGTGCGGAAATTGAAGCTGAGTATATGCGCCGAAGGCTAGCTGGGAAACTGCGCAGTTCAGTTTTCATCCGGGACTTGTGTTGTTGACGTGAATCACGTCCTAGGAGCACTGAAGGCAGAACACGGAGAGACGTGGAAGAGGTGAGACGTAGAGGTGTGGTCAGAACTTTGCAGGTAGAAGTCGTGTTGAAGGCAGAAGACGTTTTCGACGGAGAAGAGACGTTTTCGTGTTAAGTCAGACTCGATCGGAACTTTGAGGAGAGAAGACGTATTCGTGTTTAAGTCAGAAGCAGCCAGAACGTTGAAGGAAGAAGATGTCTCTTGTTTAAAGTGGACGCTGTCGGAACTCAAGAAAGAACAAGATGTTTTATAGTTAATATAAAGTATAGGTATATAAGACGAAAACGGTCAGAACTTTGAACGAACAAGACTGAAGTGATGGATCATTGCGGCTGATTCTCGTCGGCAAGATTCGCACTCGGGCTTCATCATCGGGCCAGATCCTGGAGAAGAACATGTCAACGCCGTTCTTCGCGCCATGTCACGATGGACTCTCTTTATCTGGACATGAGGTACGAGTGGATGGGTTTTAGGGTGATCGGTTCTTTAACTTTGGGCTACTTTTAAATTGGCCGAGGGACTTGAAAGTAAATCGGGGATTAACTTAGCTTTACTCCGGTCCAAGTGTGTTTGCATTGAATGTCTTTGATCATAACAAGAAGCTATTAGTTAAAATATCTGACTTTGTTTATTGTTTGTATTGAGTGTAATCGAAGTTGGTTACGTAATTGATTGATTACTTTGAATGTGATTGTTGTTGATTGAGGATTCAATTGATGGACTATAATAAGAAACATTACTGAAATTACTGACTTTGTTCACTGATAGTGATAGAATTACCTGTAGACCTAATTCATATTGCGCCATGGAAGAAAGTAGACCTGTAACACCTTCACAGCCGTCTAGGCCTCCCTCATCTCTGGAGGTTGTAATGGAGGCTATAACTTCCATGCATTCATCCATGCAGTCACATGCCCGAGACACACAAGATGCGATTGCCTCGGTAGAGTCAAATGTTAGGGATACACAAGATGCGATTGCCTCGGTAAGGTCAGATGTAAGGGAGGAAATTTCGGCTGTGCACTCCAATGTTAGAGAAGTGCTAACGGAGGTTGTGACACGCTTAGAGCGACTCGAGGCATCGCCTGTCCCAAGATCTGTTGTGGGTTCGAACTCTGGACTGGAGTCCACCGCTATTACCATCGCGGACGTGCCTTACCAGTCGACCATCAGTCTGGCAGAGTCTTCAGGCGCTAGGCCTAAAGAGTTCACCCACCTGGGCACGCTGCGCAGAAGTGAGCGTCTGGCCCACAAGGATCCAATCTCATATAGAGAGCTTGGCAGCCGAGATGGTTGGCAATCATTCCATCGGTTGGATTTGAACCCGAGAGTCCCCTCCTCTTATCCTCGATCCATATCTCAGGACCATGACCATGACCCACAACAGCACGCGGCCTCCTTGCCGTACGATGATCCGGAATTGGCGACTCCGGAGATGACGGTGGGGGCGGGCGTTACACTACTATACTGCTACTATACTGCTACTACTGCTGCTGTCGTCGTGCGAAATGAAACGGTTTCGGAGCCTTTCTTGGGACGGACATACATACATAGTCTGCAGATATCAGATTTATAGTATAGATTTTTTTCAGTTATAAGTCAACTTCAACTTTTATTGCTCGAGGATAGTAAGAAAACCAATTTCTTGTCGTGCCACAACTTTATATAGCAATGTGGTAAATAGTTCTGAAGGTGTCTAAGCTTAGTTTCTAATCTGAATCCCTTAATTTATTCGGTTACGGTTCAAAGACGTTTTGTCGCATTGAAAGTTGATTAGTGTCTCCCGATTCCTTTATCTGGACTTCGGACTGCCAGAGAACGACTGTCGAAAGTTTGATTTCAAGCATATCTATCAGCGCCGGTTTACAATATTGATTCCCTAAGCCTAAGGATTTCTTTATTTATTATACTTGCCGTATCTTACTGGGACTCAGTGACCAACAATTGTATTAAACACCTTTAAATGATGTTCACTATGCTCTATATAAAACAACGTGGAACGGTTGCAAATGAATTAAATAAATTGTAGCCAGAGCGGTAGGGTCACGTGGTTTCTAGAGATGCTTCATCGGGTAAGCAAAATGGCGGACAGGAAGAGGAGAAAATTGCAATTGTAATAATTATTGTAATCTCGAGACTTCTACAGCGCCCACAAAAGAGAAGTCTCGGGAACCAGCTTATTCACAGGCGCTTAATCAAAACAAAATCGATAGGCAGCGGGTCAAAATCCGGAGAGTCAGGCAGGCAGATAGATGGACGGCTAAGGTGGGTGATGTTTAGAGTTGAAATACCGAGGGGTGTGAAGAGAAGAGGAGGAATCAGGATAGAATCTGTGAAAAGGCAATGTTTTCAGTTTTTGAGTGAAAGACCTGGGGGGATATAGCGAAAAGTGGAATTTTGGTGAGCTCGTATGATGGCAGGGCTGTTTTTAAGGAATTTTCATAGCTGCACAACCCCTTCTTTTCTTTCCCATCCTCCACGGTAAATTACTCCCAATCGGAGGAAAATGACCTTTTAAAACTAGTTTTAACTGCACAGAAGTGCTTCTACAACTGCACAAATCCATTTAGAACTGCACATTTTGTGTACAACTGCACGTTTAAAAAGCCCTGTATGATGGGTCAGAAGTTAATCGCAGTGCTGGCGGAAGTTTGTTCCAAAGAAGTGGAACGCCAATGGCTATAATGGAGCTGGTTACGAATTTTAATGAGGAGGTGATGGAAGGGCGAAGCAGTGTAATGGAGGATGAGGAGCGTGTGGAACGAAGTGGCCGGATGCAGGGGCGGATTCAGGGGCCCAATCCGGCCATGTCCCCCATTGAGAAATGTGATAGGACGTCCCCCCCCCCCACTAGGTTTCAACAAGACTTCAATCAATGACGGAAGCAGTACCAGGTCATTAACTATCTTAGTGTTGACTTTGAAAATGGTGTACCTTAGAGGGGCATTTTTTTATCAGGTAAATAAAAAAGTCTTCAGTAATTTTGACAGGGAAAATGGTATCTAGGCCTATTTTAATGAAACTTTCTTTGGCGAAATTACAAAAAAGTCATCAGTAATTTTGGCAAGGAAATGGTGGGCCTATATATTTTCAGGAAACTTTGGCCAAATGTCTTAGAAAAAGGTCGTCAGTTTTTTCGGCCAAAAATCAACGACTTTTTCCCGACCTAAGTTTAAAAATTTTGGCCCTACCCTTCGAAAATTCTTTATCCGTCCCTGGCTGGATGGTGAACAATTGACGAAGATAGAACGTCTAGAAAAAACATCAGGAACGATGGATTGGAGATCAAGACCACAGTTGGGGATTGATAGTTGGGGATTGATATTAACTTAGCCCTACATGCAATTACTTTGTAAGACGTCAATGACGTCGTTAAACTTTTGGGAATAATATGAAGTCTACGTTGTGTAACGATTCTTATAATACCGTAGACACCACTAAAACGGAGTCAACATTTGCTATAATAGCAAAATCGCAATAGTCGATTGATCTGCATTTCTTCCACGTTATTTTAAGTCTTAAACGCCTCCCGCAAAAGTAACAAATGACTCTTGAACGGATTATCTCCCTCCAACTTCTTCGTTATCTGGAACGGTTTCGCTTCTCCGTCCAAATCAACTGGGCTTCATGACTCGTCACTACACTGGACCTACCATGACTCCCTACTTTCCGGCATATATACTCTGACGCCGACAGAGTAACACCATTCTCATCTCCGGATATTGTTTTGAACACCTAAGGGATCATTAATATCTCGGGTAAAAATGATAATAATGACAGTAATAATTACAATAATAATATTATTATTAATATTATTATCCTTATTTATTATTATTATTATTACTATTATTATTATTATTATTATTATTATTATTATTATTATTATTATTATTATTATTATTATTATTATTATTGTTATTATTATTATTATTATTATTATTATTATTATTCTTATTATTATTATTATTATTATTATTATTAACAATAACCAGAACAATAACAATAATAACAAACAGGAATAATAGCAATAGCAATAGTAATAACGGCATCAACAAACATCGTTTGAATTTCAGTTCCTGTCGAGATTCTTGAGCCTCCTTCGAAATCTGATCGGATCCGTGTCGGAGCGAGCTTCGAGATAAAGTGCAAGGCGAGCAACGGTTCACAATTGGTCTGGTTCTTCAACGGGAGCCAGCGGTTGATGGATCGGAGAGACTCCGTTCAGATCAGGGACTCACCGGACCCAGTGGCTCAGGTCATGACGAGCATCTTACGGTTGGAGAATGCGACGATGCGAAACAGTGGAAGATACAGCTGCAGGAACGAGAAAGATGCGGGAGATAGCGACACTGTTACCATCACTGTTTATGATGGAGATGCAGGTACGATATTGGGGTTGGGGTGTGTTGGGGTGTGGGTGTGAATGTGTTTGTGTGAATGTGTGCGTGTGTGTGCGTGCGGGCGGGTGCTTTGATTAAAGTACTTCATGTAGTATTGGGACATTATTTTATGTTGCTGTTTCTGTTGTTGAAATCATTGGTATTATAATAAACATGATAGCCTTATAATAATAATAATAACTGCTATTCTTATTCCTATTGCTGTTGTTATTATCAGCACCACCACCACCACCACCATCATCATCATCATCATCATCACCACCATCATCCTCATTGTCAATAAACTTTAATTAGTTTTCAACAATGCAATTTTCTTCCGCCATAGCTAAAAAAAGTATTCGTCAATAATTATATTAGCCTAAATATGTCGTCTTATCGTTATTATTTTAATTTCCTCTATTGTTATTATATATTGTTGTTGTTGTTGTTGTTGTTGTTATTGTCCGTGTAATTCTTTGAGTGTTCTTTGTTCCATATGGAACAGGGTTTGCCGTTGAGAACGGGTCGCCTCCAATGGTTGCCACATCCGTGACATTGAGAATTGGTTCCGTGACAAACCTCCAGTGCAGCTTTCAGGCTCGTGGCGACTATCGCCAGGAGTGGACAAAGGATGGACGAATACTGCAGACGGGGGAAAAGTACATCATACAACTGGACGCCAGGCCAAGCAGTCTCAGCATCAGGTTCACAGGTTCGTATAAGAGGCCAGCGGCGCCCGCAGGATTTTTTTCTTGTACGCACAGAAATTTTCGATGGAGGGGCGAACAGGGGAAAATTTTCGGTCGACAAAAAAACTGATGATTTTTTTTAGTCATCGACCAATTTTTTACTTTTTCTATCCGCCGAGAAAACTGATGACTTTTTTTTTTTTTTTTAGTCATCGACCAAAAATTTCCCAAAAACATACCTTTTCTATCCGCCGAAAAAACTGATGACCTTTTTTTTTTTTTTTTTTTTTTAGTCATCGACCAAAATTTTCCCAAAAACATACCTTTTCTATCCGCCGCTGTACGCACTTACCTATTTGTGTACGTCTTCGGGCGCCGCTGCTGTACGCACTTCAGAGGTTATTTTAACGTGCAGCTGGACACAAAGTGTGTAGTTGGAAAAGAGATTTGTGCAGTTGAAAATCAGATCTTGTGCAGTTACTTTTTGCCTTGTTGCGTGAACCGACGATAAGTTAGTGGTAAACAGTTGGACACAAACATGATAGTAATAGCCCAAAGTGAACATCTTTGAGGCGGTTAATTTGTGTGATATTTATGTTCAGGAAAAGAGCAGGCCTGTTGAAATTTGGCGTGAACCATAGAATAGATTATAGATATCTAAGATATGGTGATTACATGCAGTTTTCAAGTCAAGCATTAGACCGATACGGCGTAGGTCACCCGTGTGCATGAAGTAAGAGCGCGGAAAATGGGTGATGTAATCGAAGACAACTTAGACAAGGTTCTGCTAAAAATCACACATAGTCTGACATAGGCTTCAGACAGAAGCATTTGCAGTAAGCAGCACTGTATGCTAAATGTATGGGCAGATGCAGATTCAAGGCCTGCTGTATAGGTTGATATCCTGATAAAGTTGTAAAGGCCGAGGTTATCCTTCATACCATAATGACAATTTCTTGGCCATCGTATATTCTACTTTCTCCTGCTTTTGCCGCTTGCTCTGACAAGCTGAAGCAGGAAGAGACGTAGGGAAGACCGGGGCTGGTTGCAACACCATCGATATTTCGCCGGTACATAATAGCAACTCAAAATTAAGCAAGCTATTTTGTAAAGAATACATTTTAGGCCAATGTGTTCTAATTTCTTAGCAGGCAATTGATAAAGACTACCGAAAAAAAATTTATTTTTGGCAATCGAAAGTAAATTTTTCGTTTTTTTTGTTTTTTCACTATATAACCGAATGTTTTGAAGAAATATATTTTGGTTTGGTTTTATAAGTTGGACAAGTAATTAAGCTTGAAAATGCATTTAGTCATTTTAGTTATAATCAGCGCCGTCGAAATTTTGTTCTGGGGTTGGTTGCAACATTTTTTTCGGGGATGGTTGCAACATGTTGCAACCAACCCATACATTTATTTAAATAAACCGTTTTTATTGTTGGCCTGCCCGTCGCAGTAATTGTGCCACATTGTATTAAAGTATTACAGGCTATATGCATTCTATAAATTGGTAAAATGATTGAATAATTAAGCCAGGTTACATAATCTAATCAATTGACCTTTTTGGTCTATTTTGAATCTCTAAACTGTCCACGATAATGAGAAATTGCTAGCGAAAACTGATTGCGGTTCTGTTAGTAAAGAAGCAATGATCGGTATAGAAAAAGAAGTCACTGATAGTGGTGCTAGTCTTGGACTGTCAAAGTCACAAATTTACTTATTTAGATAACCAAAATCAATTGCTGACTAATTGCTGATGGTTGGTCTCATGTGTAATGGGTTATTTTGGAAGCAAGTGAACTTGTTGTATTTACCAACATGCCAATAACTTTAATAATATTATCAACTTCCTTTCAATGGTGTGCTATGCCTGCTGCTGCTGCTGCTGCTGAGGACTGGCTTTCGGGATTTAAATTGCGAAATCAAATGTAGCCTAAATGTAATCGGATTTTTATATAGCGGCTGTCTTATGGCCTCGACCCTGAGGGTGAGATCCTTCACCACCGCTCGCCCGTTTGAATGGACGCCACGCCATTTAGTTCCCCGTGGACGGACCGTGCTAGCCCGAGATTTTTAAATCTCTGAAATAGCCACCTTCGGGAATCGAACCGCGGCCCTCACGCTCTCTTTCACAGACGCGCGGCCGCCAGCTCTCTTCCAGATGTAGCTTATAACGTGCACCCCATGGACTAACAAGCACTAAATCAAGGTTCATCAGTGAACACCAGACACTTCGAGTTTAGAATGCTTCAATGAAACTGCTATAAACTCATGATGAAATACATGTATCTTCAGTTAAATTTTCCAAGCAATTGACATTTACATTTTACAATCTCGATGAAACCGTAGCACCCACTGTTCAACGGATTGTAAAGTTCTGACAAACAGAAGCCTAAAACAGATTGGTGTGTTGACATCCGGTGAAAGAAATCAATTTGAGATTTTGATGTTTGATCCGGGTGTTTGTATACAATTATATGCCTCCATTGTTTTTTGTGCGAGTTAACTTCATGAAACATATTTCTATAAGATAATATTATGTTCTGATTGGCCATATCGGTGCTAATCTTGCGGATGGATGACAAAACACATGCTTGATTCTTCAACTGTAGGCTATATGCGACGATTTCTTGGGCATATATAATAAATCAAGTTCACAATCTTTTTGGTGGATGGACAACCATAGCTCTCACATTTGAATCGATTCTATAGATGCCTGAAAAAACTCTGAAAGCTTGAAAATAATCCTACATTTTAAATTAAATATTGAACATCATTAGCCCAATTTGATAGAAGTAGCCTACATGTATATCCTGTCCAACTGTATAGGTTATAGGCCACTGAAAAATATTTATCAGACTTTTCGCATGACGATTACTAGGGCAGAAACAATTTTTCTATCTTTTTTGATGTTCTCGATACTCTGTCTTTTTGAATTTGTTTAATTTTTACATTCTTATAATCTAGATGCATAGCCAGGCCTCAGTTGGCTCCATGGAGGGCTACGCAGCCTTATTTGAATATTTAGACTACTTTCAATGCTGTTGCAAACTTCCCCGAGTTGCAACTTGCAACCAACACCGGCCCGGTGTAAAGGTTTCAATTTACCCCCTCCTAAGTCCTAAACATTACATTGTCCTGGGCATGACACTAAACTGCATCCATCTTCCGCCACAGGGAACCAACTACGTCCCTGCGCCGGTCCTAAGCCCGGACAAAACGAGGAAGGTTTGCCAGATGGGTGGCGATACGCTGGCAGTAAAAGACCAAGACGATTGAAATCCGCAAAAACAACGACACAAGTGACATAGTGGCCCAGATGCTTCCGCTTTGGGGGACAAATCCCTGGTCAATGACTTTCTTATGTCCAGTCTCAAAATACATAATTTATGTGCAGTTGAGAAAATTCCTTAAAATAACCCCTGACGCACTTGCGTAAGTGCGTACGCCTGCGGGCGCCGCTGTAAGAGGCTAATGGTTTTATGTAGTTCTCACACATCGGAGACGATGATACAGTCTCTGTTTTACTGTATCGTAAAAGGCAATCACTCTCTTACATAGGCGTACGAGACGGGGGTCGGAGGAAGGGGGGCAAATGCCCCTCAAAATTTCGGGCAAAACTGTTTTTCGGGCAAGCAGACCCGTAAAATGACTAAAATAGGTCGTTAACTTTTCGGGCAAGTCTGTGTTTTCGGGCTAGCAGACCCGGGAAATTTACTAAAAAAAGGTCGTCAACTTTCTCTGGGGAAAAGTAGTATTTTTCACGAGATTTCAGTATTTAATTTTCGGGCAGAAGTTAAATCTTTGCCCACTGCTTTAATCTCTCTCGTAGGCCTACGCCTATGCCCTCTCACCAATAGCGTGCACTATCCGAACAAACGGGGATGGAGTTTCAAAGTCTTGATCCAGCATCGGAAAAGTTCGTTCTGTCTCCTGTTTCCCGCACCGTTTTGGTTCTTGGGCCATCCTTGCCAATTACCCACCATCACCCATTCACCCTTCTCATGCACCTTTATTCATCTCTCTTCGGGATTTCCACTAAATAATTATAGAAACTAAAGTCTCAGATTTATATCAATTCTTACAGCGACTCATCTGATCCCTCTATCCCGATAAGCGGCGCCATCTTTAGCATCGGGCTGTGCAGTGTGTGTGCACCCTTTGCGGAACCCCTCTGACACGACCCAGCGCTCGTGAACAGGATGTTTCCCGGCTCTTTGCTTTCGAGTGACGTTTGGAGATCACGAATGCGATTACTGACAGTGCTGTTGATGATCGACGATATCTATTTGAATAAGGATGCTGCAAATCTGTAAAATGGACAATCATCATGGACCTGCAGGCTTTCATTTCAAAGTTCACTAAAACTTATAGGATATATCTAATAATATTCATATTCCATTAATAGTCCGATCTGATTCGGTTATGCACAGTCATGCTTTAGTTGCGAATGCTGCTCTGGTGCATTGTAGAGAGAAGTGACGCTGGATTGTACAAGTGCACGTTTAGATACATGTCTGACAACAGAATCGCAGGAGTTGTTGTCTTCAATGCTACGAGTAAGAGAGACAATCGTGTATATGAATCTGTACATGTCGCAGATACACATGCATGATGCAGTCATCCATATATTCATCTATTCATCCATCCATCCGTTCGTATGCTTTTCCATCCAATCATCCATCAATCAGTCCGTTCATCTATCCATCATCCATTCATCCATCCAACCGTCCATCCATCCATCTATCCATTCAGCTATCCATCCATCTATCCATCCAACTATCCATTTATCCAATCCACTCATTCGCTCGATCACCCATCCATCTATCCATCCATCCATTCATCCATCCATCCATGCATCTATCCATCCAGCTATCCATCTGTCTATCCATCCAACTATCCATTTATCCAATCCACACATTCGTTCGCTCACCCATCCATCCATCCATGTATCTATCCATCCAGCTATTCATCTATCTATCCATCCAACTATCCATTTTTTCAGTCAACCTATTCGTTCGTTTATCCATCCATCTATCCATCCATCCATCCATCCAGCTATCCAGCTATTTATCCATCTGTCCATCCAGCTATCCACCCATCCAGCTATCCATCCAGCTATCTAATCCACCCAATCATTCGTCCACCCATTCATCCATCCATCCATGCATACATCTATCCATCCATTCATCAATCCCTCCATCCATCACCTCCTAGCGATTACCATATAACTGACTTCTCCATCTGTGACCTTTCCAGCAATTCCCTGTCCAGCGCTTCATCCTCCGTCAAACGGTCATCTCGTCCAGTGTCCTTCGCCTCCTCTCGTCGGCGAATCCTGCAGCTTCGGTTGTAACCATGGCTACACTCTCAGCAACAATACCCCCATTGTCTGCGAAAGAGAAGAAGGAGGAGAGACTTACTGGTCGACAGCCATTCCACAATGCACAGGTGAGTAAAAATACAGCTAGTGGCGCAGAGCCACAGGTACCGTCGCATGTGTAGGTGCTTTTGCGAAACTCCAGAGACACAACTAGCAATGATCGGGTGACAATTTGAAAACAGGTAAATAGGTAGACAGATAAATAGGTAGTTAAATAGGTGGACAGGTAAACAGATTGACAGGTAACTATCTCCTGGCTGGCGAAAGCGCCCCTGAAAGCTACTTCATCAAACCAATGTTGTTAGGCCTATTTCTATTGTTATTATGTGATTGTTGTTGTTGTTGTTGTTATTTTTGCTATTCTATTACATCAATGTTTTCATTGCAGTCTTGTCGGCCAACAAAAGCGATGAGATTGACGATGTTCCAACAACGATGAGCAATGTTCTGCTGAGAATCGGAAGCAACCTGACATTGCAATGTCATGGATTGATTGTCATCTGGACAAAACAGAGACAAGCCATTGGGAACGGAACAAAATACATCGTCGACAGCAACTCTCTCACTATCAAAAACATCGGTAAAATTACTTACGAATAGTTTGTTATCAGCATGAGTGGAGACTTAGGGAGGGACAGGAGGACGGTCCTCCTCAGTTAATGTGGTGTGGGGACGGCCCATGCATCTGTCCCCCCAATCGCTAAAGGTTAGGACATGTCACGTTAGAAGTTAAAGCCTAACTAAAAAAAGGTCAACTTTTTGGCCGGCAAAAAATGGAAAATTTCGTGGGCGACTCAGCCATTCGAAAATCTTCGGCCGGTCGTTTTCGTCCCACTCCCCCCCACCCAAGTCTCCGCCCATGGTTATTAGGCTAATCACCAAAAATTATAGCCATCGTCAAGTCTTCATCTTGAATAACAAACTGTTTCAACGGTGGAAACACATCCACAGTTTAAAGAAACAGCAAAATAGTAGCCTAATGTCCGCAGTAAAAATATTCCCATAGCAACAATTTTTTTATCGATGGCGTCCAGCAGCGGAGCGTGCCGCCGTAACCTTTGGTTTGACGCAGTTAGGCCTATTGCGTCAAATGATGGATGGATGGATGGATCAAATTTGACCAGGGTCTATGGCAACAGAGGCCGTTACCCTGGACAGAAATTTGTTCGGCATATTATTACAGCACTTGTGAACAGTTATTTTTAATGATATAAATAATTATTCGTTTTTATTTGTAGAACGGAGCGATTCTGGTATGTACGATTGCAGTCTCTACAAAGATGAGACGCTGATTGGCAGAAACGTATTCAACGTCACGTGTCAGTTTTGCTCTTATCTTTCTATTATTGAATTCAGGACGGTGCTTATAGTGTAAAAGAGAATTGCCTGGACGACCTTATAATTACCTTACTGGGCTGTGCTGGTAAATAAGTGGCAGGACGGCATCTGTGTTGCAAGTCACAATCAAAGCTCGAGGGTACGTACCGTACGTATTCTATTTTTCGAAAGGTACGTACGTATTTTAACGTACCCTATTTCAGGGTACGTAAACAATAATAAAATACGCTAGCCTCGTCATTGCTCATTATAAGAATGTTCAATTTAATTTAAGCAAACACTCACAACCCAGTATACGGCGTTGTAAATTGCTGCAATGCTATATTGTAGATCTATGTTTATCCAGCATACATTGCACTTAATGCACTAATGTCAGTCGTCTCAGTTCTGCTGCAGCACTTCAACGATGTGTTCTTATGCGATTGCCTGATCCAACCCAGAAATTGCTTGTCGAAAAAATTGCATTCAATCAAAATAATAATAATTGCTTTTCGCATTTTTCAAAACTTTCACGTGCGTCCATTCCTTCCCGCGTTCTCTGGGCATCGATGACTCGCTTACTGATGCGTAGGCTATAGTCTATAGATATACTGCAACTTTCGAGTTACACCAATTTGCAAACCAACGACGTGTACTTAGCTCTCATCAGAAGTACAGTACAGTTTGCATTAAATTAATATTATTATAACCAAAGAATTTATCGGATTAAATTTACTGCTATACGCTACTGGAAGTACCGGTTTCAATGACGGATAGGCCTATAGTTGACGTCAGATTATACGTTGGCTATGGGTCGCCGAGTAAACCATGAATAAAATTTTCGTGTATGGTACGTACCATACGCGTATTCTATTTTTTGAAAGGTACGTACGTATTTTAACGTATTCTATTTTAGGGTACGCGTACCCTCGAGCTTTGGTCACAATGCCATTGCATTCAGAGGCACATTTCAGGATGGTTGTGAAACCTGGGACGAGGCCTGATTTCTCGGATCTCGGAGTTTCATTTTTTTACTCTTAAAATATTTTTTTTAAATCCTGAGGGATCATTGATACCTCGGGTTAAAAACAAATTAAATGTGCTGCTTAAATTAACATAGGCCCAATTATTTCTTGATCCCGGAACATAAACAAATTTCACTCATAATATGAAATTACAATCTTGTTTCTTCTTTCCGTTCAGCACTGGCGTGTCCTCTACCTCCTCTCTTACCTCATGGAGCCGTCGAGACGTGCAGTGACCATCCGGTCTTCGGTGAGCACTGCGTCTATCGCTGCGACACCGGATTCACCCTTCACGGAAGTCGACTACGGTCGTGCGAACTGGCGGGGGACGAAAACGTGCCTTACTGGACGGGAGACGGAGCAGAGTGTCTGGGTAAGGACACTTATGGAGATCATACTTCTTTCAGTTGCCTACTTAGGCTCTCATGATTTATATTGTGTTTTGTGTTCTGGCACCATAAATAAATAAATATCTTTCCATTTTGCGTCAAAAGCATCATCTTGGGTAGTTGAATCACGACTATGGTAAGTGCCCAAGGGCGGATACAGAAATTTTCGATGGAGGGTCAAAATTTTGGGTCTTGGTCCGGGAAACAGGGACAAAATTTCGTCTGTGTCGCCGTCGCCGATACCTTTTCCGTCCGCCGAAAAAACTTATGACCTTTTTTAGTCATCAGCCACGAATTTCCCAAAAAGATACCTTTTCCCATTCGCCCTCCACCCAAACCACTGATGACCTTCTTCGCCACTGCGGGGAACGGACATACGGAGCTACTCACGGGGGGGTGGCCAAGTCAACTTTTCAGGCCAGAATAGCTGGTAAAAAATAAAGAAATTTCTAAATGGGGGGGCCATGGCCGAATTGGCCCCCTGGATCCGCCTCTGTAAGTGCCTAACAGGACTTTTCTTGTGTGCAGATGTACACACAATTTGGCAGTCGTAGATGAATGTGGAGGCAGTTTGTGCAGTTAGAAATAGTTTAAATTGTGAATTTTCATCAGATTGGGAATTATCCTCAATTGAAGATTGATTTGAAGGGACAGAAGGTGTTGTGTAGCTCTAAGCAGTCCTTTAAAACAGCCATGGTGGTGGGATACATATTACATACCCACATAATAATATTAAGACATAAGATAATACGTATACAATACATAACATCTTATGTTTTAATTATTATTATGTGGGTATGTAATATGTATATGTATTATGCACCTGCGCAACAGTGTGCAATGTACATGTGTACATGTATGTGTGTCAAGTGTAGAGGAGAGTGGGGCAAGAGCGGCCTGCGGGGCAAGAATAGACGGAAGGATATCGTAAAGCAATACGTATGCGTAGCGATTAAATTAAGCCACTTTGAAAGACATTTATCGGCCGCATCGAATGACATAAGATATGTTAAATTTACTTGCAAACTCTACGAGTAAATAATAATTTTTCGATTTTTCTAAAATCATTATAAATCTGAATAGTTAGGATTTTTTTTATAAAATCAAAGTTTTCGATGCTAAATTTTTCGATAATTTTATGTTGCAAAGACATCAATAGCGCATTGATTGCGCGTATTAGATTGAATGAATTCGAAAGATGTCAATAGTAATTAGAATTTTTTTAAATTGCTATGGTACCGGGGCAAGAGTGGCCGTGACAGCATGGGCAAGAGTGGCCTCAGCTACACTTGCTCCATAAACAGTAAAAGTCTACATATTAGAGAAAATTCAACAAAATCACTTAGAATGGACCAAAGAGTTCAGTAAAGCTAGGTAAGAAAGTTAAAACAAATCTATCGAGTGCTCTTATTAGTATTTTCATTTTTTATTATTACTATTATCATCATTATTATTATTATTATTATCATGTGTGCTTTACTATTAATTATTATTAATTATTACAATTATAACCGTCACTATTGTAGGTACTATCATTATTATTATTTATTATTATTATTATTAATGCCAAATTAATCACAGGGAAGCTATCTTCAAAAAAGAAATCCAAAGTATATATATGGAGTGTAAATACAATGATTAATACTGCATGGGGCAAGACTGGCCGTTCATGCCACTCTTGCCCCACCGGTGGGGCAAGAGTGGCTTTTCAAGAGCATGCGAAAAATGTTTAATACCAAAAAATAAGATTATTTTTTCTGAAATAATTTGTGCACCCTGCATAGCCAAATGGTTGGTCTATGACATGGTATAGTTGAATGTTTCAATATTGTCTTCTGCTCAGAGATATTTGGACGAAATCCTTAAGGGGCCGCACTTGCCCCACCCTCCTCTACATCAACTTTTCTTCTTTAGGTTCTGCCGAACCATGGTTGAGTTCTGGCAAGTCCTCGTCAGACTCTGCAACGTGGAGCAACATTCCGACTTTAAAGCTATGCATCTTCTACGCTTGCATCTTTCCTCGACCGGCGCATTGGATCGTCCCTGCAGTGCTGGTCGTAACGGTCGCCCAACTACTATTACCTCAGTCGTTTTTCTTTTGGTGACATTATTCTGTTGATATGATTGCGAGAGTTGGAGAGACAGGGAAAACGGGAGTCTGATGGAGAAAGCTACACAGACGGAGACAAAGTGACAGAGAGAGAGAAAGAGACAGGAGAAAGAAAGAACTAGAGAGAGACAGAGAATGGGAGTTAGACTGGCGAAGGAAGCTATGCAGAGAGATACTATTGGCTATTGCTGATGAGAGATAGCGAGGACGTGGAGAGGCCGATACAGTGAGAGAGGTAGACACACAGTATGGTTGACAGGAAGGTCCGTGTAGACAGCTAGAGAGAGAGACAGACAGACAGAGACAGAGAGAGTAAGATAGACAGACAAACAGAAGTGGAGTGCAAAGAAATGTTGGAAGACGACGTAATAGAAAGACCCACTGAGAAAGTAAGACTGTGGGGCAGATCAACAGATAGATGCAAAAACAGGAATATTGGGGGAGAGAGAATGGGCAGACAGACAGACACACAGACAGACAGACACACAGACAGACAGCCAGACATAGGCTGGAACAGAAGCAGAGCCCTTAGAATCACACAAAGTCCCCAACGGATAGATCAAAAGAGATATGGAGAGAGATAAAGAAAGATATACGGAGAGGGAGAGGGAGAGGGAGATACAGAGGGAGAGATAGACATACCGAGACAGATACAGAGATACAACCGCCTGTGCACAGAATCGTCCAGATAATTCTACTCGTCCATCTTCTGTTACCACTTGACGAGAAGGTTGTTAATATCGGTTCGATTCCTTGATTGATTTCGATTTGTGATCCACAGCAGTAAACGACCTTCTCTAAAACTGTGATTGGTATAACTGGCGTCCCTGTTTAATATTCTCGTTCTTGAAGTCTTGAACTGATCACTTCTAAAACTGTATGTTAGACTGTGTGTATATACTGTATACAGTGCATAGCATGGGCGCCCGTTCTTATGGATTAGAGGAGCACTAGGTACCCAGACATTCTCGCCTATTTTCTTTTTAAAAAATTGCTTCTCTGGAGTTTAAAAAATCTCCTTGCACTACGGCTCTAATTACACGCAAATTGTAACTGTGAAATTTTACTTTAAGTATGAATAAAGCTTTGACACGTAGGCCTATACCTGGGTGCTGTGTGCTACCCATAGGACCTTTGTCTTTTTTCAAATAAACGACTAATAATAGAAAATTCTAATTGTATCTAAATGGGTGTGGTGCACAGATTTGTCTCTTTTTCAAGTAATTGTATCTAAATGGGTGTGGTGCACAGATTTGTCTCTTTTTCAAGTTAACGATGATAAAAAATTCCAATTGGGGCCTATATCTAGCCTACATAGTACGTATAGGCCTATGTCGACAGCATGCCTAAGTCGATTTCAATACATTGTTTTTAATCACGCCTCAATAATTATTTTGCATAAATATTGTTTCAAATATTCAAATTTTGCATTTAAAACCTCGAAGAAGATCCCATGTTCTTAATTTCCTGTTTTGCATTTCCAAGCTCATTGTGTTTGCTCTTCCTGCAAAAGTATCATATGCGGGTGCCCATGGTGTATATAGCGAGAGATCTGTACGTGGAATTTTCCAGCACCCATCCTATGTAGATTTATTATTATTTGACCCGAGGTAACTCGATTCCTCAGGAATTAAACAACAACTTTCAGGGGACTGTACAAAAAGACACAATTATGTGGAAGTGCTAGAATACGCCAAGATCCGATAGAACAAAAGTGCCTTGTAAAGAAATTATGGCAATGTCAGAAAAAGATATTATGAGGATTGTGCTGATGTTATTGTTATCATTGTTTATAGATCTAATATTAATTAAATGCCTACTACAACTGCTACTGCAGCTGCTACTGCTGCCACTGCTACAGTACTGCTGCCACTGCCACCACCACCACCACCACCACCACCACCACTACTGCTACTACTACTACTACTACTACTATTATATTATTATATTTTTTGCGCCCAAGGTATATGATCATGGGCGGAGTTTATCAGGGGTTAAGCCCCCCCAAGAAGGCCCATAGTCATGTTTTTTTATCGTGTAAATGGTCTATTTTTCGGGCTTAGTCCCCCAAGCACTTCCAACTAATGGCTAAAAAACGATCATCACTTTTTCGGTCGGGAAATACATAGTGATTTTCATGAAAAAGGTCATCAACTTTTTTTCTGGGCGAAAAGAAATTTTTATAGCCAAATCTTTTTCCTTTCACATGTTCGTAGAATCATCATAGAATGTAGGCCTACCAAACGTAGAAAGAGTAACACGCTCGCCGATTTCAGATGCTTTATTTTTTTTGTATTTTTAGGATGCTCGCAACAAAGAAACATATTAATAATTAAGCTACATTCCCATGAATAGGATTACAGCAACAATCGAGTCTCATTCAAAAGCTCGCTAAGCTGAACACAAAATAACTCGACAAGCAATCATAATATAACATTAGAATACATCGCCTGTACGGGTCGACCACATATATCGACAATAATTAGTCTGTCAATTATTGATACGTAGGCCTACGTGTACGTGTCGCTAAGCTCAACAACAATTCACCTAAAGTATCCTTTTTATAACACAAGAAAAATAATATTATATGCGCTTAAACTCTTGCTTAACAAGCATTTAATCTACGGTAGGCCTATCGCTTGTAATGAACGGCTACAATTATAGGCCTATTCATTAAAAATCTCGTTAAGCGCAAGTAGGCTATAACGTGTATAGGCCTACTATAGCTGGCTAAGCTTAAAATAAGCTGGCAATAATATTATACAGGCTAATCATTCTGAAAGCCAGAATATTCCACCTTTGCGTCACTCATTCGCATTGCATCTCTCAAAATGAATATAATTATGAACAATACTTGTTACAGCACCCATTCAAGATTAAGTATAATACTCAGAGACGCACACGACTACCTACACTGAATCGGAGTTTTACGCCGAAGCGCATGAGCAATTGCAATTGTCCTATATGCGGCGGCTTGAGGCGGATTCGAACCCGCAACATTCCGGTTCCATGGCACCGAACACACCCCTACACCACCGCGCTCCACAATAATCTAAAAAATGCGACACCTTGGAACCCGCCATTTGCATTTCAACGGCCTAGCAGTGGCAAGCAAAAGTCGACAGAGCAAACGTTAAGCACAGCATACCACTGCAATACGACAATGTAAGGAAAGAGCTTGGTAACGAACACCCAAAAGAAACAAAACACGTTAGCCCAGTGGCGTAGCCAGGAATTTATTAGGAGGGAGGTTGGGGGTTTATGGCCTGGCCGGATGCCCTTCCCGACACCAACCCAACAGTATTACAGTAAATAAAAAGGGAATAAAGTAACAAAGGGAATAAAGTGAGCAAAAACAATTGTTACTACAAGCAATTCTTTTTTTTATTTAAATGGATAAATAACCTCTAAAATTTTTCCCTGAGCCAATGGATCGAGGGCTTAACCCCGAAACCCCACCCTTATCTACGCCACTGCGTTAGCCTACTATCGGAAGTCAGGGAATTCGTAGCTATACCTATGCACATGCAGCTTCAACCAAAGCAAGTCACGACTAACAGCAACGATCAGTGTGATAAAAACGTTAATATTCATTCATTCAAGAATTTATATAGCGCTTCTTCAAGGGGACTACTCAGAAGCGCTCCCGACTCTAGCACGGCAAAAATGACAGTTTTGAGTTTAATACAATTTTTTCCAGTAATTCCCATTAATTCAAACTCACTCACTGACCACGGGTGTATTTAGGGGGTATACACCGTATACGGGTACAATCCCAATTACCCTCACCCAAAAGAAACAATTTCCGAACCGTTTTAAAACTAATTCTGAGTATTTCGCGACCATATGTCCTGTGGAAATATAACGAAATGGAAACTCTCTTCCAAATTTTCTGCATAGAAGGGAAAGGGTGAGTGAAGGGGAGGATCAATAATAGGAAGGGGATTGGTCACGACTACCTTCTGGCCTTGTGGGGGTAAAGCCACGCCCATGTAGGCCTATACAACAAGGGCATAACATTCTGAACAACTTCCAAATTAGCATCGATCCCAGAAATCCGGATTCTACACAAGAAACTCTCGCATTATTTTATTTATAGGCCTACATCATTTATAGGCTTAAAGCAGTCGCCGAAGCAGATAAACGTCACCACTGTTCGCACTTTGGAAGTGCCAGTCCCAAGTCTGGATAAAGGAGGAGGGTGACGCTTCTGATCTTTGTTATCACACAGTGACGTTAAACTGAAGCAACAAACCATAGTCCAGTCATTCTCTAGTTCATAATAACTAGCACTTGTAATGTAATGAATGAATGACTTGTAATGTAATGATTAATGAACACAATTAATTACTGATGACGCTTTGGTGACGTAGCATAATACAGACCGCAGGATCAAGCAGATAACGAAAACACAGAAAAATTATTGGTAGTCTCAATGTGTTTTTGCCATTATTCACAGCTTCATATCAACCACCAAATATGCACATCACCCGTGAATAAGTTGGTGCCCTGCGATTGGTTTTGGAGTGACGCTTTAGAAATTTGAGATTACGATTACGATTCCATAATAGGCTAATTATAGACTGGCAGAAAATGAATGGCGACAACTTTGTTCAAGGTAAACTGCAGGGATGATGTGACACACGACTAAGCCTACGCGTCAAAAATCACAAAGAACGAGAACATTATATACACACAATAAACAAACACCAGACAATTAAAACTAAGCTATGTTCGCGCTGCGGAATTGCAGAAAAGGCAATTTTCATTCTCACAGACTCACACCACATCTAATATTATGCTCACAGCAATCACAGTAGATTGAATATTCTCAAAAATCAGTTCAGAACCTTTATGTTATAATTGTGTAGTCATGGGCGTCCGCAAATATTCTACAGGGCGAGGCCTGGCTAAACATGATGGTTGCGGGCCATTTTTTGGGAAAGATCTTGAAAAAGGCAAAGCAAAATACAAAAATGCACATCTTTCAGAGAGCTTTCCACATGTAAATTTATGTCCCACATTAATTGTGTATTATTAATGTCATTAGTGCTTACAAGTGCAAAGAATTTTTGTATAAACCAAAAAGTAGTAGTTTAAAAATAGGTCTAAATTTTCCAGGGGGTTATAGTGCCCTCTTGACCCTTGTGTGCGGGCGCCCATGCAAGTAGCTATCTAACGTACCACCTCTTTAAAAACACCCCAACAGGGCGAAAGTTGAACAGCTGACTATAATTCGCAAGGACATTGATGACAAATGAAAAACCAAAAGTAAATTCCGAGTTCTAAAGATGGATAAAAGTACTTATTTGCAAGTGACGAGTCTAAAACAATGGAACTTCTTGACAAACAGGAACAATTGAGATGGAAATTGAAAAAACAACCATCATCTTCGCAATACTGATTAAGACATGGAATGGTAGATCATCACATATCGTAAGAGACAGTAGAAAGCATTCAGTTGAAAAGGTGGATCATAAGTTGCTACGTTGATAATAACTTAATAAGTTGACTAAGGTAATTAATTATACATTTATTAACTGCCAATATCTAATGATAATGCAACAATCGATGATTGAAGGACTTGCTCAAGGTACATATCAATCAATCAATCAATCAATCAATCAATCAATCAATCAATCGATCAATCGACCAATCAATCAATCGATCAATCAATCAATCGATCAGTCAATCAATCAATCGATTGATCGATCAATCAATCGAATAATCAATTGATCAATCAGTTTATATAGCGTCCTTTCAATATCTCTACTCAGAGGCGCTCCCGGTCCAAGCCAAGCGGAAAAAAGCAGTCTTCAACAGTTGGTGAAATTGAGAACATCTTGGGAGGTGTCGCATAGTCAAGGGAAGTCCATTCCAGGTTGTTGGACCAATCACAGAGAACGAACGCCTCTGCATTGTGGCATAGCGAGTGAAAGGAACCATCAAGTCACTTTGAACAGCAGAGTACAGTGCGCAGCGGCCTATGCAAATGGAAAGCTCACATAGACAAGAGGGTGCCCAGTCTGATACGCATTGGAACACCAAAGATGCCATCCAAAATAAGATGTGGGGGAGAGGAAGAAACTATTCAAGATGGATGTACGCACGCAGTGAAACAAGTTGCCAGCAAAGTAAAAATGCAAACCAATAAATCTAACAACGGCTACGAAGAAATGAGCTGAAAATGATATCAAATCAATGTACATGATCAAATCACTTTCACACCACACCATACCGAAAGCAATTACACTCGTCAAACGTTGTCCTGGTTGTAAAAACATAGCACTAACGCTAATAGACATTTCCTAACGTCATAATAGAAGCACAAACAACCACAGAAATAATAATAAGTAAATAACTACACAGCCATATTAACATCCACAGTTACAGGACAACGAAAGTGACAACGAAGACAACTAAAACGAAAGTGACAACGAAGACAACTAAAACGAAAGTGACAACGAAGACAACTAAAACGAAAGTGACAACAAAGACAACCAAAATAAAAGTGATAACAAGAAAAGCAATTATCACACAGCAACAATGACGAATGCAACATTTGCAACAGACAAAACCACAACCAACACCACCACCACCACCACAGCAACAGCAACATAGACGAAGACAAAAGCAACATTTACCAAAGCCAAACAACAAGTACAACAAAACAACCACATGACAGGAAAGCAAAGAACAGCAAAAGAGCACATGCAAAACACAAGTCACCCACACCCAAAACCGCGGGCTAAATAGAAAAGCGTAGAACAGTCTACAAGTCATCTAAACATCTACGGATAACACAGCATTGCAGACAAGTTCACCCATTACAGCTGTCAAAGTAAACGACCATTTTCAACAACTTTACTAGACCTATTATATCACAGATGTGAATCAGTACAGTGTGCCAGATCAGTCATTGCTGAATAATCACAACGCCACGGCTAAATGATCAAAACGGGAACAGTTAATCACACCAGACTTCTCATGATACCTGCTGGGAATTACAAGTCATGTGATGAAGATACATTTCCTAAATTTATACAGCGCCAAAATATTTTGCTACAAACATCGATTGAGCGCAGAGTATTTGAGCGTTGGGAGGCAACGTAGGGAGGGAACGGGAAAAATACAGACGACACCGTTTGATCGGACATTTTTTATGACGACCCCTTTTAAAGTATTTCTCCCTAAATTTTTCAGAAAACATACCAATTCCGGTACTTTAAAATCTGATGACTTTTTAAATACCTGAATTGTTTAGGTTGGGAGAATATTACATGTAGCGTTTTTCTGGGGGGAAATGGTACATATAATATACATGTGAACAGCACCTCGAAATTTTCAGGGGAAGTCATCCCTGGGGAACTACCCCCCCCAGACGTCTAGGTTAAAAACTGCACAATGAGACATTCAAAGATCATAGGAAATCTATTGAATGCAAATGAGAATTCAGAGTTGTCAAGGGAGGAAAGGGATTTAGGGTAATCGTCAACATCCTGGCATAAAGAGCCTTAACAATGAAATTTAAATCACTAGCTTTTAACTTGAAATTTTAAACATTAACTTTATTCAAACTTGAAATTCAAAATTTTACCTTGAAATTCAAAACATTAGTTTTTAACTTGAAAATCAAAACACTGGCTTTTAACTTGAAATTCAAAACATTAGCTTACAACTTTAAATTCAAAACTCTAGCTCTTACCTTGAAACGCAAAACATAGGTTAGCCCATTAAATTAATTTAAAAAAAATTTCACTACAACTTGTTGTATTCAACTTCATACAAAGACAGTAACAGATAGCACCTCTTTGAGAAAGCAAAGCATCCAACATCTTGATTTTCCAAAGAAAGAGCAAAGAATTCACATAATTATAACATATCAAATGACATCTCAGGTTTTTCACAGCGGTCTTTGAATTACAAGTAACATAAAACTTGATTTGTATTTTACTAGAAGCCCGGCTGAACATCTATCAGACTCAGAATGTCAACTTACATCTACACAAATGATGATGATGATGATAATAATAATAATAAAAGACAATTTACATGGCGTCATAACAAACAAGCAATGCCTGCGAACGACATGGCCGTTGAACTGTTTTTAGAGGAATAAATAATGAGACTTAATGATAAGTTAATTAACTTAAAATACGTAAGTTGCATTTATAATAATAATAATAATAACAGAAATAATATGACCATTTACATAGTGCCGTATCACAGTACAGGCTGAAAAAAGGTGCCATGTCTAGTTTTATGCAAGAATCAAGCTGCACGACCTATTGACTGGGCATGAACTATGCATGAAGAAGGACTTTGCTATAGTTCTCCACACAGCAATCAACACAGGGAAGATGGAGGATCAAAAACACATACCTTCTCCTGGTTACAAGGTTAGTGGTCACTGTGGTCTTACCAGCATCATATCCCAAATGTTCAAGCTATTATAATTATTATCATGGCCCGTCTTCAGTGCTTAAAGTGTGCAAAAATAAGTTCCGGGACGCTCCTTACCTTTCCAGGGTCTGCTGGTCAATAAGTGGCAGGATGGCGTTCAGATTTTAAAATAAGTGCATGGACGCCGTCCATGACCGTCCAGCCACACTTTAAGCCCTGCCTGTCTTCACTTTCTGCCAAAACCAGTATACAAAAGGCCAAAGAACAAATCACACACGGCTAAGGCCATATGGACAAAACATGGCCACAGACAGAGAATAAATGCCTAAGCCACACAAAAGGCCACACGACCAAGGCCTCACTGTTAATGCCGAAAACTTTAATGATCCACGTCATGGTCAAAGCCAACCAGACAAAGCCAAATAAAGAAAGTCAAAAATGGTGAAGATGGCCAAGGAATAAATGCCCAACTATTGCCAAACCCTTTGCAACCCTCTCACTCGAAAGATGGTTGTAGGCCAGAACCAGACAACAGGATCTTACTCTTCCTAGAGTGGATGCCTTTGCCAAAGAAGTTTTCTTATAAAACCTTTTGCTTACAATGTTTCCATTTCAATATTTCTCTAAACTACTGTAAGTCTGCTGGTAGTCTAATACTTTTACTCACTTTTACCATCAGAAATCACAATTTAAAGTCAAAATCACGTCTACCCACGCTGTAAAAGTATTGAAATAGAATCAAAACATCAAATAAACTCACTTAATGCATACACAATTATTCATGCACATAAATATGCCAACCGTATATAAGAATATTTCGTTTGCATCTGTAAATTTATAAATATACAATATATCTGTAAATTCCCATATATTTGTATATAATATATATGCAAATTCATATATAAATATATATATATATATACCGCAAAGATGCAGTAACTGGCTTTACTCAACAAGGTGCCTGGATTTAACATGTCATATTTATGCGGCATTGCTATAAATGACTGGCACTAAGTTGCTAACTAATGGTCATATATATATAGAGATGCAACTCTCAAACACAAAGTGGGATAAAGTCATATAACTGATTTGCAAGGAAGCAATTCATATTTTATGATATTCATAAATACTAACTAGCATAAAAATTACTATTCATCAACACTCAAAATATTAATATTCATAATTATTCATAGCACCCTTTTTAATCAAGCTAAGCAACTCGGACATGATCATCAATTAATATTCATGAAATTCCATGAATATTAATCAGAATATAATTTCCTATTTCATGAACAAGGAATTCAGGGTAAACAAACTTATACAACGTGAAAAGGACAAATCAAAATCGAAGCACACAAGGTTGCACAAATTTTTAATAGACCATGATTAATCGATTCCATAAATAGTTCGACAGATTTCATAAATAGACGGACTTTATATTCTTAAACCGAAACGGGTAGAACGCTTTAAAACGCAACGACTTTCGCGAGAGAGAGAAAAAAATGCGGAAAAGTACAGAGAAAACACATGATCGGATAAATCGGAAATGCAAGAAAATTTCTAAAACGTCACCAAACTTTTCAGTAGCACACGAAAAAACGCGTCTAAAAAAACGCGTCTCAAAAACACGTCCCACGAAAGTCAACAAACAAACACTCGGACAATCCAAAGACCACAACAAAGTTGACGAAGCAGAGCGGGTGGGGGAGAACGGGCTGGGGTGGAACACAAGATCATTTTCCTACGCAGAGTTCACATTAAGAGGATGAAGGATCTAAGACGCGATCATCGTAGTCCTCGATCATGCATCGAATGTGGTTGAGTTTCTTTTTGAGTCGGTCGAGAGCCGAGCGCTGCGACACGTACTCACGGTCGTCCTTCAGCTTCAGGTAACTGATGTAGATCTCGTTATGGACGGCCTGAGGAGGAAGGGAAAAAGAAATCGTTTGTCAATCAGTTGACCATTTATCCAACATCAATCAATTAATCATCGATAATTAATCATCAATCAATTAATCATCGATAATTAAGTCGTTGAATAATAAATCATATTTGTCAATCAATCATTTGTCAATCCATCGTCAATCATTCTTCAATAATAAGTCATTAATCAATCAATCAATCATCAATCAATCATTAATCGATCGATCAATTAATCACTAAATCATAAATCACCAATGCGATTAATCAATCTGATGATTTTGACAATAATAATAATGGAAATAATAATAATAATAATAATAATAATAACTATAATAATAAAATAATAATAATAACTATAATAATAAAATAATAATAAAATAATAATAATAATAATAAGCACCTGAGGGATCATAAATACCTCGGGTAAAAAAAAAATAATAATAATAATATATAAAACCTCTAAAAAAAAAAAATAATAATAATAATAATAATAATAATGATGAAGCCTGATTTCTGGGAGATACAATTTTTACCCCAACATAATTTTTATCAATCCTGAGGGATCATTGATCGGGCAAAAACGTAATAATAATAATAACAAAATGACAAATAGGCCATTCTAGCCATTCCATTGCTTAACAGTCGCTTGCATTAGTTAACATTGAGGCCACCAATGTAAACTACTACATGCCTTGGGGTCAAATAATCATGGTAATAAAATAATGTTAATGGGATGGAGTTTATCAGGGGCTAAGCCCCCCCCAAGAAGACCCAGACTAACTTTTTTACCGTGTAGGCCTAAATGGCATCTTTTCTCAGACTTAGCCCCCGCAAGAAGGCGTAGACTCAGAAATTTGTTTGTTTCATTTTTACATTATTCCATTTCAGGGGGTGTTCAAACCCCCCCACCTACGGCCTTGTTTCCAAGCCATGCAGCAATTTCATAAGAAAGATTTAAGCTGCGATTAGCCGCAGCTGACGCACCTCAACTTCCGACGGACTGGCTGCCTTCAGCTTTCTCTCGAGCTTTGCAAAAACTTTGATGTAAGCGTTGATGTTGCCGTACATTGACCCGTACTCACGCGCGCCGGACTCGAACACAATCCGGTATTTTTCCCGTTGCTCCGGATCGGAGATCGGACCGTAGTGACTGGAAAAAGGAAGTTCAGAGTTTAGAGATGGTGATAAAAGAAAGTTTTATTATGAGAATGCTGTATGACTCTGCATAAACATTTCTATTGTTTATTTCTTCTGCAAACTACTGTGTGTTTGACGGTAGTTTAATAACGAATTTTATTACTTACATACTTTTGAAACAAATACAATGACAAGTAGCCAACTTCACCTAAAGGTCTGGAATAAAGCTGAAGTCCTGCATCAAATTTACTCATCCTTCGCTGTCGAATGTCAATTTCAACCATGCCTATCTACGTGTGCAGCCTATATTCATTTATTTAAAAAAAAGGCTGAACAGTGAACACTGAAAGTGACGTTAACAAATTGACAGAATGGCTTCTTGGTATTTATGGTCGAGTATGTTAGCACATGCTTTTAAACAACATTCTTGGGATAAAGCTCATTGAGTCTAATTATTAGGAGGGTGAAGTTGTTAACCCTTAGAAAAGCTACATAATGGATCTCGCTGCAGTGGGTAGAGGTCACGGAGGGCACGAAGCTCATTGAAAGTGAATAACACTGCAACATACCAGACTCCAGTACAATTTCAACAAACATCCTTACCTAGGTAAATTTTCCAGTTCCTCATTGCTGACAAAACCATCAAGCGGATAATCGACAGCTGGAAGCAAAATTCAAATAATTATAAACTCATTTTCAATGGCAGAACAAAAACAACTCAACAAATCAATACATCACTCTAAAATAATTTTAGAAAAAGAACTTAATCATGTATGCTTGATGAACTCCATTGGTTCCTTCTATGTGCTTGCCTACAATTTCAACTCCGCCACTGGTTGCACTCTGCCAGTGCCAGTCTCAAGTCTGGATAAAGGAGGAGGGCATCGCTAATGGTCTTTGTTACCACACAGTGACGTTAAATTGCAACTACATACACACAATTTCAGATCCGCACTTTGTTCATCAAGACTCAGACACCAGAGTCCAAAAACTGTTTGGCTAGACCTATAACCAATACATACAACTCTATCAGCTTGGAATTCTACCAACTTCGAATTCAACTGCAAGGGATTTATCACCAGAATGCTGCATAAATGACTTGTTTACCGCTAATATTTTAGTAATTTTATTCAACTTGTGATTCAATTTGTACGTTTTATTACCAATTATTACTTCAATGTATTAAATGATGTTTTATTTTTCAATCGCGAGTTTGCAAATGCAGTAATAGAGAAAATACTTACTTAATAACTTGACTTGATACTCTATATACTTGCTCATATCTAACAGCGTCGTTCATTCTCTGTTGCTGGTCCTACAACTTGGAATGGTCTCCCTCCCTGTTACACTGCGCTTCATTTCCAGGGGTCATTCCACTCTGTTCCTTAAAAACCTAAAAACTGTTTTTGGGAGCGCTTCTGAGTAGCCTACCTTGAAGAGGCGTTACATAAATTTCTGAAATAAATCAATAATAAACCTAATAGGCACCAGAAGATGCTTTCAATGTCAGTGTTGTTCTCACCCATGCTTGCTGCTACTGGAGCGGGAGGAGCGACAGCACAAGACACGGAGACATGGCGAGGCGGAGGCAGAAGGGGAGAGACACAGGACTCGGAAGGATTGACGACGCGAAGAGGCGATAAAGTGACGACATCGTGCAGCACAGGCTTCTGCGAATGGGCGACACGCGGCTTCTTTGCAGGCACAAAATAGGAATCCTCCGTAGCTGAACGTTTCTACGGAACAAAAAAAAGAAGATTCTGTTCAAATCCAAACAGTAAACCGCAGCAACAAAGAAATTTTAGCTATCAAAATAATATGATGTTGTACAAAAATCAATAGTAGTTTACGGTGTAACAAGTGTCTTATACATGACTTTAGTCAATTAACTAAATTGTAAAGAGGTGGGAGTTCAGTTGATAAGCTTAGCTGTACAACCCATGGAGGGGGAACAAGGAGGTTCCACAAAATGTAACAGTTGCAACAGAAACAAGGGATCGAAAATATTATCCACGTAAAGAAATTTATGAATGGGCCCCAATGAATGAATGAATGAATAGTAAAAGTAAAAAGTCCATCCAGTTCCATGTGGAACACAGGGAGGCGCTCATCTCCTTTTCAATGGCCTTGAGCCAGTAATGGACGAATCCCAAGGATACGAGGCCAGTGTATCGCAGGACTTGCTGTTTACTTCCCAGCTTACGCCGTTACCAAATTAGACTGTTTGGTGACAGAGGCACGTGTGCGTAAACAACTTGCCCAAGTTCGTTACCCGGAGTCGAACCCGCAACCGCATACTCCGTGAGCAAGCGCGTTACTGATAGGCCACCGAGTCTCACACATAAACATATAGTAATCACTGAGAAACCGTCGAGTGGATGATGGAATATCAGGCACAAGTGAGAAAGGCATCTGCACCTGCACTTGACCGGTGGTGCTTGATGTCGATCCTCTGCTGCTGTGGCTGCTATTGCTCGAGTTGGAACACGGAGATGTCGAACGATGTCGAAGTTCATGCAGCTTCCTACAAGACAAAGGCGGAGATGATCAGCGACAATGACAATAATAAAAATAATAATAATCATAATAAAAACTTTAAATAGAGCAAAAAAACTTTAAATTCAGCAAATGCTTGGTTTCTCAGCACCTGAGGAATTTTTCTAACTTGGGCATACTAAAAATAATTTTAAAGAAATAATGAAAATAATCATAATAATAATAATACTAAAACAGTTCAAGATAAACATCTTGTGGCATCGTCGACATCAAGCTCACCGGACATTCGTCGTCGTCGTCATCATTATCATCATCGTCATCATCATAATCATCAAACTACCACCATCATCACCATCAATAGAAATTGCAAAAAAGTAAATACAACTTATGATGCTCACTTTTTTATAACTTGTCGTGTCTCGTCATCGTAGAACGGCCAATCCTCCTTCACTTCGCTATAAATGATCGGCCGCAGTGAATAGGAATTCTCCGACGACTTGAGAACGGCGACGCTGCCAAGAACAGACGTCCACGGCAGCTTATCTCGATCACTTGGACCATCTGCAGAAAATATTTATTAGCAACACTTATACAATAATAATTTAAGATTCTTTTAGCAACACTCATACAATAATAAATTAAGATTCTTTTAGTAACACTTATGCAATAATAAATTAAGATTCTTTTAGTAACACTTATACAATAATAAATTAAGATTGTTTTAGTAACACTTATACAATAATAATTTAAGATTCTTTTAGTAACACTTATACAATAATAATTTAAGATTCTTTTAGTAACACTTATACAATAATAATTTAAGATTCTTTTAGTAACACTTATACAATAATAATTTAAGATTCTTTTAGTAACACTTATACAATAATAATTTAAGATTCTAATATTCATGCATAATTTCCTAGCAGGTCAAGCATGGTAAATCTTAAGGAGCTTTGTGTGCCGGTGCTGTCCATTCCAGGTCGTAGATTCCTTCACTCTGCCATGCAAGCAGGGCTGTTTTTAAGGAATTTTGAGAACTGCACAAACCCCTTCTTTGCCTTCCCATCCTCCATGGTAAATTACTCCCACTCGCAGGACCTTTTTCACTAGTTTTTTACTGCACAGAATTGCTTCTACAACTGCACAGATCCATTTAGAAATGAACATTTTGTGTACAGCTGCACGCTAAAAAAGTCTTGCACGCAAGGTGACCCGATTGTCCAAATGGCTCGAAATTCCATATAACCACATACAATATCTTCTGGAATAAGTTACCTAGCAGTCTGCACAATGAACTTCTTCAATTCTTTCTTTTTGCCCCATTTCCGCAAATGTCTGAAAACCATTCTATTTGATCGTGGCATGGTGCTGTCAGCTCAGGATCGCCTCTCGAGGGGAGTCTCTCTCCTGAAGTGGCGCTATATAAATTCATGATTACGATCCCATATGGACTCGGATAGACTATCTTATCACGTGTGGGGCGCGGTGGTGTAGTGGTGGCGTCGTTGCCTTGAAGCCGGAAGGTTCGAGGTTCGAATCCACCTCAAGTCGCCGCGTAGTGACCTTGGGCAAGTCCTTCACTCACAATTGCTCAGCGCTTTGGCGTGAAACTCCGATGCAGTGTCCGCTCTGTCCATTCGGGAGCGCCTCTGAGTAGAGAGAGCTTGAAGGGGTGCTATGACAAGTCCACATACAAACAAACAAACATCACTTACGTCCATCGAGTACGTTCTTCAGTTCGGTCATCTTGTACGGTCGGATGGCAAGTAAATGGACGATTCGTTCGCTGGAAAAAGAAACGAAACAAGAAATGAAGCGCAGTAAATGAAGCCCAAAAAATATCGAAACCATACAGGTCAAAAACAATTTTAGAATGAACGTAACATAGCATGGGTATTTTCTGCTGCAATCATTTGGCCTCATCATATATTTTGCCAAACATTTATATGCAGATTAATTTCTTTTGCCACCGAAATCGTTGCGACGAGAGAAATTCCGCACTGTAGTCAGAGCAACCACAGCCCCTAAACAATCTTAAATCTAATTATGGAGAATATATTTAGAAACAAACTGAAACAATAAAAGTGTGGGAATGACGTACGAGATAATATTCATACATGCAAAATATATGAGCTTATTTAAACTGATTGTATGTATGTATGTATGCATGTGCACTTTGTTATAGCACCCCTTCAAGATTTCACTCAGAAGCGCTCATGACTACAGTGCGAACACTGAATTGGAGTTTCATGCCGAAGCGCTGAGCAATTCCAAGTGAAGGACTTGCTCAAGGTCTCTACTCGGCTTTGAGGTGGATTCGAACCTGCAACACTCCAGCTGCAAGGCAACAAACATACCCACTACACCACCACGCCCCACAGGAGCAAAGTGCCAGCAAAATTACATTTTAAAAGGCATCAATCAGAAGCTCTGAATCATATGCAACAACCCAGCCCTGGTCATTAAAATTTGCTACGCCCCTGGGCATCTGACACCCCCCAAAAAACTCTCAGTGGGCCTGTCACTCACCGATACGTGTAATTCACGATCGCATTGAAGTCCAGGTTCAGAGGAGGAGGCAGCAGCGCCTTCATCTCCACCACGGGACTAGTAACCGGTTTGGAATTGCGGGGGGTTCCAGCCGGGGGAGGTCGAGGGTTGGTGGAACAGCGTCTCGAACCGACCTCTGCTGCGAGGTCGATCGGCGGCTTTGGTCGCACGGAGGAAAGACTTGGCTTTGACTTGAAGCCGTTCGTCTGTGGTGCAAGGACATGCGTCAGTGACTTTGGTCGAAACTGATTCTTCTCGAAGCAGTTGAAACCTTTGTCGAGAACTTTTGTGCTGACGAACAATGGCAGAATGAATCAATGTAAAAACTATTGTGCATTGTCTATCTATTAATTTATTTCAGAAATTTATATAGTGCCTCTTCAAGGTAGGCTACTCAGAAGCGCTCCCGCCCAACCACGGCTAAATAAAACAGTTTTTAGGTTCTTAAGGAACAGAGTGGAGTGACCCCTGGGAATTAAGCGCAGTGTAAGAGGGAGACCATTCCAAGTTCTAGGACCAGCAACAGAGAATGAACGACGCTGTCGGATAGCAGTCCGTTTAGCATTGTATTTATAGATTCATGAATCACCTACCAGAGTGCACACCTTCAGAGGCGCCCCCCAGTGTAAAAAACCCAGAGAAAAGTATTTTTGAGACAATGCTTTTGGCACCAGCTAATAACAAAAAACACGCGTCGACCTGCTTACGTTGATCCAACTTTTCATCACTCTACTTTGCCCCAGTCCGTGCTCAACTTTTTTGGCCTTCACCTTTGCAAGACTTCATCAAGACTTCATCATCTTTGCAAGACTTAACCTAGGCCCCAACAATTGCACCACTTCATTATGGCCACAGCCTCCACATGATTAAATATTGGTCACCAAACAAAATATTCATCCGACAAACCAGTTTCAGACTTGCTCTTATAAATCCCCACAAATCAATTCCTCGAAATAGAAACAATCCATTTTTAATTTTAAAAATAAAAAAATTCCTCCAAATCCTTTTTTAATTTTAAAAATAATAATCAATCAATTAATCCTTTATGCGTTTGCCCCGAGAATATCCGCTGAAAACGGGCTTGAAATTTAAAAATGAATGGGTAAAGGGTTAAGTAAAAATCCTCTTACCAGTTTTTCTTACTCTCCTGTTCCACAAGCGTCATTCTGTCTTTCGTCGCCTTGTACGCATCTTCGTTTCCCTGCACGTTCAGTCTTTTACTGATCAGACCAGTCACAAAAATTGTATCCTTGCTGAAAAGTACAAGTAAAAAACATTTGAACATCACTTTTCAAGCTGTCTCTGCCACCACCACCACCCCAACCAACACAGGGCTTTTTTAACGTGCAGTTGTACACAAAATGTGCAGTTCTAAGCATTACTTGTGCAGCTGTAGAAGCACTTTGTACAGCTAAAGCTATAGCAAAAAGGTCACTGTCCTCCGATTGGAAGTAATTTACCATGGAGGATGGGAAGGAAAAGAATGGTTTGTGCAGTTCTAAAAATTCCTTAGAAACAGCCCTGAACCAACATCTAAACAGTAATGCATAACAGTTAACAAGTTTTAGCTAACAAAAAATTATGTTTAACAAAAACAAATAGCAGCCAACGGAAAATAAAATAAATAGAATCAACTTTGTAAAGGTAATAAAAGCTTATTTCTACCACGCATGCATAATGGGGGTTCAAAATGTACGAGTTACAAAAGGAGGTAAAAAAAGACGTTTTGAGTAAGCAATATATATGTATGGTCCCCTGCCGAGGACAGACTGACTGATGATGGTGCTTACTTCTGCAGTAGGCATTCGTCGAATTCCTGGTTGAACCGATTTGACCGGAATTTAAACTGACGCTCTCCCGACTCACTTGGAATTGAAATCTCCTACAATTTCCCGACACAGACAGAACTTACGAAACAGATGGAAAGTAACTACACTTTTAAACGGTTTTCTTATTTAATGAAAGCTGTTTGAACTGCTATCTTGCTATTCTAAACTAATCTGTTGTAATTAATCAGAAACAAAACAGATGGAAAGTAACTACTCTTTGAAAAGTTTTCTCATTTAATGAAGAATGATGGAACAGAGAAATTGTTTGAACTGCTATCTTGCTATTCTAAAATAATCTGTTGTAATTAATTAGGTAGAGGCATTGCCCCAAAATAGCTACAGATACGATAACCACTTTTACAAGTCATTTTTCAATTCCAAAACATGTCTTATGAGTAACTCCTTATAGTAATGAGGTTGCAGCCAGATTCTCATGTAATCCCAATTACCTAAAATTAAGAATTTTAATGAATTAAACAAATTAATTTTTGCTGAACAGATAGAAGAACTTACCCCATCGTCGCCGTTGAATTTTATCTTACAGCCGTCAATTAACTGCTTCTACAAAAAGAATAGCAACATTTAAAATTGCAAGTTAACATCTTCATAAATAATGGACTGTCCAAAGAAACAGATTGTAAAGGAAAAGTCTGACTGTCAAAAAAATGTTGAACAAAAAGAGAAGAAGCAGTCACTTGGGCTAGCCCTGAGACCGTCATGGGCATGAAGTGTTAGTGACTTCATATTCTCAGCCTTGGTATATGTGGCCATCTCACCAGTCCTCTCCCTCACCACCTCATCTTCTCACCAACAATCAGCATTCCATTGTAGCTAGCTATCAACTGGAGTTATTCATTCTTAGCATTTGTCCACCAGAGTGCTCCATGGCACCTGATTCAATAAAGAATAATATACTTACTTACTTTAAAATAATTTAAAATTCTAAGGTGGATTTTCAGTTCCGAGTGTGATGATTGAAAATTGCGATTTAACAAACATGATGTGAGGAGAGGTCAAACAATGTCAACTCCTTGCAACCTTAATTATTATCAGGACGTCGCAAAAACCTTGAAAAGTAAACCTACGATCAGAAAATGTTTCGAAACAGTAGCCTAAGATTTTCGGTAGACGAGTAGAATCTGCGGAGGCGTATAAAAAACGGAAAGGAGATGTTAATTATCGACAAATTCACACGTGGAAAAGGGGAAATGACTGCAATTAGATTTACTCACGAAACAATCACACTCGTGACAAGTCAATTTAATTATTATTATTTGTTTTTATTATGTCCATTTACGGCAATTCGTACGACAGAATGTGGACGGCTATTTTTACATGGACGCGTATGGAGGTCACAAGCCTTCACGTTTTTCACTTCTCACGATCAGCGAAACCAACGAACGACAAAGGATGAATCAAAATCTCTCAAAGAAACACGTATAATTCAGACATTTCCACAATTTTACGAAACATTTCTGTCGATAGATCGTACAGCAGGCAACAGCTGTCACATCCGCACTATAGTTTCGTCTGGATTTTCGACAGCAAAAAAGGAGCCGTTTACTTGCCTGCAGCTTCTGAAAATTCAGGCACGAGTTGAGGAAGGAATCTGTCAGCTTTATGCCGACGAACGTCTTGTTCTCGGTGGCGTACTGGATTTTAAACTTTTCCAGAACTTTGTCCATGATAGTATCTGCCTTCTGGTCGAGTCGCACACCAGTCTGTTAAGCACAGAACACGGTATAGACGTATATACATACATGCAGACTGGCATAAAAATCCGCGTCCTCTCATTGGCTGATATTCCGGGCTGAACCGGAATGAGATGACCTAGAAAAGCTATACTCGAATCTGATTCGTCCGTATTTTTAGCTGAAAACTGGAGCGGGATAACCCCACTACTCGGTAACGGCGTTAGTTTTCTCTGATTCGATGCTATTTAAAGTTCAACGGTCGCAGACGAAAACACGTGCAGCCTGGCCTGTTTATCTGGTTGGCTGCTATACGTCATTAGCTAGTGTTCTTAGGAATTTCCAATTAAAGCTCGTTCCCAACATCCGGTAAAAAACAAACACACACAATCGAGAGAGAAGTTCAGAGAACTTACTATTTAGCGCATATCAACACGACTTTCTTTGTACACAACCTTGTATTATATTTATGTCACTGTTGTTTACAGATAAGGTGGAGAGATGTATACTTGCTACTTATACGCACTTACGCAAAAAATCGTATTTTTGACCCCTTCACCTTTCTTGTTATTCACACATTTTGCGGTTTCTATTCGTATTGCGTAGGCCTACGTACAAATAAACGCCCCTCCCCGTTCACAAAGTTAATTAGCTCAAATCTTATGGGTCAATAATAATAAAACAGAATAATTATAGCCTATTTATTTTCGTTAAACATCATTATTTGCTAGCTAAAATCTGCTAACTGTTATGATTTAATTACTGCTTATGATTATATCTGAATAGGCTATATATGACTAATTATAATTAGGCCTAAAAGCAAAATCCACCGGACGACTACAGAATAATACAGAGTTATAGTCTTATGTGTGAATAGGCCAATTAATCATGGACGTCATAATAATTAGACACTTATCTTGCATAGTTTGCCTATTAGGCCTATAGGCCTACGCACATTTCGTCGGGGCTCGGCCCTTATCCGCCGCACGCAAATCGCCTAACTCCGGTGACCCCTCCCTGCGTACGTTATTCATGGACAGTCCCCTACAGGGCCGCTGATCTCGAGAGGGAACAGCAGGAGAGCTATGCCAGAGACGCCCGGCAATTTTGGGGGCTTTCCGACTGGATATATAGGCTATAGGCCTATTTACACAAAGCTTAGGCCTGTATGATTTAGGCGCCATATATGTCTTTTTAGATAGAATATCACTCACACTTAACTACGATCAGTTTAATCTTGAAGCATCTGAATAACACCTTATTATAATTACTTATCAGTCTTTTTCAATAATGAGTTCGATCAGGTGCAATCAGTTTAAAATCTAGCCTAATACTAGGCCTGAATATAATCATAATAATTGCATCACGGCCTATATAGGCATATACATATAGGCCTAGTAGAGTAGTCCTATGGCAAATTATATCAGGCCTATAAACTTATATTATATATATACATATATATGTATATATATATTATTGTACAGTAGACACGTAACCGCACTTGAATCATTTCAAATTGTTTGTTATTATTATTTTTACCAGATATGTTGCCCGACGAAATTTTTCTTTTTCGCCCCCTCCCAGCCTTACCCAGCGCTCCCCGCAAAGTTCGCGTTGTCGCCCCGCCCCACCCAACAACTCCCCACCACCAACCCCCTCCCATCTTCGCTCGCGCCACCCATCCCGCCCCATCACGTCATACTGCTCAGTTTAATATCGCCATCTGCCGAATGGAAGGTTGACTCTCTCATAAATAGAGAGAAGATTTTGTCTGACTCTGTTTGGCCGGGATGCATTTCCACAGTTTTTGAGCTTCTCACTCCAAACCCTCACTACTCTGTCGGTCTCGGCATGGGAAACCCCCGGAGGGGTTGGAAAAATCTCTTGCATGGGGGCCAGGGTGGATGGGGCGAAAACTCTATTTTTGTTGTTTGACCAGGATGCATTTCCACTTCTTTTAGCTTTTCACTCCAAACCTTCAATACGGTACTGTGTCGGTCAGTCGGTGTGAGCATGGCACATCCGCTTGAGGGGATGGCGAATCTCTACGACCATGG
>OX457050.1:3408387-3714294 GCA_949752735.1 Lumbricus terrestris
GAACAAATGAACAATAGAACAAATGGACAATAGAGCAAATGGACAATAGAAATGGACAATAGAACAAATGGACAATAGAACAATATAACAAATGAACAATAGAGCAAATGGACAATAGAACAAATGAACAATAGAACAATATAACAAATGAACAATAGAACAAATGGACAATAGAACAAATGAACAATAGAACAAATGGACAATAGAACAAATGGACAATAGAACAAATGAACAATAGAACAAATGGACAATATAACAATATAACAAATGAACAAATGAACAATAGAACAAATGGACAATAGAGCAAATGGACAATAGAAATGGACAATAGAACAAATGGACAATAGAACAATATAACAAATGAACAATAGAGCAAATGGACAATAGAACAAATGAACAATAGAACAAATGAACAGTAGAACAAATGGACAATAGAACAAATGAACAATAGAACAAATGGACAATATAACAATATAACAAATGAACAAATGAACAATAGAACAAATGGACAATGGAACAAATGAACAGTAGAACAAATGAACAATAGAACAAATGGACAATAGAGCAAATGGACAATAGAACAATATAACAAATGAACAATAGAGCAAATGAACAATAGAACAAATGAACAATATAACAAATGGACAATAGAACAAATGGACAATAGAACAAATGGACAATATAACAAATGGACAATAGAACAATATAACAAATGAACAATAGAACAAATGAACAATAGAACAAATGAACAATAGAACAAATGAACAATAGAACAAATGAACAATAGAACAAATGGACAATATAACAAATGAACAATAGAACAAATGGACAATATAACAAATGAACAATAGAACAAATGGACAATAGAACAAATGGACAATATAACAAATGAACAATAGAACAAATGAACAATAGAACAAATGGACAATATAACAAATGAACAATAGAACAAATGGACAATAGAACAAATGAACAATAGAACAAATGGACAATAGAACAAATGGACAAGAAAAAATGACAATAGAACAAATGGACAATAGAACAAAATGACAATAGAACAAATGGACAATAGAACAAATGAACAATAGAACAAATGAACAATAGAACAAATGGACAAGAAAAAAATGACAATAGAACAAATGGACAATAGAACAAATGAACAATAGAACAAATGGACAATATAACAAATGGACAATATAACAAATGAACAATAGAACAAATGGACAATATAACAAATGAACAATAGAACAAATGAACAATAGAACAAATGGACAATATAACAAATGGACAATATAACAAATGAACAATAGAACAAATGGACAATAGAACAAATGAACAATAGAACAAATGAACAATAGAACAAATGGACAATATAACAAATGAACAATAGAACAAATGGACAATATAACAAATGGACAATATAACAAATGAACAATAGAACAAATGGACAATATAACAAATGAACAATAGAACAAATGAACAATAGAACAAATGAACAATAGAACAAATGAACAATATAACAAATGAACAATAGAACAAATGGACAATATAACAAATGAACAATAGAACAAATGGACAATATAACAAATGAACAATAGAACAAATGGACAATATAACAAATGGACAATATAACAAATGAACAATAGAACAAATGGACAATATAACAAATGAACAATAGAACAAATGAACAATAGAACAAATGAACAATAGAACAAATGAACAATATAACAAATGAACAATAGAACAAATGGACAATATAACAAATGGACAATATAACAAATGAACAATAGAACAAATGGACAATATAACAAATGGACAATATAACAAATGAACAATAGAACAAATGGACAATATAACAAATGAACAATAGAACAAATGAACAATAGAACAAATGAACAATAGAACAAATGAACAATATAACAAATGAACAATAGAACAAATGGACAATATAACAAATGGACAATATAACAAATGAACAATAGAACAAATGGACAATATAACAAATGAACAATAGAACAAATGGACAATATAACAAATGAACAATAGAACAAATGAACAATAGAACAAATGGACAATATAACAAATGAACAATAGAACAAATGGACAATAGAACAAATGAACAATAGAACAAATGGACAATAGAACAAATGGACAAGAAAAAAATGACAATAGAACAAATGGACAATAGAACAAATGGACAATAGAACAAATGGACAATAGAACAAATGAACAATAGAACAAATGAACAATAGAACAAATGGACAAGAAAAAAATGACAATAGAACAAATGGACAATAGAACAAATGAACAATAGAACAAATGGACAATATAACAAATGGACAATATAACAAATGAACAATAGAACAAATGGACAATATAACAAATGAACAATAGAACAAATGAACAATAGAACAAATGGACAATATAACAAATGGACAATATAACAAATGAACAATAGAACAAATGGACAATATAACAAATGAACAATAGAACAAATGAACAATAGAACAAATGGACAATATAACAAATGAACAATAGAACAAATGGACAATATAACAAATGGACAATATAACAAATGAACAATAGAACAAATGGACAATATAACAAATGAACAATAGAACAAATGGACAATAGAACAAATGGACAATATAACAAATGGACAATATAACAAATGAACAATAGAATAAATGGATAATAGAACAAATGAACAATAGAACAAATGAACAATAGAACAAATGGACGCCTAGCATTGCTGCCACACGGTTACATTCGATTATTACTCTTCTCATCTTTTTCTCCTCTAACACATAAAAAACTAGCTGCAGTAGCTGCCACTTAGATTTAAAATGAACACAAATATTATCAGGATATTGTATAAAAAGCACAAGCAGGAAATTAGTTTTCTCGTTGCTTCAACAAATACTTTTCCGCAATGAATATTCTTCTTTCTCGGTAATCTGAATTTGTCGATACCTCCAAGTGTTTTTGTCATCCCAGAATTCAAAATTTCGAGGGTTTTGTATACTAAAATAACTAGCAAAAGTAAGTAAATTGTAATTTTTTCGTGTTGATACTTGGGACATGGGGTGGACTGTGGAGTGGGGTTTGGAGGGCGCCAAATGTATGCTTTGCCCGAGTCAAAATTTGGGTTCGGGCCAGCCCTGCATAGAACTGTTATTTATAACAACAAACACAGCAAACAAGTAACTTCAATATTTTTATGTAACCTAAATCAAGAGCACTGCAACGCTCTTCGACTCTCAAACATAAATTATTATTATTACAGTTGAAGAATACCTCTGAAAAAAAATCCAAAACAAAATACCTATATGACAAGATAATCGCGTGCCATAATCGCACAATCGATATCGCGACGACTGCAAAAATACTCGCAAGTACCCATATATATTACATAATAATTATTACTATCGCACATTAAGTACAGGATACATTGTTTTAAAAAACAGGATACATTGTTTTCTAAAACAGGATACATTGTTTTCTAGAGCAAGCACGAGAGAATGAGTGGGGACGATTACGCGCATCATCTTGAAGTAGAACTCTTAACAAGAATCATTGCGAAATAGAAATTATATGAGAAGGCCGTCATACTCTGCTATTTGTTTTGTCAATAAACTAATATATATATATATATACATGAGTTATATATATATATATATATGTATATATATAATATGTATATGTATATAAAGGCCGGTTTAAATGAATCCGTGAGAGTCACTTCAAACTCAAAGAAATGAATGAAAAGAAGAAATGCTGATGACAAGCGATGAATGACAGAATGGGACTACTCAGAGGCGCTCCAACCCCAGTGCTGCATAAAAATGTCTTAAGAGGATAAGAGGAATTCCTGAGGAGTTCTAGAAAGAGAGCAAAGCATCAAGCGGAGTGTAGTCTATTCCAGGTCGAGGGTACTACCACCATAAAAGGCACGGTTCTGCATAGTGGAGGTACGTGAAAACTGGACTGAGGGCAGAAGTGGAAAGCACTACGAGTAGGGCTACAGAGCTTGCAACGGTAGACACAAACGAGGCCCAGCAGGCAGCACCAGACTAGTGCCTACACTCAATTCGCTGCTTGAAGGGGAGTCAGTGGAGAACGCCAAGATATCATTCATTCATTCATTATATGCATTTATATAGCGCCTCTTCAAGGGGACTACTCAGAGGCGCTCCCAACCTCAGCACAGACAAATAAAAGTGTCTTAAGATGAGAAAGGAAAGTCTGAGAAGGATTTTTACAAAGAGACCGGAGGGTCAGAGGAAGAAGACCATTCCAGGTTGAGGGTCCTGCCACCGAGAAAGCACGGTTCTGCATAGTGGAAGTTCGAGCAAAAGGGACTTAGAGCAGACTTTGTTATGTCGAACGAAGGGAGCGCGGATATGGTGAGAACTAAGTGTAGGGTTACAGCTCACAAAGGTAAATTAAAATAATCCATTGATTGTCTTAAAGACACACAACAGCTTGTAGAAATGACAGAAGAGAATAAACCCAACGAACAAAACAGACTGAACAGCAACAAATGACAGAGCAAGCAGCGACTGAAAATGACAGAAAGATCGATCAAAAATGACGGAGCAATGACTAGTTTATGACGGAAGATCGAACAAAATGACATGATCAAAATGACATAATCAAAATAACACGATCAAAATGACACGATCAAAATGACACGATCAAAATGACACGATCAAAATGACATGATCAAAATGACACGATCAAAATGACGTGATCAAAATGACGTGATCAAAATGACGTGATCAAAATGACACGATCAAAATGACACGATCAAAATGACACGATCAAAATGACATGATCAAAATGACATGATCAAAATGACATGAGCAACGTAAAACCGACAAAATGACGTGATCAAAATGACGTGATCAAAATGACGTGATCAAAATGACACGATCAAAATGACACGATCAAAATGACACGATCAAAATGACATGATCAAAATGACATGATCAAAATGACATGAGCAACGTAAAACCGACAGATTGATCAAAGTCAAAAGAAACGCAACACTTTCCGCAGACATTTCTGCAGTTTGACAATAATCTCAATCTAAGTATGAAGTTTAGAGGTCGCATAAGGTTTGGGATGATGCTTCAAAGCCAAGTGTTCTATATTGCATATGCGGCATCGTTTGCAAGCTGCAGAAAGTGGAACGTATACTCAAATGTGCTGCGAGAGTAACCAAACAGTGACACAGAAGTAACAGTATATAATGCATACTGTAATTGCATCATCTAAAGTTGAACCAAGTACCACTTGCATTTGGTACCGACGTCGCAATTGCTAGCAAGGCATTTCAGAAGTGCTTAGGCAAGTACGCAACTACGTATGCATCAAGCGACTTAATTATACTGCGAGGTTTGAGTATCTGCAGTTGTTGCAACAAGTATGATGACGCAAGATCACCATTTTTTTAAGACAAAATAATTCAGGCTTTGAGTTTCACATTTCAGATTTAACTTGCATGTCCAATACAACACTTTTCACCATAATATTCTTCTCGGCAACTTGAATAACTAAGAAGGCTCCTTGCGAGAGCATCAAAACTGCACTTATAAATTTTACAAACACCCATGCCCACAATTCTACAGCTACAAAAGTATTTCGGCCATAAATATACAATACGGGTCTAATACTGCAAATCCGCGGCGTCAATGGTAAGCGCGTATCTAAAACGCAACGTCTAGAAACTGAGCAAGCAAAGCAGAAAGCCGTATAAAAAGTGCGGAAAAAATATAGCATGGAATGGCAGCAAGTGATCCATTCCCACATTCGTCTGCCATGCTTTCAAGCTTCCCTTCTACTACGTACTGTACTAACGCACTGTACTACTCCTGAACGCGTGGATAATAGATTGTTCAATTTAACGAACTTCCAAAGGCGAGGCAAACAGAAAAAACACTCAATGGCAGATGGGAGTGGAAAGGACTAGCTCTAAATGCTTCAAGTGAAGTAACAAGTAACAAGTACCACTTGCATTTCGTACTGCAAGGAACGGTTCCGGGAGCAAGATCATGGGGAAGACCTAGGAAGAGGTGGTGGGACAGCATGTGTGAATGGACGGCATTATCAACAGAAGAATTGTTGAGAGCAACCGAAGACAGAAGAGGATGGAGAAGAATTGTCCAAAATGCGACCAACCCTCGTGTCGAGGAAGGTTGAAGGCAAGGCAAGAAGTAAAATAGCAGTAAACAGGAAACACAAATTGCTGTACAGGCCAGTTTGAAATTCCATTAACCATTGGCTGCAATGGAGGCCAAGGTAATTTACAGATGGACTCCGGTTGTGATCTCATAGACAGGGATACAGTACCAAAACAAAGCGTAACTTAACGCTACCTCCTTAATGAGAGAGAACTGCTTACTACTTTCTACCTGTTTCTATGGTGGGTCTCACCATCTGGAATGGCCTCCCATGCGATTGATGCTAAAGCTAAACCCCTTGGGTTTTACAAGTCGTTTAAATCCTCCCTTTTTAGCTGTGGCTGGGCTGGGAGCGCCTCTGAGTAGGTCTCTTGTAGATGCGATATATAAATTCTCTGAATCAATGACAATTCTGACGTTGATCCAATATTATTAGGTAATTTGTGATTCGGCGTTCTGCAATTAACGAGGTTTCAACAGAGAACGAGATGCCATGAACACAACCGGTAAATTCAAAATTTCACACAGCAAACAACTGCGTTACAAACATCGATGTTGCTTAAGGACATGACCGAAATCATTCTAAGATCATCCCCGGATGACCAATTCATCCGTAGGCGATTCGCTTCCAACAAAACACAAACAGATCTTGAGATTATCTCGCAAAACTCGTTGCACCCAAACGCTCTACTGCGCAAAACACACGACTTTTTAGAGACTACAAACACCGATTACAAATCGCAACCGCAGTCAATGCGATACCAACACAAACCAGACGAGAGATTCATCACAACATACCTTGTTACACCGTAACGTACAACTATGCAGGACATGGAGTATGTACTTGTGGAAGAGGAGCATAAAACTCGTCGATTTAAAAGGTCGAGCGCTCTAAAATCAACTTTGAGCGCCTCTGAGTAGTTTTTTCTTGAAGGAGCGCTATATAAATGTCCGAACGAATGAATGAATGAACTTATCTACCTTGATCAATGATGGCCGAGTACAGTAGACTTAGAAAGAAATACAGTTGAGCTGGCTTCATCTTGGTAGTAATTTAGTTATTTGAAGTTTCAGAAGTTTCCAGTTATGACTCCGCTACCTTAAGGGACCCTGAAACAAATTATTGCTCTTGCAACATTAAACACCTTCAAAACGGTGTCGACCGTTGCTATTTGTTCTCAACGATAAGCAATTAATTAGATTCTTTGTACTACAAACTGTAGTTGATTGAAAAGCTGTCAGACAATCGTGAAGCAAAAAATATGGTCACGATACTGCTATCTAAAAATAAAGAAAATTTGGCCAGAAAAGGAAAACAATTAAAAGCAATGACAGACATTCTTTCTGTTAGTTCTAAACACTGAAACCTGCTTTATAAAACAGATTGACGGGAAAGTGTGCTAGAAATTTCCGATCAGTATTAAATCTCGAAAACTGTGGATTCAACTCAATTTCTTCCAATCTCTCCAATCTCAGATAACACCACAATAATAACTGTATTCAAAAAGCTACCTGACAGTCGACAGTGCACAAACCAATTCTCTAAAATAAATTTAAAACATTAATTCTATACATTAAAAAATACTGTAAAATAATAATAATTCTTCGTATGGCACATAACGACATGTAGATGCTGCAAGTCAGGACTCGGGAGAGCGAAATAAAACCATAGCTACTGACAGTAAGAAAAGCATCAATAATAAAAAAAATAATAAAAAGAAGAATACTAAGAGTAATAAGGACAGTGAAAATAAAACACAAAAGATATTGTATGCTTCTGTTCAAAATAACAATAATACTACCATTTATAATAATAATAATAACAATAGAAGTATTTTTTAACCCGAGGGATAATGTGCGTAACAACAACAATAATAGGCGTTCGTAAGGCAGACAAGACAATGCCAAAAGTAAAATTACATCATTGTCCAGCGTTCAATACTCTTATCCCCATCACTGCAAACCAACTTCTACAAGCCGAAGATTGCTCAGCAATGTCTCTAAAGCTGGGATCCAGCATGCAAGGCATTGGTGGCATAGAGAATGGCTCGCCAAAGTCCAGATGTCTACAATGTTCATAAAATCCTTCACCACTCAAACCTCGTCTTTTTCAGTCCAAACAGGACCTTCAGCCTAAACTTCTGAGCCACCATATAAAAGTAAAGACGACGTCCATTCCCCTATCCCTTTTAACCCCTTCCCCAATACAACAACGTCAATTCATGTCCCAAAGTAAAGTTCACGCTCTGACCCTGAGCAAAACACAAACAGATCTGAACATGATTTCACAAAAACCCGTTACACCCAAATATTCAATCGCGAAAAACACACAACTTTTGAGAGATTACAACCACCATCTGCAAATCCTTATAGCAGCTTTTCGACACCAAAACATACCAAAGCAATGGAGAGCAAACACAAAACAGAAGATTCTACGTAAAAACGAACATAAAGCCATAATATATTATAACGATGTGCATAAATTGCTCAGAGTATATATTTATAACGTCAGCAACAGGTTGGTATGAAACTCTACTATCACAAATTTACAGAAAACCAACTCAAACAAAGAAAATAAACTCTGCAAGGCTGCGTCGGGTAAGAATTGGGGTCTGACACACAGATAAGAATTGGGGTCTGCATGGGGTAAGAATTGGGGCTTGCATGGGGTAAGAATTGGGGTCTGCATGGGGTAAGAATTTGGGTCTGCTTGGGGTAAGAATTGGGGTCTGCATGGGGTAAGAATTGGGGCCTGCATGGGGTAAGAATTGGGGTCTGCATGGGGTAAGAATTGGGGTCTGCATGGAGTAAGAATTGGGGTCTGCATGGGGTAAGAATTGGGGTCAGTAGATGTTGCGCACTTTGATGGACGTGCAAGGCTCGATACGAATTCCACAAAGGTCGTATTCAACGATAAAATCAGGTCGGACGGCAGAAGATGGAGGGTACTGGCTTCAAGACATCGACTTCTGTCATTGGCAGACAAAACGACTTCCGTCATCGCCAGACGACACCGACTTCCGTCATTGCCAGAAGACACCGACTTCCATCATCGCCAGACGACACCGACTTCCGTCATTGCCAGAAGACACCGACTTCAGTCATTGGCAGAAGACACCGACTTCCGTCATTGCCAGAAGACACCGACTTCCGTCGTTGCAAGAAGACACCGACTTCCGTCAACGGCAGAAGACACCAACATCCGTCATCGCCAGAAGACACCGACTTCAGTCATCGGCAGAAGACACCGACTCCTGTTATTTGCAGAACATATCGACTTCCATCATTGCCAGTAGACACCGACTTTTCTTACCGACAGCTGACACCGACTTCTGTCACCATCAAGCTGCAGTCCTAGTCGTCGCAGACAATCGACTCACAAACCATTTTCCTCGCAACGCAATCGCACGTGATTTTCGCAGACAACTTAAAACCAACGACTTGCCATTTCAGCAACGACATCTCATCCATTGCTCACTAACAGACTTGCCATCGACAACAGTCCAGCCTTGCCACGAGCAGACACGCCCGACACTGACACTCGACATTGACGAGACTGACACGCGACTAGATCGACACAATCGGTTTGTCGTCCGCGATTTTTATCGACTCGCCGAAGTTCGACAAGTGGTAAGTCCTGCGACCCCATTTGATTCGCCGCACGTTGCAGACGGCTTCGATGTAGACGAAGATGTAGAGAAGTTCGCGGATGACCCACGCCAACACGTATCTGGGCAACGAGAACGGCAACGGACCGTGCTGAAAGGCAACACGAGCAACGTTATATTTATACAACGAAAATGATATTTTTCGTCGGTCATGACTCAGTTGGGGTGTTCAGTTGGGGGTGGAGTGGGGTGTCACAAGAACGCTACGATAAGAACGTCGTCGGTCTAAAGCTCATTTGAATCATGCAGAGCGGAGTTGCACAAGAACGAAAGAATGAGGGAATGAACGACTATATGAATGATGGAGTGAACGACCGAACGAATAAATTAATGAATGAATAAATTAATGAATGAATAAATTGATGAATAAATTAATTAATGAATAAATGAATAAATTAATTAATGAATAAATTAATTAATGAATACATTAGTGAATGAATAAATTAATGAATGAATAAATTAATTAATGAATAAATTAATGAATAAATTAATGAATAAATTAATGAATGAATAAATTAATGAATGAATAAATTGATGAATGAATAAATTGATGAATGAATAAATTGATGAATGAATAAATTGATGAATGAATAAATTGATGAATGAATAAATTAATTAATGAATAAATTAATGAATGAATAAATTAATGAACGAATAAATTAATGAACGAATAAATTAATGAATGAATAAATTAATGAATGAACAAATTGATGAATGAATAAATTAATGAATTAATGAATTAATAAATTAATGAATGAGTAAATTAATGAATGAATCAATTAATGAACGAATAAATTAATGAATGAATAAATCAATTAACAAATAAATTAAAGAATGAATAAATTAATTAACAAATAAATTAATTAATGAATAAATGAATTAACAAATAAATTGATGAATGAATAAATTGATGATAGGATTAATGAATGACTTAATGATGGAATGAACGAATGAATGAATGAATGAAAGAACAAACCAGTGAACGAATGAACAAGTGAATAAAAGAGCGAATGAATGAACGAACGAATGAATGACCAAATGAATGAATTATGAATGAGTGAATGAATAACTCAATGATGGAATAAACGAATGAATGAATGAGAGAATGAATGACCGAACAAACGAATGACTGAATAAACGAATGAATGAATGGAGGACTGATTGACTGATGTGTGGCCAACCTGGATTCCTCTCAGCTGGATGTAGTCGAGTACCATCCAGACGATCCAGTGTCCGATGAACCAGAGGTAGGGATCAAGGCCAAGCAGGGTGTAGGCGGACCAGGACGCGTAGATGCCCAGAGGGACGCTCTCCCCAAGCATTTCGAGGAGACCAGCCGTCAGGGGCATCATGTTCAGACGCAGCCGCAACCACCTGTACATGCGAAAGATGACAGACAACCGTTGCAAAACTGTCACCTCTCCATAGACAACAAAAGACAACTGTTGCAAAACTGTCATCTCTCCATAGACAACAAAAGGCAACTGTTGCAAAACTGTCACCTCTCCATACACAACAAAGGGCAACTGTTGCCCAACGAGGATAATTCGGCATTCACTCAGCTTCATTTTGCATAAACAATGGACAACCGTTGCAAAACGGTCATCTCTCCATAGACAACAAAAGGCAACTGTTGCCCAAGGACGATAATTCGGGTCCTGTTCATATGAACAACTGAGGAGTGCTCTCTGTAGCTGAGCATTCACTCAGCTTCACTTTGCATAAACAACGGACAACTGTTGCAAAACTCAACATGTCTCTCACCGTCTATTCAAGTAGACAACAAAGTACAACCATTTCAAAATTGTTGTCTATAGCTGAGCATTATAATTGCGCTTCAATTTGCGTAGACAACCAGAGACAACATAGCAAACAACCGTACATCTACGTTCCTGAAAAGCTCAGTAAAACCATTGAAACAGATTAATTCCTTCTGAAAATTTATATAGAGCCCTTCCATCTAGCAAGCGCCGAAACACTTCTTCCTCACCTGACCATTCGATCTTTATACGCAGCGATAGATGTCGAAGCAACGTTCTGCTGAGCGGGAACGGCAGCCACCTGGTGACGAAATCCCCTACGAAGAATACAATCGCATCTCTTAACAATCATTGAAGCAACCAAGTTTGGGACGGATAACCTTGAACACCTTTCAAACGGTCTCACCAGTTGTTATTTACAATCAACGGCAAGCATGACGTTTATAGTCACTTTGCTGTTATCAGTAGCCCACTGGATCTTAAGGAAAGTTGGGTTCAAACCTTAGGCACCTTCAAAATCGTTTTTAACGTTATTGTATAAATTTGTTAAACGCAAACAAAATTAATGGACACTATGTAACTGATGTTACGTTACCTTCACCAAACAGAGAGGCAATCAATGTACACTGTGGGGCGCGGTGGTGTAGTGGTGGCGTCGTTGCCTTGAAGCCGCAAGGTTCGGGGTTCGAATCCACCTCAAGTCGCCGCGTAGGGACCTTGGGCAAGTCCTTCATTAGCAATTGCTCAGCGCTTTGGCGTGAAACTCCGATGCAGTGTCCGCTCTGCAGTCGGGAGCGCCTCTGAGTAGTGAGCTTGAAGGGGCGCTATAACAAGTGCACATACAAACAAATACTTCAAGTTTGGGACCGATAACCTTGAACACCTTTCAAACGGTCTCAGCAGTTGATATTTACAATCAACGGTAAGCAAGTCACTAATACGACAATGACGCTCCTACATCACTTCTCCAGGCTTCTCTATTTCTGATGAGATCCTTTGCTCTTGAAATGCTAATATCCATCTCATTCAGATCCTCTCTGACGTTGTCCATCCAAGTCTTTGGCTGTCTTCCTCTGCTTCTCTCTCCTTCTATATTATGCCCGTGCAGGGCCGCAAGTGGTAGTTCAACGGTAAGCAGGGCATTGCTCTTCGGCTAGGGGTGAGTTTCTGGTCCCGCGGGCTCGCTTGGCTATTAAGCAGCGCCGTGCCTTCTCGGTCGTGGGCCTACTGTCTGGAACGACCTCCCGGTTACGCTTCGCTCTCTAGTTGTGGTCTATCCGGCTGGGTTCTACAAGTCTCTCAAGTCTTTTTTCTTTGTTCGTGGTTGGGCTGGAAGCCCCTCTGAGTAGTTTCTTCAAGAGGCGCTATATAAATGCTCTGAATGAATGAATGAATGAATGAATGAATGAATGAATTAGGTACGGTAATTCTATGTCGCATGTCCGAAAAGTTGGAACCTGGAGAGGTGCTATACAAAGTTAGACCGTCAACGGCCTTTATTGCCGTAATCGTAATAATTAACCATAATCATGAATTTATATAATTATCGCCATACAGGGAGAAACTCGGTGGTGCTCCCGATCTGACACCATCAAACGGCATTCAAAGAGAATGATTTTCAAACGCTTGTGGGAAAACATCAATAGGTTATCGGAAAGAATGTCATTGCTTAACAACGCGCAAAAATATAACATCGGAATTCACCAACAAAAAGGTGTCTAAGCAACATTTAAAATTAACAGGCAGCGTAAACGTTTTTTCTCTTGCGATGTCCTTTCGAATGGCCTAGAATCACATAATATCCCTTTAAAATTAATCAATCGGAAGAAATTATTCACCACTTCTACGACATTTTGATTCGTAAAATCGTACACTCTTAATTTCCACAGCGTCCGAAAAAGCGTAGTAAAACGTCAACAACCGCTGATACAATACGACGCCGCTAAACAATGGAATACAAAAATCAGTTCGACCGCTCGCCTTAGACACCCTTAAAACAATGCTACGCATTTCTACATAAGTATAGGACGCGAGATTAGTGATGTTCGTAATTAGTGTAATAGATGAAACAGACAATTAAAAATTTTGCTCTTGCTATTAATGCTCAATGTTTATGTCTCTAAATGATGGATGAATACTTTTTTTTAAATTTTAATGTTGAATATCTAATCTGCCCATATTTTCATTGTTGGTCAATGAATGTTCAAAATTGCTTGTAAACATGCGATAAATATTTGATGTTAATCTAATTAAGTAACCTAGATGTTGTATTATGTGAACATCATGAAATGTGCAAATGTATAATAAGATTGCCATCAAACTTCTGAAAAAGTAAACGAAAACAGAGAGAAAAAAGGACAAAAACTGCTGAACAGTTGAACAAAAGTGAATGGACATACGTTAAAATCTTTAAAGACGTCAACAGCCTTTGTAGCTATAAGATGTCGTCAAACTGCTGATTAATAAATAAATTAGTGATGTTCATATGGAGATGTGGATGTGCTTCGAAATGTGGATTTGGCGCAGAATGGAAAGTCTGCTTGAGAGTGAAAGAAAGCAAATGATGTTCTTGACTAAAATAGAGGATTTTTAATCAAAATTAGTTTAAAGCCCAATTTGACTATTTGTTTGCTAATGATACACCATCTAAGAATAAATATAAATATAAATAATGCTGCCACTCTGCCAGTGCCAGTCCCAAGCCGGGATAAAGGAGGAGGGCGTCGCTAATGGTCTTTGTTATCACACAGTGATGTTAAACAGCAACAAACCAACTTAAGACCAGATTTCAGAACCGGCTATGGGATTGAGTCTTACTGCGTCAACAGTGTTTCTGACCATCCATTCATCCATCCGTCCACCCAAACCCACCCACCCACTCACCATCCATTCATCCACCCAAACCTCACCCATCCACCCACCCACCCATCCATCCACCCACCACTCACCCATCCATCCATCCGTCCACCCACCCATCCATCCATCCATCAATACACCCACCCACCCAATTCCACCCACCCATCCATACACCAACCAATGCCACAACCCATCCATCCATCGACCCACCCATCAATCTACACACCCACCCATCCATCCATACACCCACCATCCATACACCCACCTACCCATCCATCCACCAATCCATCCACCCACCCACCCATCCATCCATCCGCCCACCCATCCATCCATACACCCACCCACACAATTCCACCCAACCATCCATACACCCGCCCAATTCCACCCACTCATCCATCCATACGCCCATCCACCCATCCAATCACAAGAGCACAGCGAAGTAGGGCACATACTTTTCGTGCAGATACTTGGCGAGGAAGAAATCCTCAGCGAGGAATTTCCCGAAGTACGCCACTCCCTTCACCTCCTCCAGATGAACTTTCTTAACGAGATACGACATCCCAGTGAAGCAACTCACGCCCAGCATATGGAACGCGAGGTAATACTTGGCAACACTCGCTCCAAAGTACACCTACGAAAACCACAAAACACAATAGATTGAAACATAGAGAAATAGAAAACAAGCTTTTGTTGTAAGAACAATGATAGCAATAAGGAATCCTATTGTGAGCTAGAGACCGCAGTGACTTGCTGCACTGTAACTTGCATCGCTTTGATCAAACTTTGACAAATTCATCAAGCAGATAATAGTTAATTATCAAACTCTAATTCCAATAGCTAATTCACGAGCTGCTGATAATAATACTTATTAACGATTAACTACAATAAATTGTCAATTCCAATTCTAAACGATTAGCAAATTTCAGTAACCAATCCTAATTCTAATCAATAAGCAGAGAACAGAGATGATGATGATAACGATAATAACAATGATAACAATGATGAAGATAGTGATGATGATGATAACGATAATAACAATGATAACAATGATGAAGATAGTGATGATGATGATGATAACGATAATAACAATGATAACAATGATGAAGATAGTGATGATGATGATAACGATAATAACAATGATAACAATGATGAAGATAGTGATGATGATGATAACGATAATAACAATGATAACAATGATGAAGATAGTGATGATGATGATAACGATAATAACAATGATAACAATGATGAAGATAGTGATGATGATGATGATGATGATGATGATGATGATGATAATAAAAATGATAATAATGATGAAGATAGTGATGATGATGATAATAACAATGATAATAATGATGAAGATAGTGATGATGATGATAATAACAATGATAATAATGATGAAGATAGTGATGATGATGATAATAACAATGATAATAATGATGAAGATAGTGATGATGATAATAATGAGGACTATTACAATGACGATGATGATGACGAGACGGCAATAATGATGATGATAACGATGACATTTCTACGTAGGTCCTTACTTTCTCAACGGCTGCTGCAAGGCCACGCTGGTCGGTCGTGAAAGGCATCTGATGGACTAACGCCACCTTCGGGTGATTTAGCTTCGCCACCATGTCCAACAGGATCTCGGTGCTCGCTGGAAAACAATGACAACGATCAAGCTAGAATAGAGACGCCGTTGCAATGATCGAGCTAGAACATGGCATGATGACACACACACACGCGCATACTATGGGTGTGTGTGTGTGCTTCTGTATGTCTGTGTGTGTGTGTTTGTGTGTGTGTCTATATGTATTTTTGTGTCTATCATTGTATTTCTGCGTGTCTCTTCTCTGATAGCCCAACTGCATTTTCGACATTTAGACACACGACCCTCAAAGCAAACCCCAATCATCATCTCATCCACTATGTCATATTCATCAGCCTCTATTTCACACACTCACCCACACTCACACACAAGCACACACACACACACTCACACACACACACACACTTACACTCACACACACACTCACTCACACACACACACACACTGACACGCACATACACACGTGCGCATACATGCACACACACGCACACACACATGCGCACACACTCACTCACTCGCACACTCACATATGCACGCACAAACACACTCACTCACACACACACACTCACACAAACACACACATGCACGCACAAACACACTCACTCACGCACACACACAAACACGCCATTTCCACACGCAGCCAAATCCTCTCCACTTCGTTTAATACCACCGCCACTGCATTCCCATTCCAATCTTTTCCACCATCCATCAAATCACCGCAATTCTATCCAATCGGATTCCATGTCTCCATCCCATCCACCCCCTCCTCCTCCTCCTCATCTCCAATTCCTCCTATCTCCCAATGTTCATCATTTTCCAGCGATCCGTTATTAGCCATAAATAAAGATGAGTTCCACGCGATGTTATAATGCAGACCAGAGGCTTCCACACTTCACGCAAACGCGTGTGGCGGCGCGGTGGTGTAGGGGTTTGTTTGGTGCCTTGGAGTCGGAAGGTTGCGGGTTCGAATCCACCTCAAGCCGCCGCGTAGTGACCCTGAGCACGTCCCTCACTCGTAATTGCTCATGCACTTAGGCGTGAAAATTTGATTCAGTGTCCGCGCAGTAGTCGGGAGCGCCTCTGAGTAGATAATATATTTAAGTGGCCCATTACAAGTGCTCATACATATACACATAAGCAACAAGACGCTTACTTATACCAGACAAATGGTGAGAATTATTGCTCAAGACCGTTTTTCGCGATCTTTATAAACGGTTTAGATACCATAATAATGTTATGTGGTTACAAACTGGATTTTACAATAATCCCGTTAGATACCTTTAAAACCGCTTCCGACTATAAAATATATGACTTCGCCGCCATTCGCTTTGTGAATGTAATTGGAATTTCGGTACATCGTAAAAGGCAAGGAGTAATAGATTCGCACACTGTACATAAATGTAGGCCTATGTGTGCTGGTATATACAATTATACAATATACATCCTAAAACTGAAGAACAATACTATCTATAGACTAAATGGACGCAGAATACAAAGCGTGGCTGTGTTATGAACACCTCATAATTGTATAAGTGCATTCAGAATGACGCTAATCATTCATTCATTCATTCATTTCAAGAATTTATATAGCGCCACTTCAAGAAACCTACTCAGAGGCGCTCCCAGCATAGCCAAAGCTAAAAAAAAGATTTGAGCAACTTAAAAAAGCAGATGGATCTAGTCTAGGCATAAGTCGCAAGGTTAGTGGGAGGCCATTCCAGATAGCAGGACTCACAACAGAAAAGGCTTGGCACTGTCTGGTAGAAGTGCAAGCTCGAGGAACCAAAAGCTCAACTGTTGCTGCAGAGCGAAGAGCTCGACGGGCTGCAAGGTCTGAGACAGGTCGACAAAGGATAGACATGGAGCACAAGAAAGAAGGCATCGCCAAACAAGTGCAGCAACTCGGTAGGAGATGCGCTGTGAAATAGGGAGCCAGTGAAGAACATCACACATATAAGCAGAGACGGGAGCATATTTAGGAATGCAGCCAATAAGGCGAGCAGCAGAATGAAGAACTCGTTCAAGGCGCCCAATTAGTCCAATTTGACCTATAGATATGGTAACGCGACACCTCTTTTTAAGTGTATTATTTGACCATATACACGTGAAAGCAGATTCAAGGCGGCATCTGATGTTCACGATATTCCATGCCAGTATTAAGATGAAATATTGAAGAATTCAAGGTGGTACAGTGGCGACACTAATATGACACGTTAATGTGTGGTGCGTGGTGGTGCAGCCGGAGGGTTGCAGGTTCGAATCCACCTCAAGTCGCCGCGTAGGGAATAGGGACCTTGGGTAAGTCCTTCACTTGCGTTTGCTCAGCACTTCGGCGTGAAACACCGATAGTGTCCGCGCTGTAGTCGGGAGCGCCTCCGAGTAGCAAGATTGAAGGGGCGCTATAGCAAGTGCACATATAAGACCATATTAATAATATACACGCCGTTAGATGTCGCTTTGTAGCGCTGACTGCTTCTACTATAATTATACACGGTCGGTGTCAAATGTTCAGACCTTGCTTAAACACCTTTATATCAGTTTATTTCGAAGATATAATTACTTCGGGCTGCACAACTCGTTTGTTTAGTCGCGGATCTTAGTAAATAACCCAGAAGACACTTTCTATCAAGTACCAAATCCGAGCATTTGGAAATAGTACATTTGCCGGAAATGAATGAATGAATGAATGGAGAAAGCTGGCAAAGAACCAGTGCGCGGCGGCGTGTGCAAGCCAAAAGAGCTGGGTAAGCCCACACACACTTAAGAGGGTGGCTAACCTAAACTATTGTTTACAGTTCGACGTGGCGACTACCTTTCTGAATACTAGACACGACCACTGCACAGAAAATAGACTGCATCCAAGCACGACTCGAGATCGCATGGCACAATATAATAGGTTAAACAAACCAAAGCTTTCGACACTTCAGCTAATTACTATTAATCAGCACTTTCAATCCAGCTGGTTGCTGGTCCGATTAGCTACAACGGTAAGAGCGCTGGCCTCGTCTGTACGAGACTCGGCGAAAGCGAGCGTGCGGGCTGCGGTTCGCTTCCCGAAGGTGGCTATTTCAGAGATTCAAAATCTCGGGCTAGCAGGGTCCGTCCATGAGGAGCTAAATGGCATGGTGTCCATTCAAACGGGCGAGCGGTGAAGGATATCACCCGATCGAATTCATTGAAATATGAACAACATGGTTGTGGACGTAATACAGTCGCTACATAAAATCTGATTACTTTTACATTTGATTGGATGTTACAATATTCAACTAATATCAACACTAATTCACAATTCACATTAACCCAACCGGAGGACGAGGAGCATGGGGAGAAAGAGGACAACGAGGAGGACTAACGAAGTAGTATACCATGCGCTTGGTAAGAACCAATAGAAGTAACGAGACACCTCTTTTAAGCGCAATATTTTACATATAAAAGAAGGAATAATCAGATGAAAAGAGTAACGAGATACCTCTTTTAAGCGTACTATTCGACCTATAAGGGAAAGCAGATTAAAAGCATTGTGTGATCGTAGTCAATTACATACATGTAGTAAGATGGTACCGTAATATTCTAAAGTCGCCACTGCTCGTGTTTTGGCAGTGCCAGGCCCAAGCCTGGAGAAAGAAGGAGGTCGCCAACTCTAATTTGACAGTACTTATCGTTAAACAGCAACAGGCAAAAGTTGGCATTACGATTACGCCGTAGAAAGAGAGGAAGTGGAGACTGGGAGCGTCTCTGAGTTGCTTACTTGGAATGGACCATACCATTTCTAGTCATTCTGACTGGTTATACTTAGGGCTGTTGTTCGATTAAAAAATTAAATCGAAATTAATCCCATGATAATTTTTTTAATCACAATTAACTGAAAATTAAACGCAACACATTGTCTTCAAGTAAACTATTAATCTTAATATTTTTCTAAAGACCCTAAAGCATAAATAAATAAAATCATAGTGGGTGGGGTGCTACTACTTTCTATTACAAACAGTTTCAATAACTTTACGCCTAGTGAATTTCTGCATTTAGTTTATTGAACAGTTTTGTAAAACAGTCAGAATTTAAACCTTGTTCAAATCAGAACTGCTCAATGTCCGATAATTTGCTTAGTCCACCATTAAAACGATATAACTGTAAAAATTAGACGGCCGATTTTCTCACTTTTCTGATTTTCAAAATAAATTTCAATCAGCCAATCTCAACGTGTGGCCGGGTACAGCTAGTTGTTTAATAACATTCTCGATCAGAAATGTCGTAATTTCCGAAAAAGCGGGTCCCTCTAAACTGCGGGTCCGGGTGCTGCAGCGCCCTTATCACCTACCTTAATGTGGGCCTGCAACCAATGTAGTCTGACAGGAGCGGTCAAACAACAAAGTTTGTGGATGATGGATGCGGCCGATGTCGACGGCACATCGCTAGCGTTAAATGCATGTTTTGATTCCCACGCAGGCGATAATTGAGCGACAAATTCTACGACGACAATCAATTCTTTCTTGGAACTTTTGCAAAGAATGTATCACAAGTTTCTTAAACGATTTTTTTCTGCGTCCGATTCAATTTTAAATCAGATCCAATTAACGCGTGTGCATTGAACGCGTTGAAAATTTTAATCGCAATTTTTTTTAACGCGTTAATCGCACGCATTTATTGCGATTAATCAACAGCCCTAGTAATACCATATAAAACTCCCCATTCAAAATAATACTTGGGCGATGAAAATAGTTCCGCGTACCCTGGATGCGACTTGTGCTGACCCAGACGACGTCATACTTGGCTGCCTCGTACGCTGGAGTCATGTTGTGGACGAGCGGATTGAGGATTCCGTCTTTTCCACCGATGAACATCCGACAGTCGACCGTCGGATGTCGTTCGTGCAGCTTACGAACGAGATCGATCGCTGGATCTTGATCATCAGCGATGCAGACGAGGATCTCCAACTGACCAAAGAAGGATCAAAGAAGGATCATTGATCAGTAAGGATCAAAGAAGATCATTGATCATAGAAGGATCAAAGAAGGATCAAAGAAGGATCACAGAAGATCATTGATCAGCAAAGATCATAGTTAAAAACATCGTCTTTTTGTCTTTTTTATTCAGCTCCGAAAAATCACATTTCTTTCGTTGTTTATATTTTTTTGTTTCCTCGTTATTCACTATTTATTTATTTATTTACTTAAAAAGCTCAGTTTTTAATTGCTACTGCGTATGACAGCCGTATGTATCTAAGTGGACTCATGTATACAATTTAAATTTGAACTTAGGATTTCACTGTATTAATTTCTCAATTTCTTACTAAACCAAAGTTTTGAAAAATAAAACAATTGCTGTGGTTTAACGTTTAATACTTAGTGTTTACTAACGAAGTCGTGTTATTTGCTTGCTCATTAAAATTAAATTTTGCAAACAAGGTTTTTATTTTTCAAACAGTGGTACAAGATATATTAAATTCAAATTCAATTATTTTTCTCTGTCACTTTTAGATGCATTCTTAGTTATTATTTATTTTCTTAAATGACGGTTCATTTGGGGTTTTTTCTCTTGTTTTTTCGTTCATAAGATTCACGGAAGCTACCATCAGATAAGGATCAAACAAGAGTTTCACTTATGAGATGGAAGACTCCAGCTCGAGATACCTTGGGATATTCGAGGTTGAAGTGACTCTCCAGGTTGGCTTCCAGGAACGAATCGACTCCCATCAACGGCTTCAGGATCGTCACGCCTGGCAGATCTTCCATCGCATCCGCTGGATTGCTCATCTGGTGCAGACGCATCCGCCTGGAATAAAAAACAAAAAACAAAGCACGCATGACAATTAGGGAAAACTTCCGTTAAGCCTTGTCACTTTAAAGCAGTGGTTCCCAATCTTTTTTGACTTTAGGGCCACTTTTTCTAAGTTGGAGGATACGAGGGCCACTTTTTCTAAGTTGGAGGATACGAGGGCCACTTTTTCTAAGTTGGAGGATACGAGGGCCACTTTTTCTTAGTCAAAGAACATTAATTAACTAAAGGCATATACAAGTGATGTAATTGATTCAAAATAGAATGTCTGACGTTATTTATAGACGTTAAAATAAACTAATTTGCAATAGAAATTAACTGTGTTATATATCCTGTATAAATTTTCATTTTTTCATATATTTTTGTTAATTCTTTGAGAGAAGTCGGCCATTTTCTCAGGCCTGGCGGGCCACTTTTGACTCGCAGGCCACGGGTTGAGAACCGCTGCTTTAGAGCATTCGTTTGTATTGACACGCAGTGATCGTCTGCATTCTGAGTGCAATCAGTAACTTCTATAGCGCCTGGAAGTATTGCATAAGATGTCATCCGCAGGCATGCCAAACACCAACAACAATCAGGTCAACAGACCGTTTCAGGACGTGCAGAAAAAAAGAGGACATGACCTCAATTTTTGGGTTCATGTCTTCTGCCCGGGCATTAATTGATATACAAAAACCTGACTAATGTCCGGCTATGTATTATAATCTATCCACAATGTTGGCCTTTAACTCCACCGCTTTTCATACTCCTAACTGTGCCAGTCCAAAGTTTGGACGAAATAGGAGGAGACGCTAATGTCTTTTGCTAATCGCACACAATGTGGCTTAGCATGAACTACTACTGTGACTGTGACCACTGCATGGTCTGCCTTTCTTCATTCTTTTTTTTTCAGTATGCGGTACATTATGCTCGGATTCATAATATTAAACAAACCATATTCTCATATATTCAGTCACTGCTTCAAATGCAATTTAATGTTTAGCCGCTGATGACGACGACAGCTGCTGCTGCTGCTGCTGCTCTGTGTAATGAACGTAGTTAGTCAAATTGACAATGAAAATTGTAGACAGAACACAATGCAGGTTGATCGATATTAATGGTGAGTCAGAACAGAGTGCCATTTGCGGTTGGCAGCTGTGGGGAAGGAGAAGATAAAAGGGAAGGTCTAGGCATACAGCACATATACAATTATACATAGAGAGAGACGGACAGAGAGTTAGAGACACAGAGAGACAGAGACAGACACAGGCAGAGTGAGAGACACAGAGAAACAGAAGATACTGACAGAGACAACACAGGACAATGACCATAAGTGTTAAACGTGGGTTAACTGCTAATTGGTCACCTGTAACAACAAAGCAAATATAGGTCAAACTGGTAATAAACCAAACATAAATACTAATTATTCTGCATTTTTTGGCATGCAGGTTCACTAAGCCTGAGATGAACAGCTCTACATGTGAATTACTTGCTCTAAGGCGAAGTATACTTGCTCCATAGGTGAATTACTTGCTGTGTAGGTGAATTAATTGCCCTATAGGTGAATTACTTCATTTACTTGCTCTATATATGAATTACTTGCTCTATAGGTGAATTACTTGCTCTACAGGTGAAGTACTTGCTGTATATGTGAAGTACTTGCTCTATAGGTGAATTACTTGCTCTAAGGTTAAGTATTTGCTCTATAGGTGAGAAGTACTTGCTCTATGGGTGAATTACTTTCTCCATAGGTGAATTACTTGCTCTAAGGTTAAGTATTTGCTCCATAGGTGAATTACTTGCTCCATAGGTGAATTACTTTCTCTATAGCTGAATTACTTTCTCTATAGGTGAATTACTTTCTCTAAAGGTGAATTACTTTCTCTATAGGTGAATTACTTTCTCCATAGGTGAATTACTTGCTCTAAGGTTAAGTATTTGCTCCATAGGTGAATTACTTGCTCCATAGGTGAATTACTTTCTCTATAGGTGAATTACTTTCTCTATAGGTGAATTACTTTCTCTATAGGTGAATTACTTTCTCTATAGCTGAATTACTTTCTCTATAGGTGAATTACTTTCTCTAAAGGTGAATTACTTTCTCTATAGGTGAATTACTTTCTCCATAGGTGAATTACTTGCTCTAAGGTTAAGTATTTGCTCCATAGGTGAATTACTTGCTCCATAGGTGAATTACTTTCTCTATAGGTGAATTACTTTCTCTATAGGTGAATTACTTTCTCTATAGGTGAATTACTTTCTCTATAGGTGAATTACTTTCTCTATAGGTGAATTACTTTCTCTATAGGTGAAGAAACCGTCTCATCATGCAATTCTTAAATCTCAACACCGCATTATATACCAACTGCAGAACGCCCTGCTACCCGGTCTGTCGACTTCCGTTTCCCTCGGGTCCACTTAACAAACTCCCGAACGTGCAAGCAACCATCTTTCCACAACCCTAACCGATTCTTTTTTCTAAATACGTACGAAAACACCGATAAATTCGTATCCGTTTACAACTGAGCTGGAGCTGAAACAACCGCTGACCCCCCCATCCCGGGGGAGGGATGGGGGAGGGGTGATCGACCGTCAGTCCATCGCTTGAATAATAACAAAACAATCTTCTTCCATTCCAATCTCAAGTGCATACGTACAGAGAAGCCAACGCCACGATTTCGATATTGGAGACCTCAAGACAGACTCGTATGTATGCATATATATATATATATTTTATATATATATAATTACGACATCTAAAATATATATATATAAATTATATATATATAAATTATATATATATAAATTTTATATATATAAATTATATATATATAATTTATATATATATATTATATATATAGGGGCTGTCCATATATAAATAATTATTACGTACGCAGAGAGGGGTCACGCGCGGATTTATACGATTCTACGTACGGCTTCGTACAGCGTGGCAGTATGTACGTAGGCAAAATAAATAGATTTCTAATTATGACATCTACATTTGCTTAAATCCTGTATCACCCAATGATAGTCGCCAGATGTCATTTGATTACTGATTAGAATGAAATTCTGCTCAGATCTAAGGAGTAAAAACCATACGAGTTAACAAATCTCAGCTATAGTCAATAACGATGTTTAGCAAAAATAAATATTAGCCAGATATGTTCTGTAGAGTGTAGATGATGTTAGCTAATCAACTTTAATAATAATAATGACGACAATTTCCATGGCGTCGTAACACACAGCACGTGCCAAAGACGCCTCAACTTTGTATGGGGTGGTGATGGAGAATCTTATTTGCACGTACGCAGAGGGAGATGGGGGTTCCAAAACATGTACAAGGTGCAACAGGTGGGGGGGGATGAAAAAAATATAGAAATGGACTATTCCCACTATTCCTACGCATTCTGATTGGTGACACAATGTTCTATTTGTAAATACTCAGTCAGGAAACTCCGCCACTGGTTGTTCTCTGCCAGTGCCAGTCCCAAGCCTGGATAAAGGAGGAGGGTGACACTAGTCATCTCTGATATGGCAGTGTCGTCAAACATGCAACAAGGACACAGCCGGTCCTGTCGTAGTTCAAGATAATCAACATAAATTTTATATAAAATATAGGCCATGTTTTGTTTGTTTTGTTTGTATGTGCACTTGTTATAGCGCCCCTTCAAGCTCCCTACTCAGAGGCGCTCCCGAATGCAGAGCGGACACTGCATCGGAGTTTCACGTCGAAGCGCTGAGCAATTGCGAGTGAAGGACTCGACTCGCCCAAGGTCCTTATGCGGCGAGGTGGATTCGAACCTCGAACCTTCCGGCTTCAAGGCAACGACGCCGCCACTACACCACCGCGTCCCACAATATATATATATATATATATATATAATGTATATAATATATCCATACATAGCATACATATGCGAAAGACCGACCACCACAGCGCAATGAATATCACCACCAACCCAGTGACACCTACATTGTACTTCCTTGCAATGAATATCACCACCAACACAGTGTCAGTGACACCAACTTCCTTGCAATGAACACAGTGACACTGGTCAACTTCCTTATGTAACGCAAACAACAAACAGCATGCTCAACAATTACTGCACAAAGGAATAACCACCCATCCCAACAAGACAAGACACCTGCCACCTGAGCCTGCAGTATTTGATTAAGGAATCACAAAGACAATTTTTGTCACAGACAGTCAACAAAGATTGCTTTGGCTTTCAGCTAAACCAATTGTCATAGCAACAACTCAAAGAAAGTCAGGCAAACGCCATTGGAGAGCAGGGAGCTGCGAAAGCAATGGGGCAAGGTATTTGCCCAATGGACCAATACACTTGTCCAATGAGGTAAGGAAACAGCCATCAATGTAAAGTGTAGGATTGGCTCGGGCATAGAGGTCTGGCTAAATAACATGCCCTTCGCTCAGGTCTCTATACACAGTTGCAAGCGACTTAAAGCAATTGATATGATAGCCAAGCCTGCAAACCACTAGGGGGATCGTGACCTCGAAAGAACCATTAAAGCTATGGATATAGCACGTTCTATGAATGGCTTTCGAAAACGTCAGAGACAGACAGGGACAGAGAGGAGAGACACACAGACAGACAGACAGACAGACAGTGACAGAGAGGAGATACACACAGATACAGAGAGAGAGAGAGAGAGAGACAGAGAGAGATAGAGACAGACTGCCAAAGAGACCAAGACAAAAAGACATAGAGAGACAGAGACAGAGCAGCAAATACAGAGAAAGAAAGACAGACAGACAGATAGAGAGAGAGAGAGACAGACAGACAGACAGAGACAGACAGACAGAGACAGACAGAGAGAGAGAGAGACTGCCAAAGAGACCAAGACAAAAAGACATAGAGAGACAGAGCAACAAATACAGAGAAAGACAGTGGGACAGACAGATAGAGAGAGAGAGAAACAACCATCAACCATGCAAGACAATACTTGGTTCATAATATCAGAATGAGAGTACACAACAAATCCATTATTCACATTGGCAGTCAATTTATGTTCCAGCAAAGTTAATTATCAATTAAAGATAACGGGGCAGCGGACACCAGATACAAGCATTTCCGGTCCTGCAGAACAATAGGAGGACTGTTCACAGCCCAATAGAAAGACACTCAAGAATGGCAGACAACCAGTAAAACCACCCACAAGTATATATTTAATTTCTTTGACTAAAGACAAGCATTTGACAAGGTCTGGTCCATTGAACAAATCACACACAAGTATCTATCAATTTTCGTTGACTCAAGACAAGCATTTGACAAAGTTCAAGGCAAGGGAATCTGCAGTGCAAACAATTTGGAAGCTCAAATTCAAACTAGTCCAAGTGTAAAAGTTAAGACTGTAAGCCAAAATGGTCTTTCAAGATCATCTATTTCTTCTTATCATTATTATTGAGACTTTTTATATACCCGTCCCCCCCCTTCAAGGTAAACTTCTTGGAAACGTTCCCAGTCCAGCAACGGCTAAACAAGACAGTTTTTAAAGTTTGTGACGAGCATAGTGGTGTGATCTATGCCCCACATTAACCAGCAACAGTGTTTACCCAGCCATAAAACTGCAAACAGAAACTGAAATATATTCCTATATACAAAACAAACAAACCATAGATATTAAAATACTATTAAATTACAGCAATAGTAGACACTGAAGATCTTCAGTTTAAATATTTGTTTTCAATAATTAATTATTATTCAAGCGATGATCTCATGGATGCACTTCTAATTTTGTGGGTATGTTGGTCTGTCAACAAACCGCGCATCAAACTCAAACATTAATTAAGTGAATATTAAGCAAGAAAGCGATACTGACCCGTAAAAAATGGACAGCATGAAGAACGTGAGAATAAATGCATAGGTCAACCATGGTACTATGGCCAGTACAAAGACGATGTAGTACCAGGTCAATTCGTCCATTGCAAAGAACCACAAATTCTGTAAGAAAAACGAGCAAAAACAAGTCTTTGAGCGCCTAAAAAATCATTGAGCAACATTAATAATTATTACTAAATTACTATTAATTACTACAACTGCTGGCCCTGGGGTACTAGTATTACTACGAATACAACTACTATTACTAATTAATGTTATTATAATTACTATTACTATAGTTACTATAACTACCGGGATACTATAGTATTACTATGAATACTACTACTATTACCACTGTTATTATAATTATAACTACCATTACTATAATAATTACTATAACTACCAGGGTGCTAGTATTACTATGAATACTAGTACTATTACTACTGTTATTATAATTACAATTACTATTACCATAAATACTATAACTAACGAGTAATAGTATATAACTATGAATACTACTACTATTACTACTGTTATTATAATTACTATTACTATAATTACTATAATTACAACAACTACCGGGGGTACTAGTATTACTACGAATACTAATACTATTACTACTGTCATCATAATTATAATTACTATTACTACTGTTATTATAACTATACTATTACTGGGACTTGATGTCAAGCCGCACACTGAACGACCTCTCCCCTGCAATAATATTCACAGTGGGATTCTGGTGGGGGAATTCACCTGCATCGCTTCACTGCTTGAAGGCCTTTCACGGTTCGTGGGCATTTCACGCCGAGAGCGCTTCTGAATAGCTCGGCTGCTGTGAGAGGCGCTTTACAAAATGTCCATGTTAGATCAGATAGAATAATTAATAATGCTATTCACATTTATATGGCGCCACAATACAATGATCAAATATCGACTGATGGTGGTGAGCCATTGTGAGTGTAGGACTCGCTCAAGGTCCCCTACACAGCAACCGTCACAATGGGAGACGAAATGAACCCTCATTCCCCCCCCACCACCACCACATAACACGTTACATGCTCAACCCAATCAACCTCTCCATGTCCCACTAAGCAGCACCCCATATAATGCACATAGAAACCATTCAGTTATTCAGTCAAGTATTTTATTTAGCTCCTCTTCAAGTGAACTACTCAGAGGTGCTCCCGACTCCAACACGGCCAAAGCGAACAGTTTTCAAGTGCTTATAGACTGTGTCAGAGTGAACAGGCGCAGGTCAAGAGGGAGGCAATTGCATACTGCCGGGCGAACCACAGAAAAGCACGACTATGCATGAGGGAGGTACGAGTAAATTGGACTTAAAAGCACCCCCACCCCTTCCCACTGAGCGTAGGGATCGACTAGTCCGAATATACCAACACAGAAAATCATGTGCTTGCATCAAGTCACGTTTGCAGACAATGCATTAATGATCGTAAACAAAAAACATGTCACGCACATTTCAAAACAACTCACGCAAGCTAACAAGGTCAAAACCGAACCACAAGCACGATCAATATTCATTCATGCCTGAATTATTCATGAGCAGCACTTCATGCATATTCATCGGCAAACATGATTCACGTGTAGGAACTCGTCGAGAAAATACTCTCCCACAAATAATCAAGTCATTTAAAAAGCATTACATGACTGACAAGTCATGATATGGGAGGAGGCGGAGGAACTGGCGACAGATAGATAGGAGTGGAGGAGATGCGTCGCCCGATGTGCAGGCATGCACAGGAAGGACTAAGTACTAAGTAAGTAACTAAGTATACATGACTTGAGAGGTTGAATAATAAATACAGAGAAAACACTTACTTAATATCCGCTCTTATTAAAGTACCGGATATACAAATATAGGCAAAATAAGGAGAATTTTCGGAAAAGGCCGCACCTCTGATTTTTTTAGTAGAACCACGATTGAGAAAGCCCTGTTCTGTCTGATGACTCTGTGAGCAATGTGTGCATGTGGAACCACAGAGTCGCCACCACAGGTCGTACGCAGAGAGCGTCGACCAGAGAAAGGCCAAGTTAAAGCAAGGACTCAGGTGACACCACTCCATTAAAAACTCTGATATTTCTTCAACACCCAATTCAACAAATTGGAAATTGTTTCACGCGAGTAAATGTTCGGCTGTGTTTTGAAAAACCGAATAAATAATAAACACACCTGAAAGGATGTCCTTTCTTGCAAAGATTATATTTAGCAACAGCGCAGTCTACATATAATTTATACCCAAGTCTACATTTACACCAGCATAGTATTACACCAGCATACTATTACACCAGTGCTGTCCAGGAAGCGGCATGTGGTCCAAGTCTATAACTGGGCCACCGCCTGAGCACACTAAACTTTTCGCAATTTACGTAAACAAGAAGTAAAAGACAAGGTCGCCACCGGCTTATTTGATATTTGCATAGCTCAATTCGTTCGTGACTTGTCTCATCATATGAAAATGTGAGCCCACAAGATCCAGTTCCCACGACGTATTCATTAGACATGGTTTGCGCATTGAAATGCCACTCCGCTCGTCCGATATTATTTGTATAACGATGCGACCCTTTACCGGAACAGTTTGCTCCTTTCAGTGGCGTAGCCAGGAATTTATAATTGGGGGGTATGGCCTCGCCGGTTGCCCTTTCTGACACCAACCCAACAGTATTACAGTAAGGGAATAAAGTAACAAAAGGAATAAAGTTTTGTCTTTTTCTTATTTAACCTTTAAAAAAATTCCTAGGCCAATGGGGGGGTTAATCCCCGAACCCCCACCCTTGTCTACGCCACTGGTTCCTTTGGGTTTCCCTATAATTGTCACTGCTTGCATTTGTTGTGTAAATTGTTCTTGCTTGAAGATTGGTGGAAAAAATGTGTACTTGATTGTAAATCAGTGTAAATCACTGTATATCTGATTGCAGATGAACAATAAATAGTGCATAAATTGATTGATAATAATTATTACTCCACAAGAAGTTTTAGTAAAGCTAAAAATTTGAAATAAATTTCAATCATTCTTTTCGAGTCTACCGTCGGCTTCGTGAATAAGTTCCTTGGCGAAATTTACTGTACGGAAACCTCCGTGACCAGGTTGGAAAAATTAGGCGTCTACGGTTTGGGTCCACTATTCCGAGGGTCCACTATTCCGAACCCTAACCCTAAACCTAACTATAACCCTAACCATAACTCACTCCAACCCTAACCATAACCCTAAACCTAACCCTAACCCACCCCAACCATAACCCTATCCCTCCCCAACCCTAACCATAACCCTAAACTTAATCATAACCCACCTAACCCTAACCCACCCTACCCCAACCCTAACCCTAACCCACTGTAACCCTAACCACCAAGAATAACGAACAAAATATAGCGGATTTTCGGAATAGTGGACCTTCGGAATAGTGGACCTTCGGAATAGTGGACCTTCGGAATAGTGGACCTTCGGAATAGGGGGCCGTTGCCTTGTCTACTGATGCAGGCCGATTATCAGGCTATAGCTGCTTCATTAAATGACTTTTCTTCTTCTTCCTCAGTGTCTTTAGCTGATCATGGATACATGGCGGCTTCGTTTTACCTGTTCTGGCTTTGACACACGGAGCTGTCAATGGCTTATAAGCATGATGTATCTCACACGTGACACCTACAGGTGCGATATAAGCTGCTAATTAGAAATAGAAAAATGTCATCAAGCCGAGAGTTCTTTATCTCTATATAAATATATGTCTGTCTGTCTGTCTGTCTGTGGTGGGTGTGGTCTGTCTGCAAGTCTGTCTCTCTATCTCTCTCTGTGTCCATATCAATCTCTGCCTGTCTTTCTATCTATCGGCATCTGTCTTTGCCTGCCTGCCTGTCTGGTTTCTCTTTCTGCATCTGTCTCTATATGTCTGACTGTCTGCTTATCTCTGTATCTGCCTCTGTCTCTCTTCCTCTCTCCTCTCTAACCTTGAAAATAACCGACAGGTTCTAACTGGCACGAAACTGCACAGACACCGTAACTAAAACAGCAAGCTAACAAAAAGCGCAATAGCAATAGCAATAGAGGTATTGCATGGAACGGTATCATTCATGCATTCATAATGCAGTTAATTCATGCAAAACAAAAAATTGCTGAAAACCGCTTCACATACGACAGTAGTCATCCGCGCGGACAAAGGAGTTCCATCAGCAATCAATACGCCACACGTCAGACTACTATACGACAAGCAAAAAATCTGCCGATAATTATTTGACTGACTGCTTTGCTTGACTGTTGGTTAGAGCCTTGAACTGCATAGAGTATGAGGTATGAGAGGTATGACATGGTATTAAATTGTGTAGGCTCCCCTCCGCCCCCCATTCTCTCCCGTGTTGTACAGCCCACATGTATAGGCTCGCACCTTCTCAACCTTTCTTTATAGTTAAAATCTATGCAACCCCCCAAATCATTTTCGTAGCTCTTTGTCATACTTTATTACGAATATTAAGATCTGCAAATATCGACGAATATTAATGAATATTAAAACTGCCAACTAATATCATACTCGTAAAAATATATTGTTCATTCAAGAATTTCTGTATTCTCAATTCTCATTTTGCTATTTATAAAAACGTTCAACGTTTTACTGAATGAACTGTATGAAATTTACACACATTTTATCAGTAAATTTTATTGGTTTATGGTAAAAAAAATTCAAGTCACAGCATGCATGTGAATGTCACGGATGTATTCATAAACTTAAACTGCTTTACCCGGTAGCATTGCCACTTCAATAGTTCACTTTAATTCGTTAACAAGTATTTACGAATATTAAAAAAAATTCATATTCACGAATATTTACTAATATTAAAACTCAATTCACGAATAACTATGGTTTTCAGGTATGGATCCCGTACACCATTAAGCAGTATTCCAACTCTCACGTCAGACAGACAGCTTACCAACTCTTCAGTAAAAGCCATGTAAACTTCATTTTTCAACTTATCATCACCCTATCACCCTCAAGCTTTTCCTCTCACCATTTGTAATTGTACATTTATATAGCGCCCCTTCAAAAGAACTCCTCAGAGGCGCTCCCGACCTGACACAAACCACAATCAAAGAGAATGGCTTTCAAACGCTTGAGGAAAATGGGCAAAGAAAGACAAAGAAGTTCATTACGGAGGCTAATAGGTAACTTATTCCAACATAAGTATTTGTTTTAACGCGAAACAAAAACTCAGCACATACATAAAATTTTGTACCACAACACTTGCGGTTGCAATCCGGTTCTTGCCATGCAGTTATACCAGACTATTTCTTCACCTACAGGCAGCCCACATCTTTCTCCAAACCAAATCCTTATTCCCAGCGCTAATATAATAATAGAAGTGCATGCCACCTGCTCCGCTAAGAGCCTGCCGCCTAACTAGCAACAGCAGGTGTTAGACTGGATGCCAATCAATACATAGAGTAGCATCGCGGTATACATACCCGTTACACGACTGCCTCTAATAACTTATATACTTGGAAGGTCTCTTAATAACTGGCCTCATTCCATGTTGCATGGAACTATATATTGATCAATTTCGTCAGTTCACCATTATCTGCTTTTCACCACACGAGAGAAATTCCTGGCCCCACGGAAAACAATCCTAAGGCCTAATGATAACTAATTTTTTTAAAGGAAACAAATTGACGTGATGAAAGTTTACACTGGCATAAATAAAAATAAAAACATTGCTCAAATGGATTGATTAATAATAGGCTAAATCTGGGAGTAGTTTCAATTGATCTTATTCGTCAGTTACATAGCATCATTAATAAAACTGTGCAGACACATTAATTGCTGGTGCTGCTGATTTTGATTGATTCATTTATTCATTCACTCACTCACTCACACACACACACACACATTCAATCATTCAGAGAATTTATATAGTGCCTCTTCAAGATCTATGCAGCTACTCAGAGGCACTCTGCGCTGGCCTGATGTTAAGTGTAATTTCGACAAAATAAAATAGTACATCAATTTGCAAAAATAATAGATAATGATAATGATGATGAAGAAAATGCAAACTTCTTCCTACGCATACCACATGCAATTGTGCACAATTACCCAAGTAGCTGGAGAAAATGTGCTCTGCATGTATGTAATGTATCCAAGTGAATAGTTTACCTGCATGCATAATTGTTATATTATTCTGATATATATATATATATAATATATATTGCTGGGCACGGTGGTGTAGTGGGTATGTTCGTTGACTTGCAGCCGGAGGGTTGCAGGTTCGAATCCACCTCAAGTCGCCACGTAGGGACCTTGGGCAAGTCCTTCACTTGCAATTGCTCAGCGCTTCAGCATGAAACTCTGATGCAGTGCCCGCGCTGCATATTCGGGAGCGCCTCTGAGTAGTAAACTTAAAGGGGCGCTATAACAAGTGCACATACAAACAAACATATAAATCAAATGATTAATATATATATAAATTATATATAAACCATTTGATATTTATATATATTATATATATATATGTTTTTGCCCATTTGATTTAGAATTATATTCCATGTCGGCAGGAGCCATCTAGATTTACTGACGTCTGTGATGGCTTACCAACAGAGAAGGCCACAAGTAACAAATACATAAAACACACAAAATAAATACATATGCATGCATATATATATATATATCATATGTATATGCATTACCTACGTTTGTATATTATATATATATATATATACATGCTTGGGCGTGTGCACATTGCTTGGGGTGTGGCAGGTATTAAAGTAGGCAACATCCAGTCCACCCTTGCATACAAAATCCTAACACAGATACCGGTAGATGCTTTATGTTTAAAGTCACTGAAGGCAAAGTGAATCTAGACAGAGCTTCCTAAGATCAATAAGATCAGGGAAGGAAGATAAGATCGGAAATGAAAATATACCTTGGAGAAAAAATAATATGGTGATGTGAAGAGATCTGAACAACAACACTCCCTCTCCGTAACCACACCACCACCCCCCCATCATCAAGGTATACGAATACCATCTCTCATCTCTAAAATACCACTAGACTAGTTGATAATGAGTCAATGGCGGTATGTCAATTGCGGTTGTACTGCCTATTTGACTCATGATCTGCCAAAAAAATCCTGGGAATTTAAAATCTTCTCTTCACTTAATTTATTCGACTCCCATGACCTTACGTGACCTCCTGTTGAAACAGTATAGTTGGCGACGCCACTGTAACGAGTTCAGAAAAGATATAAAGCATGAGAAAAACTATCAACATAGAATTTAGTTCAAGTCTCAAAGCTGATTCAAGTCTCAAAGCTGATTCAAGTCTCAAATGATTCAAGTCTCAGAGATGATTCAAGTCTCAAAGCTGATTCAAGTCTCAAAGCTGATTCAAGTCTCAAATGATTCAAGTCTCAAAGATGATTCAAGTCTCAGATCTGAGACTTGAATCATCTTTGAGACTTGAATCATTTGAGACTTGAATCAGCTTTGATACTTGAATCATATCTATATGATTCAAGTATCAAAGCTGATTCAAGTCTCAAAGCTGATTCAAGTCTCAAATGATTCAAGTCTCAGATATGATTCAAGTCTCAAAGCTGATTCAAGTCTCAAAGCTGATTCAAGTCTCAGAGATGATTCAAGTCTCAAAGCTGATTCAAGTCTCAAATGATTCAAGTCTCAGAGATGATTCAAGTCTCAAAGCTGATTCAAGTCTCAAAGCTGATTCAAGTCTCAAATGATTCAAGTCTCAGAGATGATTCAAGTCTCAAAGCTGATTCAAGTCTCAAATGATTCAAGTCTCAGAGATGATTCAAGTCTCAAAGCTGATTCAAGTCTCAAAGCTGATTCAAGTCTCAAAGATAATTCAAGTCTCAGATATGATTCAAGTATCAAAGCTGATTCAAGTCTCAAAGCTGATTCAAGTCTCAAAGATGATTCAAGTCTCAGATATGATTCAAGTCTCAAATGATTCAAGTCTCAAAGATGATTCAAGTCTCAAAGCTGATTCAAGTCTCAAAGATAATTCAAGTCTCAGATATGATTCAAGTATCAAAGCTGATTCAAGTCTCAAAGCTGATTCAAGTCTCAAAGATGATTCAAGTCTCAGATATGATTCAAGTCTCAAATGATTCAAGTCTCAAAGATGATTCAAGTCTCAAAGATGATTCAAGTATCAAAGCTGATTCAAGTCTCAAAGCTGATTCAAGTCTCAAAGATGATTCAAGTCTCAGATATGATTCAAGTCTCAAATGATTCAAGTCTCAAAGATGATTCAAGTCTCAAAGATGATTCAAGTATCAAAGCTGATTCAAGTCTCAAAGCTGATTCAAGTCTCAAAGCTGATTCAAGTCTCAAAGATGATTCAAGTCTCAAAGATGATTCAAGTATCAAAGCTGATTCAAGTCTCAAAGCTGATTCAAGTCTCAAAGATGATTCAAGTCTCAGATATGATTCAAGTCTCAAATGATTCAAGTCTCAAAGATGATTCAAGTCTCAAAGATGATTCAAGTATCAAAGCTGATTCAAGTCTCAAAGCTGATTCAAGTCTCAAAGCTGATTCAAGTCTCAAAGATGATTCAAGTCTCAGATATGATTCAAGTCTCAAATGATTCAAGTCTCAAAGATGATTCAAGTCTCAAAGATGATTCAAGTCTCAAAGATGATTCAAGTCTCAAAGATGATTGAAAGGCATAAATTGTTGTGCAACTTTTAACCTATTGTAACCCATTGTAAGATTTCGAAGCTTTGGGAAAAATCTGAACTATATGCACAAATTCTTCAGAGGACGATGTATTGGCGCGTGCATGTGCGCGCGTGTGCGTATATGATGTTTGTGTGTACTTGTGGATCAATAGCACACTGCAAATGCTGTGCATATACATGTAGATGATGGATGAATTAGTTTTTACCTGGATTATTTTCATTTAATTCATATTGCAATCTCTCTGTCTGTCTCTTGTCTGTCTGTCTGTCTGTCTCTCTCTCCCTCCATCTCTCGCCATCTCTTCTCACTATCTCTGTTTCAATCGGCCACTTAACTCTAATCAGTGAATCAGAAGCCTATAGTACATGCAATTATAATTATTAGTGGATTTGCTCTCTGTCTCTCTCTCTCTCTCTTAGGCCTTCTCTCCCCCTCTCCTTATCTCTCCCCTCTCCTCTCTATGTCTCTCTCTGTCTCTGTCTCTCTCTCCTTCCATCTCTTTCTCGCTGTATCTTTTTCAAACCAGCCACTATAATTATATATATATATATATATATATATATATATATATATATATATATATTATGAATTATGTATTACAACTCTAACAGACGTAATTATAATCTTCATGAAGCCAACTCACAAAGCGTGACAATAATGCATCCAAAGTCAGGTCATAGTCAGGTGACAATATCCGAAAAACAGTCCACACCAAGACAGACAGACAGACACGCGCACACACACAAACACACACACACAGAGGCTGCAGCCTAAGATAAGATAGCAAGAACCTATTTATAAACAGCACTGAAAACCCTTTATATTCAACATCGTGTGACTAGTTTTTGCGCGATATAATCGGGTACACGAAAAATATCGCATCTTCATTACATAGCATACGCATTCAAGTATTTTTTTTGCCCCGAGGCATTTAGGATTCCTCAGGGACTTAAATATTAATTAAGAGCAGAATATCATCATCATCATCATCATCATCATCATCATCATCATCATCATCATCATCATCATCATCATTATTAAGAAAGCAAAATGATAAATAATAATGTTGCAAAGTAAAAATTCCCTATATGGGGGATTTTAAAAAACACAGAAATCATCTCGCTCACCATTACGTCAGTAATTGGCAATCACATCAAACGGTTAATATCTAGCGATGAATCTACAACAATAGCCAGTCCTGTTCTGCTGTTCTTAAGCACACATAATGATAATGACTCGTTTCTTGCTTTACGCTGATATCGCCAACCTCATAGGTCTATCGCGTATGACCCCCTTCTACGCCAACAGGACAGCATTTCAAGCACGTGCGACTTACAGCAGGTCAATATTGAACGACGAGTCGGTCATACGCCCCCGCTAGCTGGACCAACGCAAGGAGGGAGCCATCCATGAGAGGGTGAATCACCTTGGAGGGTGGGTACGCAGCAAAGGCAACAAAATGCCAACAACCTACTTGGTGTGCGGACTCAGTGAGTGCGGAGGCAAGTTAGGAATTTAAATGAACAAGCCGATAAACTAACTCATCAGCAGTAGGCTAGGTACGAGAGAGAGAGAGACATTATTATAGATACATATATACATAGACATCGAGACATAGAAAGACAGATACGCACCAACAGACAGGCAATTAGCAATAGAGACAGACAGAGGGAAGGAGGTTCAGACTTTTATTGACCATAGGCCTACCGCTAAACTCATCAGTGAGAGACAGACACAGACAGACAGACAGATAGATGGATAGACAGACAGACAGGCAGGCAGACACAAAGGCATACAAACAGACAGATAGATAAATAGACAGACAGACAATTGTTTGCTGTTTACCCTCTAACCGGACCGCTGTATACAGACAGAGGAAGAGAGAAAGAGACAGAACCAAACAATCGGACAGAGACATACATACGCATACAGAGACGTACAGGCGCATACAGACACATACAAAGAGCAGTACAGATAAACATCCTTACACAAACTCACATGACCTACTCTGACAAATCAACAATTATTGTCCTCTGCACTCATAGAAACAACGCCGTCATCATCAGCCAATCAGAAGCCTGGGCCAAAGTTCAGCCGTTCCGTAACACCCCCTCCTGCTATTCCACTACGTCACCGCCCGTCTTCACGTAGTGCCAGTCAAAATCCAACAAATAGGTGGGTAACACGACACGCCAACGTTAAAAATCGACACTACCTAACCATAACACCCCCCCCGTCATTGTCGGGAGGTGCCAGTCTGTATGGAGCATAATGGAGGAGGGCGATCTAGAGTAGAGAGCAAGAGGTAACGAGTTCGCGGCCCGGACAGGGCGGACGTGCTTTGTAGGCTGATATTAGAACCAATTATTGCAGGCTGTAGACCTGTTCTGTTAGTGGCCTATCGCTAAGATTTATGTATTCTGTAATCTGAGTTCCTGTAAATTGTTTAAACTGCATAATTGTACGCTGTAACCGGTTGCGGTCTGGCAACCGGATTGTTGAATAAAGGAAAATTATTATTATTAAAAAATTATTCTGCTATTGAAAGTGCGTAAGAAACAGCTGCTGCTCTACGATACTCCCTCCCCCCCCTCTACTCTCCCAGTCCAGATGCTACGGGGTCTTTTGTCTTCTTTCCATTCTCTTTGGTTTTCGTCTTTTTCGTTTTCATTTTTGTCTATCATTCTTTTTTGCATCAATTGTTCATTCTCCTTGCTCGTCTTTTTTCTCTCTGTATGTCTCTCTATGTTTGTATTTTTTATCTATGGATCTCTATGTCTCCATCTGCTTGTCTGCCTGCAGGTCTGTCTGTCTGCCTGTCTGTGTTTCTGTCCGTCCATCCGTCCGTTTGTCTGTCTGTCTGTCTAAAGCACCCAATGACAAACCAACCAACCACCTTCCCTCCCCATCACAATAACTGATTTTGCATTCAACCTGCCATGTACTCATGCAAAAATATGCAAATCAATTCTAAACCGTTTGACAGAAACCCATTAAAACATAATTAAAAATTCTTGATTTCTGAGTACACATCCTCACATCTACACACACAAACCCACCCACAAACACACATGCAATCAAACACATTCACACAAACACACACAAACCAACAAAACTTGTATGCAATCAAATACACTCACATACACAAACACATCCTGATCATCTTGCACCAACAACAGAATTGCTGCAATATACACAATAACAACTGAAATCAGATAAGATCAAACTCACTCTGACCTACACTGATTTACACCAGTGTGCACTGATTTACGCTGATTTACACCAGTGTGCACTGATTTACGCTGATTTACACCAGTGTGCACTGATTTACGCTGATTTACACCAGTGTGCACTGATTTACGCTGATTTACACCAGTGTGCACTGATTTACGCTGATTTACACCAGTGTGCACTGATTTACGCTGATTTACACCAGTGTGCACTGATTTACGCTGATTTACACCAGTGTGCACTGATTTACGCTGATTTACACCAGTGTGCACTGATTTACGCTGATTTACACCAGTGTGCACTGATTTACGCTGATTTACACCAGTGTGCACTGATTTACGCTGATTTACACCAGTGTGCACTGATTTACGCTGATTTACACCAGTGTGCACTGATTTACGCTGATTTACACCAGTGTGCACTGATTTACGCTGATTTACACCAGTGTGCACTGATTTACGCTGATTTACACCAGTGTGCACTGATTTACGCTGATTTACACTGATTTACACTGATTTACACCAGTGTGCACTGATTGAAACTTACATTAATTGACAATGATATATACTTTGACTCAGATTGATTTACACTTGTTTACACTGGTGTATACTGATTTACACCGAATTACAACTTTTTAGGCTGATTTACACTTGCCAAGTAAGTAAGTAAGTAAGTACTTTATTGAAGCACCTAAAGACACACTGCAGGAGCATCAGTGAGAACAATCTATGGCGTGTACAATAAAAAAAACAATCAAAATATACAATTAAAGAATCACAGTATATATATATATAATTATATATATATATATATATATTCGTTTAATTGACAGAATAACCGGTCGACATAACGCGACAGTTAACAAGCACAAAGGAGCAGCGAATAAAGCCTAATAAACATTTTTATACAGCATCCGTGTTATTATAAGTTTTTATTGTTTTTATTGGTAAGTTCAAATGGATGCGGCCTAGGACGCAGATTGCATTTACCAGGACGTCTATAAGAGAAAAATTTATGAAGAACATGATCATTGTCTTTAACTATAGCTTTGAAGAGGGCAGCATCAGCAGTCTCAGCCATAATGTCTGCTTTTGTGGGAGTCTAAGGGGTGGAATTCAGCTCGTCTGACATAATATATATGCAATTACAAAACATACTAGACATCTTTGGAACTGTGTGAGAGAGAAAGGAAAAGAGAGAAAAGGAAAACATTAATAAAGTCACATTTGGTGAACACATCTGCACAATGACTCACATTATTTACACTAAATTCCACTGGCTTCAGTCTAACATGTATACATCGAAAGCATTTTACACAACATTCCTAAATACTTTTTGGCTTAAGTACCGGTAGTTGCCTGATACAAAATTATGAGATGCTTGAAGTATTTGTTGTTGCTGGAGTACTCCATAAATAACAGCATTAATTCTCTACTTAGAACAAGCCAACCATTCTCCCTGCATCCCCAAACCCATCCTTCAGTCATCCTTGAAATTGGATGCCGACAATCCCAAGCAACACCCACAATACACACTACAAAGTTAATGGCAGTACCCAATACCATAAGAATGCCGTGATGATCTCCTACTAAAAAAAACATTCACATTAATAAAACAACTTCACCAGCAGAGTTGTATCAGAAGATAACCTTGGACTCAAAAGCCATATGAGGTACCAATAAAACTCTCAACATCGCATCCCCTCCTGAAGCTCCACGTGATTGACATTATCACCCATCCCAACACACACAAAAACAGCATATGAGCGTCAGCAAACTAACTCTATGGGAATACCGGATTCCATAATCATAACTAAAAAACGGAGCTCTTAGATAAAAAAAATATCAAAGTTTAGATAGTTAATTCACATTGGCCTAGAACACATCGGGGTGCGGGATGTACACATACAAACATGCAAGCATACACACACAAACAAACCGCAGGCCTATGTCTATACATACATTTCTATATATGCATGTGTGCATACATTACTGTTACTGTGTTTTATATAGCGCACCTTCAAGGTAACTACACAGAAGCGCTCCCAGTTTAACAGCAGCCATATAAGATAGTTTTTAAGTTGTGTATTACGACAAATGTACTTCAGTGCCTCATAAAAGAGCTCTCAGTCACGCAAACTCATACATACAAATACATACATGCATATAAAAAAACATGCATACATACAGACACATGTTTACATAACTGCATCAGCATACAGCCATCTAGTCTTTACTCTAAGCAATCAGCTTATCGACAATTCAAAACATCATACAAAAATGATCGCAAACCTCCACAAATTCAGTCTCCACAAGCCTCGACACTCGTTAAGCAATCAATCACTGCAATTGGCAATTGACTAATTATTAATGGAGTCTGACGCAACTTTCATAAATGTTATTTTAAGTAGATTTATTGCAGGGCATCGCCAGGAATCCTTTCCAAGCAAGCGATATTGCACAAAATGGCGAGATACACACATCTGCATGTGTCTTCGCACCTTCTCTACAAATCACAGCAGTAAACTTTCTCACTGGCAGACAGAATCGTCGACGAATAACTTACCATGAGAACGGTTTGAAATGAGACAAAAGTCGCACGCTAACTACTCTAAGCACATGACAAAACGCATTGTTAAACGAGTGATTAAGAGGATTTTACGCTCCTCACGTACTAAGCTTATTATACCGTAGAAGTGAACGTTTGAACAAGGTATGCTAACGCCCTCCTCTGTGTATTATGATAATGATTATACGGTAGTATACAGGGATGACACTCTGGATTTTGGAAAAAGGTCAGATCCGCTCGGAAAAGGCTAGCTAGATGGACGATTTCCCTGTAAAATACAAGGATTTTTCATATTTTTCGGGCTTGAAATTTCTGACGACCTTTTTTTAAGTCGTCGGATAACTAAAATTTGCTCCCTTTTCCTTCCCGAAAAATGTCTGATGACCTTTTTTAGTCTTTCGCTCCAAAATTTACAATTTTGATCCTAATTCACAAAATTTTCGATTTTTTCCACGTCTTTTGTGCACTTTCACTTTAAAGAAATAAATTTGTCTGTAAAAAGTCGAAAAAACCGCCGTGAGAAAAAAGTTAGAAAAAACCTAGAAACCTAAACGAGACCAAAAAAATTAGATCTAGGTGGAAAAAGCTATGAGTGGCATCCCTGACGGTAGTAGAAGCGGAACGATGGAACAACTCATGATGCGCATTTAAAAACCGTGCGGCCTTCATTGATACGAGTAACGGTTTTATGCAATATAAATTATTATACACAATTTAGATATAAGATTATACTATTTACGCGCTTGGTATGATGCTATTTGCGATAGCAGAACGAGGCTCACGTTTATCCTGCTCTTATCTTTGAAAAACAAACAAATAATTGGGAGTATTAGAATAATGATTCAGGCCCTCAACAATAGGCTAATTGACTACCTTGCACATTAATCCATTGGTAGCAATTGCCCGGTTAGCTAAATTAGGCCATGGATGACAGGAACACAGTAACATCACCCAGCTATCCCGCACCTGCTATATGCACATCCGCGACCTCCGTCGATTGCGTCCAATTCTAAATTACAAGACCGCCTGCACAATAGCCACCTCAATAGTTCATTCCAAACTCGACTACTGCAATTCGCTCTTCCATGAAATAGATTCTCTTCAAATTAAACGCCTGCAAACTATCCAGAATGCTCTTGCCCGCGCAGTCACTAAGACTCCCAAACATCACCACATAACCCCTGTTCTCAAGTCTCTTCATTGGCTAAAAGTTTCTCAGCGCATCCATTACAAAATTGTTTCTCTAACCTACAACGCTCTTCAAACCTCTCAGCCCTCCTACATTCGTCAACTAATCACCATCCAACCGCACAGGTCTACGCGCTCATCATCATATCTTTCTCTCTCTCGGCCTCCAGTATCATCCTCTCTGAAATTCTGCGACCGCTCCTTAGTCTATGCTGCACCAGCTCTTTGGAACGGACTCCCAACATACCTCCGCCTGTTCGCTCACCCTCCTATCTCTCCTGCAGTCTCACCTCCAAATTCAACCTCTCCTCCGCTTGCACTCTCCTCTGCTGCATTCCATTCACGACTGAAAACCGAACTCTTCAACCTATCCTATCCAGATTCCAATCAAGTTCCATCACCCAACCACCACCATCACCGACAACCACCGTAGCACCACGCTGTCTCCTCGGCTTGACCTCCCCGGATTTTGACCTGGCACCGGAACGAAAACGGCAGCTCTGGCTATTGCGGACTTGATTTGATATAGCGCCGGTGAATAAGCTGGTCTCCCTGACGTGGCTTTTGTGGGCGCTGAGAAATTCTCGAAGATTTACATTACATTTACATTACATTAACAGCTAGTACTGTTGTCCGGCCCACAGGTGTTCACTTCATGCAGTCCGGTCAGACCGTCACTGCTATATAGGAACCTGCCTAAATTCTAGAGAAATTGCTAATAGTGTCGACTATGAGCTCTAGCTTTTCCTTAGTTATAGGCCTATATATTCAGCGAAATAAAATTGTTGCGCTGACAAAAGTCAATAGGCATTAAAATAATAAAATTAATTCTGAATTTCTGACTCCACTGTTACAGTAGGTCTAATAGGCTATTATATAATATTATAGGCTACGGTAGTGAAGCTCTAGATAGCGACGTTCAAAATCAGGACCTTTTGGATGCTAAAATTCACCATTTAAGATTCGGTAGGCCTACTGGAACTAAATTATGGTGCGGGTGCACGTAGGCCTACATACCGACTCCCTCTCAACCCCTATTTTATTGTTTTCAATTAAGAATGTGATCATAATATTGCTACGGATGTCTTTCGCCCCAGATGGCCCGCCATTGAAGAAAACCTGATACTTCGAGAAGTCGAGATCTGCAGCTTTAAAATTAGGCTAGACTAGGCTATAGGTCCACAAATAAAATGACTCGATCCTGTAGGCCGGGCCTACAATAATACTCGTATACAATGATTCTATTGTCTTAATTCAGTGTTTGTTGCGGTTTCTAAATATAAAAAGCAGATCTAGCTATAGCTATAGTCTATCTATACCTACCTATAGGCCTAGGCTATACCTAGCTATAGCTTATATAGGCCTATAGTCTAGCCTTCGGAACCATTCGAGTCAAATTACAAGAAAAATTAGGCCCACTTTGATGGGTTTGTCTACTTCCGGTACCCTAGCTGTGTTCAGAAAAATGCACTGAACGCTGTGAACAGCATATATAAAATTCTAAATCTAGAAAAAAATTACGGAAGAGTTAATGCTGAAGGCAATCCATTAATTGTTGTTTTAAAAAAATTCTGTATCGACTGTACTTTGGGGCCAAATTGATTTGCATGGATCATTGCAAAACTTTAAGTATTACTTTTTAGGCCTACTATAGCCTAGGTCTTTAATTGCCTGTGGGTTAGGGTTAGCTAGGGTTAGGGGCCAAATTTACATATAAATATCGATTTCCGGGAATTTTCAGTCTTATAGGCCCTGTATAAGATAATGAGATAACATTAATTAATTTTCAAACCGCAAAGAGCAGACACTTAATTCTATTTTAGGCCTAGCCTACTTATTTGTGACTATATTCTGAAATGCTTCTGGGATGAATCAGAGGTTGTCCGAACGTAGGCTACATCCCAATACACACACACACACACACACACACACACACACACACACACACCGAGATTAATGTCGTGACTCAGAACAGAACTCAGAAAGTAGGCCTTGGTTTGAAATGCGCATGTCTTAAAAATGACAAAGTAGACCCTAGGCCTAATAATAAATGCAAAGTAGTTGGCAGATGCTGGCCAAATCAAAGTCTTAATTCTTATGCTTGGTCGTAAAGTGGCAGGCAGGTAGACCTACGGTGTCGATCGAGTCAATATTTTCCGAGAGTGTTGTCAACAAATCGGACCCGTGCGTCATTAACCTTATCGCGAAAGTGAATAATTAATTAATAGGACCTACCAAACATCTTTCTCTCGATTTTAACCCCTGCCTGTCGAATTTGGTTTTGAGTGAATAAGCTGGTCTTCGCGACTGATGTGAGCGCTGTTGAAGTTAGGCCTACCAGTTAACGATTAGCCTAGTACAACTTTACCTCTAGAGTATAGCCTAGACTGTTCAAAAACATTTTTAACCTAGCAAACCCTACAACAGACTCATCAATTAATATTATATAAACTGAACTTATACATAAAACCTTTGTAAAATTAGTTTTATGTAAAACGCTGCGTTCTGCCAGCCTGGAGTGCCGATTAAACGAAAATTGATTGGGTGGTAGTATTTGCAGTTTAACGTCACTGTGTGGTATCAAAGACCATTAGCGACGCCCTCCTCCTTTGTCCAGGCTTGGGACTGGTACTGGCAGAGTGCAACCAGGGCGGAGTTAAAATTGAATTGTATTGATTACGATAAAGATGCTCATCTGTTGCAGAATTTAAATCAAAGTTAAAAACTCATTTGTTTTCATTGTAGGGCCTGCATGATGTATATCGCGCTGAGCAGTCGAATGGAATATATCGATATACACGGTGTCTCGATGAAAAGTAGAACCCTACCCAAAGTGTCATAATTCGGCTATTATAACTAGATTTGTAGTGAAGCGGGCTCTTGTGCAAGACTTGTTTTGTTAAAGCGCGGTATAAATGACTAATTGCATTGTATTGCATTGCATTGTATTGCATTGTATTGTATTGTATTGTATTATATTATATTGTATTGTATAAAGCACAGTGGCCCACGTCGCGCTGTCATACGCTTACTTACTTACTTTAGAGTTCTGCAGACTGAGCGAAGAGCATGTGTGAGATGTAGAGGCGACTAACAACAGGCGGCCATTTTCTTTTGTCGGTTCTTTTTGTCGGACAGTTTTGCTTGACAATTTATTTATTTCAGAAATTGATCAAAATGATCATGATGTTCGGTTAGTTAGTTTTCTCGACAACGTCGCGGATTTTACGATCATGGAAGAGACGAAGGTTATCTATCACATAGACGACGAGGAGACGCCGTATCTGATAAAGCTCCAGATCGCTGCAGATCGGGTGACCCTGGGCGATCTGAAGAATGCTCTCAACCGCCCCAGCTACAAGTTCTTCTTCAAGTCCATGGACGTCGATTTCGGGTATGGGGTCCGAACAACAATATTCTTAGACTTTGTTATAGTTTTTCTGGTCCTTGGTAACTTTACGTTGAGTCACTGTGCACCGATGGTAATGATATGTGTATCTAGCGGCGTTGAGTGGCTTTCAACGTCATCTCGACCAACTAATTAATTTTGTTGCGGGTGGGGGGGGATGGAGGCCAACGAGTTCATGCAAATAGGGTGGCCACATTTTAAGACGCATGTGGCAATGTAATCGCACTATAAGACCTTTGGATAAGGGTTGACACAGAGGGTTCTTATGGTGGATAAGAAGCATCCCGAGTTCAATATAAACACGATATTGGGAGAACTGTAGAGATGTATACGGAATTGATGTAGCGCTGGTTGTTGAGTCGTTTGCTCCGAATGACTCGGGAGATGTTTGATTCGTCATTGCCTGTTTTACGTTGCTTGCTTGACACTCATATGACGTCACGACCCTGGAATTGGCTGGCATTTTGCACTGAGGGTGAACGTAATTAATTATAATAGATACCAACCTGAGTGGTGCTAGTGTCTGAGCACCAGTAGCATCGCAAGAAAAAGTTTGGGATTTCCATTTGGTTTTTCCATTGGACCAATCTATAAATTACATAAATTTATATAACGCCCGTCAGTTATGAGCACCATGGTGGCTGCCAACAGTCAAATTCACTCCTTGGTAATCTCGAAGACTGTGTGCCTGTTAAACTGCCGTGCTAAGCAAAAAGACATTAACTCAGACTGTAACGGTAAGGAGTTACTGTCTTTTTGCTTAGCACGGCAGTTATAAGTATACAAAACAATTTGGTTGTAACCCCCTTTAAAAATACAGCGCTGCAACCTATCAGGGAAATATGCAGTTAATACGTGTCAATATAAAATTTGAGGCTAAGACCGCAGCGCTCTATTTTAGCGATTTCTTGGGTGGCCATACTGTTTACATGGACAGGCACACAGTCTTCGGGATTACCCACTCCTTTAATAACTTGTGATCATCCGTTCTTTACTGATTTGTACATAGTCATACTGCGTTGTGTCAGTCTGAAATTAAATGAATGCTATTAATTCTTTTTCTCTAGAGATGTGATGGAGCAGTGGAGAGGACAAACCAGTCTCCCTCATCCTCAATCAATTGTTTAAACACCCACCTATGCTTAATTCTCCCACTTTTTGTCACTAAACCTGACAAAGTTCACTCAAACATCATCTTTACTTACTTACGGCCCCTCCTAGCGGGATCTTCCCTTCTGGGGTTCCTATTGTTTCCATTTACTTCTTACTCTCTACACATCTTACTCTTACTTACTCTTACGATTATTCATTATGTACACTGCATAGCGTGTAATTGATGTTATTCTTTTGGGAGCAATAAAACTTGAACTAAAACTAAAACTTGAAACGTTTTCTTGTTTCGTTTTTTTGCAGAGTCGTCAAAGAGGAGCTGATTGACGACGGTGCCAACTTGCCGTGCTTCAACGGAAGAGTCATTGCATGGGTACGATATATATCAGATCTATTTTATGGAAGGGAGCGGAGGAGGAGAAGGATGAGGGGAAGGAAGGAGGAATGAGGACAAAGGAGGAGGGGTACGGTGAAGGAGGACTGAAGAATGATGAGAGGAGGAGGAGGAAAAAGGAAGGTATTGTACTGTATTGTATTGCATTGCATTGTATTGTATGTTATTGTACAGTATTGCATTGTATTGTGTGAAGGACATGGAGGGAAGAGAAAGAACGAGGAGGAGGATAAGGGTAGAGGGGGAGGGAGGGAGGAAAGTAAAGAGTTAGGAGGATGGTGGGAAGGGATAGAGCTCAGAAAATGATGTCCTGAAGAGGAACGAAAAATGGGAAGCGGAATATGAGAAGGCATTAACGACTACGTTGCATTACACCACTTTACATGATTACATGACTTTGCATTACACCACTTTACATTACATGACTTTGTATTACAAGACAACATTACACAGTTTTACATTACTCAACTTTACATGGCTGAACATTGTCCCACGGCCTTGCATTGCAAGACATAGCATAACACAGCTTTACAATGAATGCATGACCTTACGTTACACGACTTCACATTACGTGACTTTGCATTACGTGATTTTGCATTACACAACTTTGCATTACGTGACTGCATTACGTGATTTGGCATTACACGACTTTGCATTACGTGATTTTGCATTATGCGACTTTGCATTACATGATTTTACATTATGCAACGTTGCATTACATGATATTACATTACACGACTTTGCATTGATGCTGTGTGTTGTTGAAGCTGGTGACGGCTGAGAGCAGCAGCCATTCTTCAGACGCAACTCAGACTCCATCTGGCGAACTGAGACCAGCAACGGGTGGTGAAGCGGCTAAGGAACGCGTCGGAGGAATCGGAAACAGTCGACCACCTTCGTTCCAGTAAGATCAACCATCTCTTTTATTGCTTTCCATTGTCTTTATGGTATTGTACGGTTTTGAATTGCATTGTATGGTATGGTGCTTTATGGTATTTTATTGTATTGCATTACGTTGTATTATTTGCTATTGTACAGTATTGTATATGCATTGTATGGTATGGTGCTTTATGGTATTGTATTGCATTGTATTGTATGTTATTGTACAGTATTGTATTGCATTGTATTGTATGATTTGATATTGTACAGCATAGTGTTGTATGTTTGTATGTGCACTTGTTATAGCGCCCCTTCAAGCTCTCTCTCTACTCAGAGGCGCTCCCGAATGCAGAGCGGACACTGCATCGGAGTTTCATGCCGAAGCGCTGAGCAATTGTAAGTGAAGGACTTGCCCAAGGTGGATTCGAATTGTATATGACCATTTATGAAGCACTTCTTTCAGCAGAAGCCTTTTGAATGCGCACTTAGTACAATCAACCCTGAGAGATAAAGCAGGTTTGATGTGGGAGAAAGATGTGGAAAGACTAACAGAAGGAATTGAAGACATTTCTAGAATGCCTCTAGTAGGATGAACCATTGAGAAGCGCTCCCAGTGTGCAGGGCCCGGCCTATGATGTCATGCGATGTCTTTTAACTGAGGCAATCCTAGAGACCTCCGGATGTGGTCAGACAGACAACGGACTGAAATACTGAATAGAAATTAGATGCAAAATGATCCTTTTGCACAGTTTGACAGCACCACAGCATAAGTGGCGAAGTTAGTTCCACTGAATTAGAATGTGTTGGCAATAACAAACCATCCAGTCCTTTTTAAAATAGTGTGATATTTAGAGCCCCAAATGTTTAAGATTAACGGTGTCCACAAAACGTTTGTCAATTATAATAGCTTCATGCTATTATCTCATACCTGTTTAAAAAATGCAATGGGTCCAGCTGGACCCGAGGTTAGCTATTGCGTCAGTTTTCACATCATCTGTTGAGGGCTAAATAAAACAAAACGTGAAAAAAATCCTTTACGTGACAATGTGTTAAAACAAAAGTCATATTATTATTAATAAATAGCACTGCATGTATTATTAATTTTAAATAACGTGAATGCTTGACGCTTCAAATTCAAGCACATATACTAAACACCTCTATATTATATTTTTTCATTGCTTGACATGTAGAAACGGCACTTCTAAAGTTCACATAGAACGATAATAGGGAATAACTCCGTCACTGGCTGCACTCTGCCAGTGTCAGTTTGTTTGTATGTGCACTTGTTATAGCGCCCCTTCAAGCACTCTACTCAGAGGCGCTCCCGACTGCAGAGCGGACACTGCATCGGAGTTTCACGCCAAAGCGCTGAGCAATTGCGAGTGAAGGACTTGCCCAGGGTCCCTACGCGGCGACTTGAGGTGGATTCGAACCTCGAACCTTCTGGCTTCAAGGCAACAACGCCACCACTACACCACCGCGCCCCACATCTGTTACGTAAATATGTAAAAGAGCGGTAAGATGAGACCTCCCCAACGTCGTAAGGTTGAAATGAAATGAAATGATGAAATGGTTTGGAGATGAGTGAGCTGTATAATTTGGAACATGGTTGGTTAAGTGCTTCCCTCTAAGACACCTTCAAAACTGACAACGGTTAATACTATATAAGGTTGGAACTTTATTGACTTTGTTTAATGACATTAAGATCTCAATTTTAGAAGGTCTTTTAATGGGTTTATATAGATTATTGCTGTGGGGCGTTGAAGTATACCCTGCTTGAGGGCACTTTATGCAGCTCATTATTCATGCCTTACAAAGATACTACGACTAGGGCCTGCACGACAGACCTAAGCGTGTTTTAAAACAGACGTTACCGAATGTAGATTCTTAACTGAAGTTCGGTTTCAATTGGATCACCATGTATTTATTTGGGAATACTGTTTGTATTGGGCACGTTTTGCATCTAGTGGTTTTTCCGTTATGTTATTTCCAAGCGCTGCGTCGTCAAATGCCGACCAGGAGAGCGTCTGCACTGACACCGAGTCACTCATCAGCTCACGTAGAGGTGAGTTAGCATTGAGTCGAATTGAAGAAGAAGAAAGAGGAGAAAGAAGATGAGAAGTAGGAAGAGGAAAAAGAAAGCTTGGCATACGAGGGTGGGGATGGTCTTTGGATGGTGGCAATTTATCGTCATCATTTAGTTGTAATCGTTGTAATCGTAATCATGATCTCAAACTTTTAAAGTGCCACTCATGTTTTAATAATTATTGCAAATCGATGATAATAATGGCAACCAATGATGTTGTATGGTGGCTGTGGTGATGGTGGTTATTATGATGATGATGGTTATTGTTATAATGATAATCTAAATATTAATTATTCTATCTAGGTAAAATATAAAATAATGAAATATAATATATAGTTAAAATATGATTATAATTTAGTAATAATAATGATGATGGCATTGACAATAAATACAAAAAATAATAATTATTATTAGTATTCTAATAATAAACTAATAATATGTAGTAATAATAGGTAATAATGTTAATAATTCATGAAATTTGTTTCCTCTCAGTCGGTGGTCACACGCGTCATGACCGGCCACGACATCACGGTCACGGTTTCGACGCTGCTTCCTCTATCATGACGAGCGACATTGAGTCCGTGAGCGTCCTAGACTCAGAAGATACGAGAAGCAGGTGAGCATTCGGTTGTTAATATCGGGGTTTTGCAAACCTGTTGTTTTCACTTTTGGAAATCATATTTTAAACCGATAATCAGACTTCTTGTTGGCCGTTATAGAAGAATCACGAATGATGGTTCGAATCCACCTCAAGTCACTGCGTAGGGACCTTGGGCAAGTCCTTCACTCGCAATTGCTCAGCGCTTCTGCGTGGAGCTCCGATGCAGTGTCCATTCTGCAGTCTGGAGCGCCTCTCAGTAGAGTGCTTGAAGGGGCGCTATAACAAGTGTACATACAAACAAACAAAAACAAACAAAGATGGTGGTGGACTGCATTTGACAATGTTTTAAGCGTAAACGTGTTTAAGAAGTTCTGTAATTAATTCGTCTTGTGCATTGACAGGGAATTGTAGATCAATTGGTTTTTGACTTGCACCGTCACAGAATGTTAAGATTTGACACAATGCAAAATTTTGGACGATATTTCATTTAAAATGTCGCATAATTCGATATCTATCATAGCGTAATTCGATATCTATCATAGCGTAATTTGATATCTATCATAGCGTAATTCGATATCTATCATAGCATGGGTCAACAACCTCTTGTTTATCATTGGCCATGGGTGACACCAGTGACGTAGACAAGGGGATGGGGTTCAGGGGTTAAACCCCCCCATTGGCCCAGGGAAAAAGTTTTTTAAAGGTTATTCATCCACTTAAATAAGTAAGAAAAAACAAAGCAATTGGTTGTAGTAATAATTGTTTTTCTTACTTTATTCCTTTTGTTACTTTATTCTTTTTTTTACTTAATACTGTTGGGTTGGTGTCAGAAAGGGCATCTGGTCAGACCCAAAAAATCCAAACCCCCCCATTATTATTATTATTATTACATAAATTTATTACGCGCGCAAGGTCACACCAAAGTGTGAATCCCCCCATCATAAATTCTTGGCTACGCCACTGGGTGACACAACACCATTGCTGCCATCTGTTTGTTGTAGGTAGTCTGTTCTCATGGCAATCTTTTAGCCTATGCGTACAAAGGCATAAATTTAAATCTCTTATAATTTCTAAGATTCCTTTGTCTTTTATCGCATTGTCTTTTATCGCATTGTCTTTTATTGCATTGTCTTTTATTGCATTGTTTGTTGTTGAAGGTTTTCCAGCGCCACTGGAACCACGAGTCGTTCGTCTCTTTACGGAAGAAACCGACGCAAGAAGTTCCGTCATAGGATGCCACCGATCAGTCAGGTACGGAGGAGGCTGGATACCACACTTGTCTCTCATCTCATTACGTTGTTCTTTTGTCACGTGTATCATCGTCGTCGTCATCATCATCATCATCATTGTTGTTGTCATCATCATCGTTGTTGTTGTCATTGTTGTCGTCATCATCATAATCATTGTTGTTGTCATTGTCATCATCGTCGTTGTCATCATCATAATCATTGCTGTTGTCATTGTTGTCGTCATCATCATAATCATTGTTGTTGTCATCATCGTCGTTGTCATCATCATAATCATTGTTGTTGTCATTGTTGTCGTCATAATCATTGTTGTTGTCATTGTCAGCGTCATCATCATCGTTGTCGTCATCATCATAATCATTGTTGTCGTCATCATCACTGTCGTTGTCATCATTGTTGTCATCATCATCATCGTTGTCATCATAATCATCGTCAGCATCATCATTATAATCATCGTTGTCGTCATCATCATAATCATTGTTGTCGTTATCATCACTGTCGTTGTCATTGTTGTTGTCATCATAATCATCGTCATCATTATAATCATTGTTGTCGTCATCATAATCGTTGTCGTTATGATCCTCATCATCATCATAATCCTCATTATTGGGGCGGGCAGTGTGATGGTTTTATGACAATACACAGACGTGAAGATAAGAAAGACTTGAGTTCAATATCCGCTGGCTCATAAGGTCAACTCAGCCATCCGCTCCATTGGGGGGTTATGGTGAAATGGGCTGCATGACAGATTTACTCCATATTGCAAGCTGCTGTACAGTTTTATTTGAGTCGTGTTAGACTGGCTGTGATCTCTTACTGCACTTTATCATGCTATCTTAATGCTTACTTGTCGGAAGTTTGGACTTAGTGAATGAATACTATTTTGTTGTCGTCATCATTATCATCGTCGTCATCATTATGATCATCGTCATCATCATCAATTCATGATGCAATACTTTGGGGTTGATTGGTGCAAATAAACGTTATCCATTATCCTTTGGCATTCATTTTCCGAGTCCAGTGGTAGTCCAAGTCTTGTTGTGTCAGCAGTTACATTGTTATGCTGCGCATTTCTATTAGTGTATTGTATTGTATATAATTATATGAATTTGTAAAGCACTTCTCACAGTGCACACCAGTCAAGGGCGCTCCCAATTCAAAAGACCCATAGAAAAGAAATTAGTTTAAAGACGGCAAAAGATGTGATTGGTTATGACAGTTAATAACGAAGATCGTGTGCCAATGAGAGAGCTGATTCCAAAGTGCAGGACCAATGAAGGCAAAAGCTCAAGTTTTGATCAAAGCAGCCCTTGCTCACAGAACAAGGAGATCATATATACCATGTTTCATGAATGTAGTGGATAAAGACAGGATACTGGGGTCGGCAGGCGGATGAGATCACAAAGATATTTAGGCACGACGCCAGAGTAAGACGAGGCAAATTAAAGTAGGAACCTTGATCTGTATTCGAGCAATGAGGGTGGAGTCAGTGAAGTTGATAAAACATGAAAGAAGATATGTGGGACGAGCGAGGAAGGAAGTCGGGCTATTAGTCTGGCTGGTTATGGTAATTGATGTAAGTCAAGTTTATTTGCTAAACCAATGACACATAAGTTGTGTATGTTTTATGACACATGTGTTATGTATGTGTTATGACACATGTGTTGTGTATGTTTTATGACACATGTGTTGTGTATGTGTTATGTATGTGTTATGACACATGTGTTGTGTATGTTTTATGACACATGTGTTGTGTATGTGTTATGACACATGTGTTATGACACATGTGTTGTGTATGTGTTATGACACATGTGTTATGTATACATGTGTTATGACGCATGTGTTTTGTATGTGTTGTAACACATGTGTTTTGTATGTGTTTTGCTGAGGCCTAGCAGTTTTCTGTTTTTCTCTTGACCCGTTTTTGTGTAACATTGTTCGTAAAATAAGCAAGATCGAAATTCGATGACTCGAGAAAAGCATAAATTGAACTAAGTTGTCATCCGCTCATTTATCAAGCCATCTGCCTGTTCATCCAGCCATCTGCCCTGTCATCCAACCATCTTCCCATTCATCCACCCATCTGCTGAATCATCCTGCCATCTACCCCATCATCCATCTATCTATCTAATCATCCAGTCATCAATCAGGTCATGCAGTACATCAGTCTTGTCACAATCTAATCTCTAAATCTTCCTCCAACTTCTTTCTAGCAAAGCTTGTCTGCACACATACACACACACACACACTATCTTCCGCTCCCCATGACTAATACCCCAATAAATTACTCAGTCTATCCCTTCTCCCTGGTTACCCCATCCCCACATCAGGCACCCCAACGGGAACTGCTGCTGCTGCTGTTTCCTACCTACCACCCCTTCCCGTGACCTCTGTGAAGGGCGGCGCATCTTTTGATCTAGTCCCGACTCCTGGGAGAAATCCAGTATCTCCTTCCCAAAGGAAGAGACCCTCTCCGTATCTCCCGATATCTCACCTCCCGCCCATTTAAGATAGTTCCCAGATCAGAAGGAAATATTATTCCCCTTTCATAAAAAACCGTCCAGCTGTGATCACAAATCCGATCCACCATGCAGATTCGTTCCACTTTGGCGCCGTAAAAACGCCAATGCGGTCGTCAGTTTTTCCAGGTCATTCGGTCGGTTGGGAATGGGAAGTGTTTTTGTGCTGAAGAAGCTATGTAGAGCTCTGTGTGTCAGTGGAAGAAAACCTGGAAATAATTTTATCTGATACCAGGTCAATAAAAACACTCGCTGCTTCGGAAGATATGTATCGGCTCCTGTAGAATTCAGAATTAGATTTAGCATGGATATATGCATGCATAAATATATATGTGCATACATAAATATATATATGTGCATATATGAATATATATATATATACATATATAAATACCTGTGCTATATTATGTGTGTATGTTTATGTAGAATTCAGAATTAGATTTAGCATGGATATATGCATACATAAATATATATGTGCATACATAAATATATATATGTGCATATATGAATATATATATATATATACATATATAAATACCTGTGATATATTATGTGTGTATGTTTATGTAGAATTCAGAATTAGATTTAGCATGGATATATGCATACATAAATATATATGTGCATACATAAATATATATGTGCATATATAAATATATATATATACATATATAAATACCTGTGCTATATTATGTGTGTATGTTTATGTAGAATTCAGAATTAGATTTAGCATGGATATATGCATACATAAATATATATGTGCATACATATATATATATGTGCATATATAAATATATATATACATATATAAATACCTGTGCTATATTATGTGTGTATGTTTATGTAGAATTCAGAATTAGATTTAGCATGGATATATGCATACATAAATATATATGTGCATACATATATATATATATATATGTGCATATATAAATATATATATATATACATATATAAATACCTGTGCTATATTATGTGTGTATGTTTATGAATGTATATAATATTAATAGATGCATGTAAATATAATGCATACATTTATATGTACACACTGTTTATGCATGTACTGTTGCTGTTTCTTTTCACTTGTACTTGGGTAACCCTAACCTACTGTTATACTGATCCGTTAAGACCCATCTATTCATTAATCCATTGGTTCATCCATCCATCCATCTATTCATCCATCTATTAATTCATCCATCTATTCATTCATCCATCTGTTCATCCATCCATCTATTCATTCATCCATGTATTCATTCATCCACCTATTCATTCATCTATTCATCCATCCATTCATGTGTTCATCCATGGATCCATCTTCCTTTGCTCTTTTAGTTCCTGTAGCCAATGAGTGTAAAAAGATGTTATTGTTACTTGAAGCAATAAAAGCCGTGGTTGTGGTTTTGGTTACATGCACACTAAATAATTATTTGTCATGTTTATATGGTAACATCCATCCAGACGTTCATTGTGCGTCATTTTCTGTTGTGTAGGCATCTTCATTCACGAGTATCACCGACTCCACGATGTCACTCAACATCATCACTGTTACACTGAACATGGGTGAGTGAATCTTTCAGTCATAGTCCAGTAATTACTGTATTATTATTATCATCATCATCATCATCATTATTGCTATTATTATTATTATGCTATTGTTATTGAAAGGCTACCCATTTTCCAAATCGGACAAAGGGTTAACGAAAGAGCCCGTGAAGGCCACAGCGTTAAAGCGCTGAATAAGAATAGAAAGTCTTTGGAACAGGAAGGATGTCTCCCTCAGATCATCTGATTCCTGTGAAAAGTCATGACCTAAATCAGATAATGTTCAGAAAAATTCCTTTTAATTAATTATTATTATTATTATCATCATCATTATTATTATTAATTTATTATTATTATCATTATTATTATATAACTTATTATTGCTATTATTATTATTTAGAAGTTTGATGTAAGACCTCTTCAAGGTAGGCTTCTTAGAGTCGTTTCTGGCACAACCATGGCTAAGTAGAAAAGTTTTGAATGAATTAAAGAACACTAGTGTTTTATGATCATTGATCAGAGTTGTTCCTTGCTTGCGAACTACTATAAATGCAGGGACCATGATTGTGCTCTTTCTCTGTGGCTGGCCACAAAACCTGGAAAGAGCTCCCTGTTGCACTCCACCTGGTGCATGGAGGTCAAACCAATATGTTCCTAATGAACTTAAAAACTCTTATTTAGTCGTAGTTGGACTGGGAGCACTTCTGAATAGTTTACCTTGAAGTCATGCTGTATAAGAACTCGTTAATTGTAACGATAATAATAATAATTTAATTATAACATAGATTACTTGCTTAGACCTACACTTGTCTTCGTGTTTTCAGATACGGTCAATTTCCTCGGTATCAGTATTGTGGGTCAGACGAACAAGGGAGGCGATGGGGGCATCTACGTCGGTTCCATTATGAAGGGGTGAGTATCATCATAGAATATATTTAGTATTGTTAATGTGTAAGTTTGTTTGTCAATGCATTTCCACATTCAATGATTAACAGTCTATTCATTCATCCATTCATTCATTCACTGCCCATTCATTCATTCATCCATTCATTCATTATTTGACTAGATAGTAAAATCATGCATTCCTTCATCCATTCATTCATTATTTGACTAGAGAGTAAAATAATTCATTCATCCATTCATTCACTGCCCATTCATTCATTCATCCATTCATTCATTATTTGACTAGAGAGTAAAATAATTCATTCATCCATTCATTCATTATTTGACTAGAGAGTAAAATAATGCATTCATTCATCCATTCATTCACTGCCCATTCATTCATCCATTCATTCATTATTTGACTAGATAGTAAAATCATGCATTCATTCATCCATTCATTCATTATTTGACTAGAGAGTAAAATAATGCATTCATTCATCCATTCATTCACTGCCCATTCATTCATCCATTCATTCATTATTTGACTAGAGAGTAAAATAATTCATTCATCCATTCATTCACTGCCCATTCATTCATCCATTCATTCATTATTTGACTAGATAGTAAAATCATGCATTCATTCATCCATCCATTCATTCATCAATTCATTCAAATACCTATTCGATCATCCATCTATTTACTCATCCATTTATTCATCATCCATGCATGTATTCATTCATCCATCTGTGCATCAGTTATTCATTCTTATATTTATTCATTCATCCAGCCATCTACTCTGTGAATGAAACCCATGAGTCATTTCTATTGAGTCATTTCTATTGAGTCATTTCTATTGAGTCATTTCTATTGAGTCATTTCTAATGAGGCATTTTAAATGAGTCATTTCTGTTGAGTCATTTCTAATGAGGCATTTCTAATGAGGCATTTCTCACCCTATCCATCCTCCTGTATGTGCTTTTCGTGCAGTGGAGCCGTGGCTCAGGACGGTCGGATCGAACCAGGTGACATGATCCTTGAAGTGAACGGAATCAGCTTTGAAGATATGTCGAACGACGAAGCCGTCCAGACGCTCAGATCAGCTGCACAGAGACCAGGGTGAGTGGACACAGAAGGGAGGGGCAGGGAACAGTGGATGGGGCGGGGGAACAGCGGGTGGGGCGGGGGAACAGCAGGTGGGGGCAGGTTTTGGGTGTTATGATTTCTGACTGGTTTACCACTTCTACTATTACTACTGCTACTAGTACTGCAGCTGCTGCTGCTAATACTGCTACTACCACTTCTACTATGTCTAATACTACTATTACTACTAAACTTGTATTATTACTACTGCTGCAACTATTGCTATTGTTATTACTTCTACTACTATTGCTAAGTACTACTACTAAATTACTACTACTGCTGCTGCTGTTATTACTAGTGCTGCTGATATTAACAATAATAACAATAATAATAATACCTTATGAAATTCTACATTTATCGCATCTAACTCTGCAACCATAATATGATTATAATATGATTATAATATGATTATATTATGATCGTGGCACTTCTACCACCGAGTACATCAGTCACGAAAGCAGACAAACCATCTGAGAAAGTCGATTTATCCATAATTTTCGAACTACTGAGGGTTCAATACCTACCTCCTCACATAGAAATAGTTATCATATATTGATTTTACTCGTAATAATAGTAATATAAAATCCAGTTTATGTTGTCTGTTTCAGGCCAGTGACATTGGTTGTGGCCAAATGTTGGGACCCCAATCCCAAGGGTTACCTTGTGGCACCGCGCCAGGAGCCCGTCCGTCCTATCGACCCGTCGGCCTGGGTCGCCCACACGGAGGCCGTTCGGGCCATCTACGGGCGCCTGGGGCCACCACCGTCCGTCGCTGGGGCCGTGCCCCCTGGCCCCGGTTCCGTCATGACGTCCATACCAGAGTCTGCAAGTATGTAATACACTTAGCTTGATGTTACGTGTGTGTATGTTTTGATGCAGCATTTACATTCTGAGTGTTGTGATTTTTAACATATATGCTAAGTTGCTAACACATACACCAAGCTAACAAACGTTAAACATTACATGGTAAATGGCATTATAAACTTTATAGTGTGTGCACTCTAACTTGTGCATTCTAACTTGTGCATTCTAACTTGTGCTTTCTAACTTGTGCGTGTTCTAACCTGTGCATTCTAACGTGTATGTTCTAACATGTGCAGTACTTCAATTGCTTGTGTTCTTTCTGTTTCGTTCTAACCTCTGTGCTCTAATGTAGTCGTCTTGATGTGGCACATCCATTTGCAGAGGACTTCTGTATTTCCTATTCTGTCTTCCGCCCAGTCATCCAACTGTCGATCCAATTCATGTCTATCCAGCCAGACAGCCAACCATCGCCTCCTATTCTTATCCACCTGTTATACGTACTTGGGCATCATCAGATATTTATCCTAGAGGGGTCAAACACAAGGTCACGGTTAATGTTTTTGACAAAGGTTCAACAAATGCAAAGCAGGAAATTAAAAAAATAGATAATTTTATGAAGGTTTCTTAATGTAAATTTCACAGAACTTTTCAATATGTGTTTCATTATTGCTTTAGTGAAGAGATTTGTTTAAAAAACTAAAAAGTATTGGTTAAAAATTAGTGTAAATTTTTCAGGGGTGGGGGAAGGAGGAGCAAGTACTCCTAAATTTGCCTTATGTGCAGGTGCCCAGTTATACGTATGGGTCATCCACCCGTGCATCCATGTATCTCTGTGTTGGATGCATTGGCCGTGGTCTTCCATCCATTTATCCATCCAATGTAGGCTTCCCAATCTTCCTGTCATCTGATATTCCAATGGGGGCGTAGGAAGAATTTACTGGTCAAACCACTTAACCTGCTGTTTGTTATTAACTAACGCTGCTCATTGTGCTCAGTACTCATCCTGTCAACTGATTGTTTCATACTAACCATCTTGCGATGCATTTTCTTTGTTGTGAAGTGGACTTGCATACAAATTACTCCTCATTGACGTCGATGCCTACTCTCGGCTCCTGCAAAGGTACGGCCATTTTTTCTCGTTATCATTTTCTTATTATACTTTGCATTACTATTACATTTCGTAGCGATTCCTGTCGGGTTATGAGTACCTTATTGGTATTGAGTTGTATTGCACTTACCATACTTTATGATTACATTACATTTACATAATGATTACACTGATCGCATTGCTTTTACCTTACATTATGATTACCTTACAATGCGATTACACTTTGATTACCTTACATGATTTCCTTACATTATGGTTACCTTGCATTGCATTTACCTCCAATTACGATTGCCTTACATTGCAATGCCTTGCACGACGATCGACAAAAATTACAACTACTTTACAATTACCTTGCATTACTCATGCCGTGTATGACACTTACTGTGCTATTACCTTACACTACAAATGATTACCTTACCGTTGGCTTACGTTGTGATTACCTCACAGTTACCTTATGTTGCACTTACGGATGGAGTGGTTGTCTTTCTTCTGCTTAGGATACGATCATATGCCGTTGACGGTCAACACCGATCCTGTGACGATCGTCCGTGCCATGGGTCAACCCGACTCCGGGCTGGAGATACGAGATCGGATGTGGCTTAAAATTACGATTCCAAATGCCTTCATAGGTCTGAATTAGTGTTATTAGCGGTATTATTAGTATTGCTAAATTATCAGTTTAAAAGAACCCCAAGAAAAAATAGGTCTTCAGAAGAGAGGGATAGAGGGAAAGAGAGAGAGCGAAAGATAGAGACAGAGAGAGAGAGAAGAGTGAGAGAGAGAGACAGAGGGAGAGAGAGAGAGACAGAGAGAGAGAGACAGAGAGAGAGAGAGGGAGGGAGGGATGGATGGATGGATGGATGGATGGATGGATGGATGGATAGATAGATAGTGATCCTGATGGAAGATTGAGTTTAACGAATTATTCAGATATTTGCAATTGATTGTGTGTATGTAGTAAGATCACAGCTTGGAAATTTTCTGATATGATTCCTAAGAAATATTTCTGAGAATTGTTTTTTTCGACTGAAACGAATGTTACTAGGCGATTTCTGGTTGTTCCGTACGCACAACCGATTCTTTTCCATAGCGTACTGCAATTCCTTGCTCTGTCTCTCTTTCCAGGTTCCGATCTGGTCAACTGGCTTCAGTCGCATGTCGAAGGTTTTGCCGACCGTCGTGACGCTCGAAAGTACGCGTGCAGTCTCCTCAAGGCTGGATTGATTCGTCATACCGTCAACAAGCTTTCCTTTTCAGAGCAATGCTACTACACTGTGGCTGACGTCTGCGGGGGTAAGGCACTACGTCTCGGGTCGCCTCTTCATCTACTCGTTGCCTGAACGTGTTTTTCTCTTTCGCTGGGGTTTCTGCTCTGAAACTTCCAGTTATGACGTTAATTGTTTATTATTATTGTCGTTATTTTTTTTGACTTGCGATCATTCATTCGTAGTATAATTATTTTGATTATTATTATTATTATTATTGTGAATCAGCTTCAATATCAGGTACTTGTTTAACCCCGCATTCCTTAAGTGAGATTACGTCAAGAAATGATGTAAAGAGAAATGTCGTCAAGAGAAAGGTGTTGTAATTATTGCGCAATGGTGAAATGGCGACTTAGATTTGCAGGCTTTAACTACTGCATCGAAATTTAAAATGTCACTGCTTCTGGGTTAAAAGCAAAATTTGAGCTAAAAATAGCTGCAAAGCTGCTGCATTGACCCGCAAATTCACATGAGAACATTTAAAAAAGTTTTTCTTAATGCTAGAGCATTCCATTTAGTAGGCTATGGTGGCTAAGGGCGGATACAGGAATTTTCTAAGGGGGGAGGGGCCAACATTTTCGGTCTTAGGGGCAGGGAAAATTTTTCGTCTTGGTCGTTGAGAAATCTGATGACTTTTTTCAGTCATTTGTCTCCATTTCCCAAGAAAAAGATACCATTCTATCCGCCAAAAAAGTTGATGCCTTTTTTGTACGGGCCTCGTGTGCAGACTTCGTGGGTGTTGGGAGGGCCTACAGAATTAGTCATGGGTGGGCCACGTCAACTTTCCGAGCCAGAATAGCTGGTAAAAAATAAAGAAATTTCTAAATGGGGTGGCCATGGCCGAATTGGCCTCCCCTGGATCCGCCCCTGATGGTGGGATGCCATAGATACATACAGACAGAAGGACAAACTTTCAGACTTAGATTCTGTACGTGCATGATATGTTATGTGTTGAGTGTGATTGTTGTTTAGATATCGCGTCGCTGAATCTCGACGACGTTGACTCCATATCAGACATGGAGCCAATGGAGATGCGTGTGTACGATACGCTTGGTCCGCCTTCAATGCCGGCCTCCGCCTGGGTCAACCAGTACACGACGAAAGCCCCATTTGCGTCGTCCTACATGAACGCCCCACCAACGGGTCTCAACTATGTCCCACCCGCGCCATATAATTTCGTCAACGATGCCATGAGTCTTGATAGTCTACTCATTGCGAATGGGGCGGACACCGTCAAGAGCAGCTCCGGTTGGTTCAAAGGATTTCTGTAGTTCGATGATTATGATGATGATGATGGTTTTTTTATTAGTATTTCATTATAGTTATGGTCGTGTTGGTGGTGATGGTGATTATTAGTATATGTTTATGATCATTCATTCATTTGTTACGATGGTGATGAAGATGATGATGATTATTATTATTTTATGATGATGATGATGATGATGATGATGATGATGAAAAAAGATGGTGATGATTATGATGATTATGATTATTATGTATACCATTCATTCATTTAAAAATTTGTATAGCGCCCGTTCAAAATAGCGACTCAGAAGCGCTCAGATTTGATAATGGCGACGATGATGGTGATGGTGCGGTGATGTAATGTGGTCATGATCATGCGCAATTATGTAGTTGGGAGCACCTCTGAGTGGAATTATATAAATGGTGTCATTCAGTGGGTAGTGGTGATATTTGCAGTTTAAGGTCACTGTGTGGTAACAAAGACCATTAGCGATGCCCTCCTCCTTTATCCAGGCTTGGGACTGGCACTGACACTGGCAGCGTGCAACCAGTGGTGGAGTTTCCACTCAGTGACTTCCTGCGGCAAAATCATGACTGAATCGTTAATGCATCCAACCAAAACTTTTTCGAACATTTTTATTTTTGTGGACGAAACTTTTATAGCAACGGCTGAAACCGTTTTGAAGGTGTTTTAAGGCGAACGTTGTCTCGGGCGAGCTATATAACCAATTTTTTGCCGTGCATCGTACTTATATAGCAGCGGGTGAACGGCGTTTTAAAGGTGTGTAAGGTTCCATTGTTTCTCATTTTGTTTGTCATCTGTAGAGAGCGCCGAATCTTGTCACAGCGTCGTACGACCGAAAGCGACGAACAATCTGACGGAACCACCGGGGTCGGCCAAAGTGGTCGTCAGTCCTAGTCGGGGGCCCTCCCTGCCCCTGTCGCCCCCCACTGTACCCGACCGATTGCTACCTCAGTCGCTGGTGAAGGAAGCGAACCAGGCGGAGCCGGAAGCTGTCACTGCTCAGTAGCTGGTCATGTCTGCTCTACAGTTTCAGGTGTGTGTTTGTGTGTGGTGTAAGATGTGTATGCTTGTGTGTATGTGTTTGTTTTTATGTTTGTGTGTACGTGCAATTGTGCATGTGTATGTATGTATCTGTTGATGTGGGTATTCATTCATTCATTCATTTGGACATTTATATAGCGCTCCTTCAAGAAAAAACTACTCAGAGGCGCTCCCGATTCCAGCGCGCACAAAAAGAATAGTTTTAAGTTTAGTAAGGAAGGATCCTGGCAGAGTCCCAGGGTGTAGGCGTAGCTCAAAAGGAAGGTCATTCCAGACCACTGGTCCAACCACAGAAAAGGCTCGATATGTATGTGTGCATGTGTTTGTATGTGTCTACACTCTATGTATGTGAGTGTGTGTATGTTTGTATGTATAAATACATTGTGCATGTGTGTATTTTTTTTAACTGGATATTGTAGAGCGCCTTGTCATAAGCCCATGGGCGGAGTTTATCAGGGACTAGGGGGCTAAGCTCCCCAAGAAGACCCAGATTCATTTTTTTAACCGTATAAATGGTATATTTTCCGGGCTTAGCCCCCAAGAAGGCTTTGGACCCTCCAAGAACGGAAACCAAACTCCGCCCATGCATAAACCTGAAGAAGATGCTTTACCTGGCAGTTGACTGATCTATAAAGTTTGTTCTAAGACAACGTGAAGTGTTTCTTGATGATAATAGTTTTATGTATTATTATCAATATGACGAATATTTACACCAGTTTCACTTTATCTCTCTTTGTAGTGTGCCATGTAATTCGCGTTTGGCTATCAAGAGAGACGTTTGCGTCATGCGACTGTTTTCGCACTCGGCACCGAGCGCTCCTTCCGCACTCTTCACAGCGTCACTTAGCCAATCGTGCCAGGGTAATGATAACAGCGTTTCAAGAGAGACTCGGGACTCCAACCGAATGCGCAGACTCGATGGAAATATCCGAACGTTGCGAATGTCGGTTCATTTTGGGCCGAGGTCGCCTGTCTTCTGCTCGTGTAGCTGTAGTTTTAAATTGAATGAGATTTCGTTAAATGTTTCACTGTGTGCAGTATTGTCTACGTCGGACGCAGTGATTTTGTCGGTTCTTTCCCTTTTTTGTTTACCTCGAACTTGTGTATGATTTTTTTTCCGTTCGGAATGATTCACCGGAATTTTTGGTCAATGCTTCATCTTTGCCTGTTCTTTTTTGGTTGGTTTGTGGTCAGTTTCAACAGATTTGGTTAGTCATGAATTTCTGTAATATTTAACGTTTGGTTTGCCCGAGATTTTCAGAAATATACGTCGATTGAATTTCTTATTTTGGAGATATTGTGAGTGCTAGGAAGAGGTTTGCTTTTTGCGCTGCGTTTTGGGGATGATTTTGAGTAGATTTTGAAGTAGATGAATTTTCCAAGCAGTCTGCAAACAGTCTGGTTGTGAATTTTTACTATTGTCTGCTCAAACGTGGCTAGTCTTGACTTTTGTTACAAGCGTTCTGCACAAATATGTAGAATAGTTCTTGTGTACGTTTACGGCCAGCGACAATTTTGGTAAACGTTTGTGCAAGCTTTTTTTTAGAAGAGTCTGCTTGAAAATGCTCCTGGCTTTGCGTGAACCACTACTTCTGCGGCTTTGAGCATTAATGGATAATTGGATATCCTCTAAGAAAAATGCTCTGATGTGATGAGACTGATTGCACATTTTGTTGTAAGAGTACGGCATGAGTTCCACCAATTTCGCAGCACTGAGGACTTTTTTTAGATACAGTTGCGGAAATTAAGTGGTTCACAGAAAAGAGCGTATTTTTATTTGTAATGCTTTTATGGCATTTTTCAGATGTGTTGTCTGAAGTATCGTCAGATTCGGCGCGTGTTCGAATTTCTCAAATAGTTACGTAGGCCTTTAGTGAATGTTTTCATGGTTGGTTTAGACTTTTGCAGCGTGAGCGTGATAAATTCCTTGCCAGAAATATAGTTCAGCGTAGTAATCGGGTAGTATTCAATGCTGCGGTGCTGCTTAGAACAGCCTTGTGGCCATAGTTGGCTGGGTGTTGATTGATTCTACATCCGAGTTTCCTTCATCTGTTTGCTATTGAGCGGATGTCTCAGTGTTTGATTTGGTTGTTGATGACAATCTGAATTTTAAATATATGTGATTCTGAGTTCCCCCATTGCTTTTATCTGATCTGCGAGTCTTTCGAGTTGAGTGTGAGATGCAGAACATTATTTTTCCCGACTGACCAACGACAAAAGCTCTGAAGACCGATTCTTGTCAAATCGAATTTCGATTGTGTGATGAGTATTTTTTCTCGAACACTCGAACTGCGTTTGTTGAAGATTTTGCTCTAATCTCTGACATCGTCGAAGCGTTGAAATCACTGAATTGACTTTCTGCTGTAGCGATGACCCACATTTGTTCCGATTTGTGTGGTATCGCACGTGGTATTTTGAAGCTTTCTCTGTCGTGGTTGTGTACCATCTGAATTAGTGTTTTAGTCACCATGTTTTATTGCGACGGACAACTGTCTGGTTTCGGAAAATTTTAAGCAGATTGGGTTCTCACGAGCACAAAGTTGAGATCAAGTGCAACGCGAGTTGCTGGTTTGAGTGCATCCATTGTAACGTGATTGCTCAGCGTTATTATTGGTGCAAGGTCATTAAAGAGGCCGCAAGACACAGCGGCCAGTTTTTAGACACCTTTAAAACGCTGTTGGTGTTCTGACATATACAATATACATTGCTTGTTTTAGACACCTTTAAAACGCTGTTAGTGGCTCTTATATAGTCACGTGAAATTAGAGGCAGAATATTGTCTGAGATGAATCTGATTGATTTAATATAATCATGGATTTAAATGAAATTTGGCAATGGTACCACATGTTGGTTTGAGCAGTTGCTTGTCGCCATAGATAGATGCAGATCACATTGCAGTTTCACTAAATAAGTGTTTAAAATTGCTGCAATAATAATAATAATAACAATGATAATAATAATAGGACCTTGCTAATTGTACTTTCTGTTACTGATGTCGATTGTTGAAGATGATAAAAGGATAATAATGGTAATAAATAATAATAATAGTAATAAATATGTATCATAGACTCCTTTGTCCTTTGTGTAGTGGGTCACTCTTGAACCAGTTGTGGTATGACTGACCTGATTTTGTTTTAAAACTAAACTCTCGTCTACAGATTCTGTATTAACACTTGAAACAACCTTCGAATGGATGATGCCTTGTGCTCTACGATGATTAATTAACGGTGTTATATTAATTAACGGTGTTATATTAATTAACGGTGTTATATTAATTAACAGCGTTGCATTAATTAACGGTGTTTTGGAAGTCGCTAGAGATTAGCACGTTTTCATTAATTATATGATCCTTCAAAGCCCTTACCTTGCCTTTGCAAACTGCACTTGATTGTGGCTTTAAGAAAATGAGTTTGTACTCTCACTGTTTTTTTTATAACAACGTTGATTTGCTGTAGTCATTGTAACAATGCTCAACTTGCATGAGAACGATTAACAAGAACGTTAGGAACTACAAGACTTTAATTAATTATTTTAGTTATAAGTTTCAATGCTGACCGGGTTTTCGAGTGTTGCTTTGCTTTGCAGAACCTGTTTAGAAGTGTTGATGAATAATTATCTGCAGAATCGAAATTTCACAGATTTTCTCGAGTGTGTTTTGTTTTGCAGTTATGGTTTACCTGCAGGTTTTACTCAACAATTGCGCTGTTGTTCTCTTAGTTTCAGCAGAATGCGATCCGACATCTCATTGTTCTTTGTCTTAATTTAATTTATCTTTTATCTTCATTGTTTGAGTTTAACCGTGGAGTCGATTTTTGTAGCTTTATCGGTCATTTCTACCCACCATTTCCCTTTTTTAGTTTGCTGAGGCGTGTCTGGAAGATCTGTTTCTGTGTAAGGGTAAAATGTCGTCGGTCTATCTGCATGTAATTGTCGCCTTTGTGAGTTACTGCAATGATTCGAGTTGCGTTTGGTTAGTGAGTATAACGGGTTTCTGCTCGTGATTTTTACTCATCATTTGGATATGCCTTTGTGTCGTGTGTAGGTTATTGCTGTGAGTTCTTTTGACCATGAGTGAGTCAAATTTGACTGCCGCTTTAGAGTGTTCTTGATCATGAGTGTGTTTTGGCTACCTGTTTAGAGTACCGGTACTCTTGATCATGAGTAAGTTTAGGCTACCATTTTCAAGTACTCTTGATGATGTGTGAGTTTACCATTTTAAAATACTGTTGATCATGAGTGTATTTAGGTTACCATTTTAGATTACTGTTCATCATGGGTGAGTTTTGACTGCCATTTTAGAATGCCCTTGATCATGAGTGAGATTTGACTTTCAAATGATTTTTACTCAGGATCAACTCAGGAGTTACGATTATAATTATTTAGCATATGAATTTTTGTAGCATTAAGTGAAAATTGCGTAAAATGATCAAACACCTGGATATCAAATTGAAAATGCATACATTTCGCATTTAAAATCGGAATTCTCGAATTCTTTCAGCAGCGTTGAACAGAAATCCGACTTCTTGTTTGTGTTGGATAGTTTTATAGTTTTATGATCGACGTAGGATAGAAATGGTTGTAGCGTGTTTAAATGGCGTGCATATTAAAGTGAAGCAAGGAGTTATGAAGGAGGTTGATTTGTACAGAAGATGCTGTTTGATTTGCAAGGGGTGCATGCAATCCAGGGTGCAAGTCGGGTGTTGGCCTAAATGTTATCCCCCCTTAGAAACCTTTGGGATCAGCTGTTCAGCGTGGATGATATCCTACTAAATTATAGGTTTTTCTTGGAGATTGGATGGACAGTTGATGTAGTGCGAAATTGATGTCAGTGTGGAAGAAGTGATTAGCAGCGGAAAAGAAATAAGAGTTCATATTTGATCTGCAGCTTTGAAAGACAGGCAATAAGTCCACTCGTCACAGTGTTGTGTTTTCGCAGTCTTTCCGCAAGTGTGTGTAGCAGGGCTTAAAGTGTGGCTTGACGGTCATGGACGGCGTCCATGCACTTATTTTAAAATCTGAACGCCGGCCTGCCTCTTATTGGCCTGCACAGAAGTGCCTGGAGGGGTAAGGGGCGTCCAGGCACTTCTTTTGGAAAAATAGGGACGTCCAGGCACTTATTTTTCTGCTCTTTAAGCCCTGCACTGTAGTAGCTGTAAGGGATTTTTCTTTTTAGGCTTCTTTCTTCTTTCCTAACTTTCCCCTTAGGTTCAATGCAGCAGTGGACCTTTCAATGCTAGTTTACAATGTTTCTCATTGAAGACATAGATATTTTCCACATTTCTGACTCGTTTCCGAAGTTTTCCCCCACTACCGACAGCTGAAGGTTGCACCCTGGAAGAGCAACAGCATGTGTTTGCGTAAGAGCAAGCAATTGCCATGCCAAAGATGACTCTTAGCTCGCATGCCAAAGTTACTCTTGGTCTTGTGATTTGTGAGTTTTTAATTTTGGAATTTTTTAATGCCTTAATGACAGGTAATTGATTAGTTTAAGGTCATTTTGATCACAAGTGATTTTTACAAATGCGCTGGCAAAGTTGCTAGTCTTTGATCACAAGACAGTTTCTTTTATTTTCTTCTGATCACATGCGGCCTGTCATCGGTGATAACTTTGGCGCAGAAATGTTTTAGAGCATGATTCACATGGGTACTTAGTGTTGACAATCATGTTGTGGCCAAAAGCCGGGTGGGCGCTAGATTAGACATTTGTAACAAATTGTAATGTAATTGACAGAGTAGCTGATTGGGTAGATCACTCTTTTAGTAACCTGGAAAGTAAAGTTTTGAAGTTTCTTGCACGAAATGATTACCGTGTGGGAACCTCTTGAGCAAATCCTTCACTCGCAATTATTGATGCTTGGTCTTTAAATAGTGGTGCATAATAAATACATTGTATTGTATTGTATAAATTTATATAGTGCCTCTTGCATGTTTCTATCATTGATGATATCCAGAGATTAAATAGCAAATCATTTGGAATACTTATGCATTAAATTAACAAATATAAATTTCGAGCAAACTCTATTATTTTTCAAATGTTTCTTCTTCTTATTTTTGCCGATTGTTGCCTTTGAAATTGCCTACTACTCCCAGTTGTCCTCGTGAAAGGACTAGGAAACCAGTACAGTTCGTCCTTTAAGTGTTGTCCTCGTGAAAGGACTAGGAAACCAGTAGACTTCGTCCTTTAGTTGTTTAACTACCAGTTCTGTATAAATTATACCTGTTGTAGTAGCCGTTTTCTTGATGAAACGAAGCTTGTGGATTGCGTATTATTGTGCTAACGCCGCTGCATAAACGGCATTAAACGCGGACTCTACCACTGAGTTTTTTTGTTTTGATACAAAACTGTTTCAATTTTGCAAGAATAGAAAACGACTTGTGGTGATACTGAGTGAGTCAATGGCATTTGTGGTGATTAATAGAATCGCTAAAATTTTCAGGTCAACAGAGTTTATTTGCATCATATTGTAAATTGTAATTGCAAATTTAGACTTGCAGAAAAGAAACTAGCGCAGACAGCACGTCTGATTTTAGAGTGGCGCTATACAATTTACTGTAATAAATAAAAAAAACTAATGGCTTGAACGTTTTAGAGTATTATTGCTGTGTGATTTTTATGAATGTCTTCTTTGCCTCTCCCTTGATATTGACTGCATGTCTGCGCTTCGCTGTTTTCTGCCCAGTTTCAACGGAAAGTGGTGTCCAAACAACGGGACTCGGAGTAAACTTGAATACATACCTTGAACAGTCATCAGTATAATACCTTGAACAGACATTAGTGTAATACCTTGAACAGACATTAGTATAATACCTTGAACAGACATTAGCGAAATTTAAATTGAACATAACTGTTCAGTTCCTTGCTTATTTACTACTGAAGGACCTATCTTGTGTAGCTTATTAAAAGTTATTGTCCTTTTAAAATTACGTGTTATTGTGCTAATGCCAACCCATTACGACATCTAGTGCAGAAAACAGAATTATTAAATTTGTACGTCTTATGAAGAATTTTTATGGTTCACATTGTACGACGTTAGCTAAATATTGCCTGGATATAGGTTGAACACTGTAGCCTAGTAGTGATAGTCTTGCCAGACTCAATGAATTGTGTTTGATCCATAGAACTGGATAGTAGTAGTGTTGACTTCTTTTCTAGAATTCATTCGCATGCTCAGGAACATCGTTAATCCTGTTGCTAATGTGTTGGAAAAGTACGTAACAGCATCCGCGGAAATGACAACATTTGAGTTTACATTGTCGTTGAATTACCGGAAATGTTGCATATTAGATTGTTTTCTGCCACTGTGCTAAGGGGTCATTTAAAATGACATCGGCAAAATGACCTGTTTCTGAATCTTCCGCTATTTCGAACTTGTCCTCTCTTTCTCTTTCTCTCTGTCTCTGTCTGTCTCTCTGTCTCTCTCTCTCTGTGCCCTTTGTCTTTAATGAATGACCCTCCCTTTGTGACGTAACGTTTTATCTTATGGACGATTACGGACTATTTTTTAGCGGAGCAGGTACACAAGTATTACTGCGCGTTTTCGTAATTCAATGCTGGCCGTGTTTGTTTGCATATCAACGAATTCAAAAAGCTTCTTGTGTGTGTGTACAGTTTGTAAGTTTTGCGACGCCTTTGTACAGACCTACAGCTGAAGTGGTCCTTCCGTTTTAAGGTGGCTTGCGTGTACTTTGTTTATCTTTGCTTACAGTTTGTCAATAAAATCCAAAACGAAATCTACTGAGTTTTGTCATGGTTAGCTGTTTATAAGGATGGCTGCTAATATAATAGGCCTACTCGTTGCTCATCAGCGCCCTGCATATTTCGAACTGAAAGCTTTGTATCGTACCGACCTGTAAATTTATGTAGCGCGTCTATCAGACTGGTTGTTCAACTGCGTTTTCGGCACGGAAACTCCGGGGGGAAGGAATGCTTTTAGGGAATGAAATGAGTGACTGGTGGGGAAAAAGATTCTATTTTTTAGCCTTAAATGAGGGAGGAAGGTCATTTCAAATACTTCTTATTCTTTTCCTTCAGGCTTGAATTAATCCCTCTCTGTGGAAGGGTCAGCCACTCGGATCCTCCTCTTCCACTTTCCTCTGTCTTTGGTGTCTTCATTTTTCAGTTTCAGGTAATCCCTCCCACCTTCTCGTCATCGTCCAGGCCTCTGCCCCATAGATTATCACTGGTCTGACCATTGTTTTATATACCTTTCTTTTAATTTGGATTGGCATGTTGGCATCACATAGAACTCCAGTTAACTCGCTCCACTTCTGCCAAGCCAACCTGATCCTGTTTCTGATGTCGACCTCGCTTCATTTCACCTCCTTTAAATAGACTAGAGGGATCGACCACAGCCCATTGTTTTTTCCTTTGAATGTATCTCCCCGTGAGGGGAGTGGGCCGATCCCCGAGGTACTGCAATACCGGGCCAACCCGTGGAGAAGCCGGAGCAAGCCCCTGCATCTTCTCCCAAGTCCAAAAATCAGTTTAATATCGATGTCCCCGGATAGGGGACGTATCAGATATTAAGCTGATAAGAACAGATACTTTTTTTTTTTTTTTTTTTTTTTCTTTTTTTCTTTTAATAAATGTACAAGATGATTACATGCAATTTACAAGATGGTCTTGTATTCTCAGTGCAACATGTATGCACTGAAACGATGCACCACTAATTTAGAATGTTCACCTTGAGATTGTCAACATCGTGTCTCTTACGAAAAGATACTTTATTTTTTATTAAAATATTTACAAGTCTAGGTTTAGTGGCTACAGACTACTTTTAGATATGCGACAGATCATTAGTCATATATTTATGTGCATGATTTAAGACATGCAACAGTCATTACTCATATATTTATGTGCTTTTAGATATGCAACAGTTCATTACTCATATATTTATGTGTACAGTAACACTTTGATCTTAGCCAAAAGGCCGAGAAGCGATTTCGACCAATTCCCGAAAGTTTAACATATAGGTTTAGGTTCTACGATAAAAAGGTATGCGTTATGGTCAAATCTAAATTCAGTCATAAAACTTACAATTTCGCTTTTACCAATGTATAACTTCAATACATTGAAAGACAATTAAATTAGAACTATTTTAGAACTTTTAATTAACTTGAAAACAATTCTATACTTTTTAAATTTAGATTTATATGATTGCAAATCTCATTTTTAATACTTTTATTCACCAGATGTCGCAACGTACTTAAATACGGTCGTACTAAATTTCTTAACGGTGTAAAACTGAACATAAGAATACCTCAAAATTCTGCAAAGACAGAACATAGCAATAAAGTAACGGATATAATATATCAGTATCATTTAAACTCACATGAGTTCCTAAAACCATTGTAAATTATATAAATAACTTCTCAAATTCACGCTTAATACGTTACATTCCAAATTTTTTACAGTGAAAGGGGCGTCGTGTTTATATTCTATTCGCCAGGTGTCAGAACTGATCTTAAAATCACCATGGCACGAGGTCATGCATAATCTACACATCTCTGTGCAGTTGTAAAAGCAGTTATATGCAGTGGAAATCATTAGAAAAAGCAAAAAGGTAATTGCAGACCGGTTTACCACGAAAGAAGTGGGGCATGTGCAGTGAAAAATAAGCAAGAAGGTGAAATAAAAAAATTTGAAGTCGATGACTAAAAAACGGTCATCAGTTTTTTTCGACGACTTGCGACATTTTTGGGAAATTTTTTCGCTAAACAAAGTTGAACTGGGCTAAACAAAAATCCTGGTTGTGCAGTTCCGCAAATTTCTCTCCACGGCAGGGGCGGATACATAAATTTTCGAAAGGGGGGTTCACAAATTTTTGTCTTGGGTGGGTAAATATTTCGTTGGTCTTTGGCGAGAAAGCTGATGACTTTTTAGTCATTTGGTATATATATATATATATATATATATATATATACATATATATATATGCATTGATTGTTGTTCGAAAGGTTATTCAACATGCTCATTTTACTCTCTCACCTTTTCTCACTGCATTCATTGAAATCCCATGTGTGACCCTGATGAGGGGGGGGGGCACGTCCTGTGCAAATTTCTCAATGGGGGCCATGGCCGGATTGGTCCTACCTCCGCATCCGTCCCCGCTCCATAAAATGAAAGAAAATTTAAACGGTGGAGCAATTCGACGATCGAACAGATATATTATTTTTGTGATACGAGGACCGTTGGCATCAAAATTGAAAAATAATTTAGCAATAGGCCATTAGACCTACGGCCATGCCCCTGACTTTTTGTAGAATGCTCAAAAATAAAACGCAGCGTGCATAGCCCAAATTGAGCTGTTTACATGCTCTTAAAATGAAGATAAATTTAATAAAGAGTTTACATTTTGCGGAAAATGTAACAAACACGACACAATTTTGACACCTTCAAAACGTGGGAAACGTGTTTATAAATTCAGCTAACGGTTCACAATGTCAGATAATGTGACAATGTGACAATTACTGCAACATATTAACGAATGTACCCAAGCAAAATATTTGGCATAAATTGTAAGCTTATTAACTGTTAACCATTCTGCTACTAAACAATGAACGCTATAAGACAACGTACAATAATATTATGTTAACACTTGATGAACAATGATATTGTTATGACAACGTTATAATATTTTTATGGTTAATTTGGACGTCATAAATTCATTGTTACTACACTGTATAAGCTGTAAATTGTCGTCAACGGCCTTTGATGTCATACGACGACGTTAAACTTTGGTTAAATAAATAAAACAATGTCAGATAAGAATAGGATGAAAGTAATCTTCTTGCAGTGACTCGCACTAAAATCAAGAGCCATGACTTGTACGCTATGACGATTTTTAAACTGATACAAGTAGGCATTTAATTGTGTCATTAAAAATGAATCGCTCGTGAATAAGCTGGTGCCCATTCTTAATTTTCAAGCAGCGCTTAAAACTTCTGGAATTAGCGATTAAATTGTGATTTTAATCGTCATGATTGTCTTGGTGTATTATTAATTATTATGGGCGTCCGATCAGTTCTGACATCTGGCGAATCAAATGCAAACTTCATCTCCTTCTCATGTTCATCCCTCCACAGGAGAAGAATTTCAGGAAAATCGACTCAACAAATAGCATTGATATGTTTTTAAGGCTCCGATAAAAATGCATCTGAGCAAATCCTATGCATAAGGCGCACAGACAGTGGGCATCATCAACAACAGCAACAATAGCATAAATTACATTACAAATAATAAAACTAATCTCTTTTAACTACCCTCAGTCTAATGCCCGAACTTGGATTTTCAGGCACGCTTAATTATTTAGATGTCTGGCTTTTGTCTGGCACGTTAAAAAAGCCTAGTCAAAAGTCACTAACCAAATTATTCTTCAATGCTACGGACGTTTGATTAAAATGTGTCATAACGAACTTGAACATAATCCTCCCTTCGTCTTATAATTATACGGACCCTCTCCAAAGAATCTAGCTATTGTCAATAATATGATTAATTTATGCATGAGATTATCACTATAGGCCCTATAAAAGGTGTCAAATGACATTTACTATTATCCAACAGTTCAAACGAATTACCAATAGGCCTACTCATACCAAAGACTTTAGTTAGGCCTATACATGTAATAGCCGATAGTATAATCTGACGAATCCCTGTGTTTTGAAATAATATATAGTCTATCTTGTAGCTAAATCCCCCGACCGTGTGTCGATATTTCGGCGCCATATATCTGCCTCCTTGCAACTTGCAAGATCAGCTGAAAATAATGAGCACAGTGACTGTACACTTGTTGTGGACAAATGAGACGACGATGAATGATCATGCGCTGTCGTATGCCGAGGCTAACACTTAATAGACATACCCGTTGCTATGGTTACAATACAACAAGTATCACATTTTTATGCATGACGGTATGAAAACTATGCATGTGTGTGTGCGTGAGAGAGAGAGAGAGAGAGAGAGAGAGAGAGAGAGAGAGAGAGAGAGAGAGAGAGAGAGAGAGAGAGAGACAGAGACAGAGACAGAGACACAGAGAGAGAGAGAGAGAGACAGAGAGAGAGAGAGAGAGAGAGAGAGAGAGAGAGAGAGAGAGAGAGAGAGAGAGAGAGAGAGAGAGAGAGAGGCAGACAAGGCAAAGAGACAGAGAGACAGAGAAACAGAGAGGCAGAGACAGAGACAAATACAGAGAGAGACAGACATAGGCCTACAGAGGCAGAGAGACATAGAGACAGAGACAGGCAGAGACTGACAGACATGAAATGCAGACAGATAGACAGACAGAGAAGGAGAGAGGGCGTGAAGAGGGGCATGCAGAAACAGAGACACAGATAGACTCGCACATAGTCCTCCTGCTGCAGGCCTATCTCACAGCTCTGGCCTATCTCTGTCGCACTTGATAGAACACTTGAACCATGCATACTTGATTTACCATCACGTTCTCCGTTTGTATAACCGACCTCTTCGCAAGATATCAAGTCCGCTACACAGTTTATTACTAGTAGCCTAGAAGGGTCTAACTGTTATCGTCCATAGATAGGCCTACGGACTGTTTGACTATCGAATTATAAACATCTGTTGATAGACCCAATCGAGAGACCATCTCACTTGATCGACACTGACTTCGGTGTATTCGTTAACCGTTAACACTCTTGCAGTGGTAATCGAATTTGTAATCGTAATCGTAATCTCGAAGTGCGAAAACGATAACTAAGAACTCAGCACATGCAGGGCATCAGCTTATTCAAGAGCGTTATGTCGGGACTAGGAAGAGCTTTTGCGTAAATTGCAAGTAGGTCAAGTGATACAAGGTGGTCCAAGATAATGTTTGCGGCTGTGCGCAAGACGGCGTTTTATGCAAGTGGTTGGCCTATTTTCAGTCTCTTGTGTGATGACACCCTCCTCCAGTATCCAGGCGTGGGACTGGCACTGTATGGCCGAAGTCTTGTCTGCTAGTCTGCGAATACTAATTAATTGGTCTGTACGTTTTAGAAATCCGACCGCGAGTCGAGCTGATTGGCAATTTCGAAACGGATATTAGACTTTAACGAACTATAGACTGGCTGATTAGTTGGGCGCTGATAATGCAATTGTTTATGCAGCGTAACTGATTCGGAATACATAGACGACATTTCATCACACATCGTTCTTGGTTCGGTAGTACTTGCTTAGATTTGTTGGTCGGACAGGGCCTAAAGGTAGGCTATACCGAAGGACTGCCGTATATTTACCACCTTAATGAGGACCTAGCAAGGAATAAAGAGAGAACTTGATCTTCCTGTTAAAAAAATTACAGGTAAGTTGGCCGTTCCGCCATGTTTGTGTCGCGGAATAACTAGAGAGACTAATAGACTAAACCTATATACAATTATTGTCATTCTATTCGAATTATTGGTACCGGGTATTGTAGGCCTGATCGAACTGTTATAAAGCTCGATATGCTTGAACGGATATGCTCTTAACCTGAAGTCCAGGCTGGGTCTTGCGCCAAAATATCTCAGAGATCTCATTCGTTATCCTCTTTCTGCATGTCCGTTCCCTGGACATGTTTCTCCCACGAACTAGCACCACTATAATATCGCTCAAACTTGAACCACTGCCAGCAGCCGACCCTCCTTGTGGAATTCGCTTCCGTCCACTATACGTGGGACCTCTGTCTGTATCACTGTTAGATCTACACATGTGTTCTCTCTTTCTCTTCGACCTATTTTTCCATCAGGGTTCTCGAACTGCATGGGAGCGCTACTGAATAGTCATGGTTGTGAGCGGCTCTATAGAAAAGATTAGTCATTACATTACATTACATTGCAATAAATGTATCGTATACCCTACGTAATAGGCCCCTATACGAATTCATTGACATGGAATTGTTGTGGCAGAGTAATGGCAACAAAGAAGAGCTTCGCCCTTCGGATGTCGAAGAAGGTTGCCGAGCTGACGCAGGTGGTGCACATGCTCTTCATGAAGCACCATGAAAAGGAACTGGAACTGGAAGCCCTGAAGGACGCCTACGAGCACGAGATTGACCTTGTCATCGCTGACGCCAGAGGGCAGCTGGACGCACTTACGAGGGTGCTGGAGGACAGGGAAGAACGCCTGAGAGCGAAACCGGAAATGGAAAAGGAAACGGAAAACGCAGAAGACCAAATTGTGAAGATAGAGGTGAAGTAGATCTATTCTAACTGCCAATATAAAAATTGTTTAGCCTATCTCACAGTAAGATTAATTATTGTAGAAAAAAACTGGGAAGAGTAACTATAGTGGGACTCTGATCCATGTGAAGTTGAACATTATTTTGTTTCTTATTAATATCAATCACTGGAAAGGTTGGTGTTGGTCGTTTTTTTTGCGTGGTTGTATTCTGCTGACCAGTAAGCTGATACCGAACATGAAGAAGAGAGCGTTTGCCTTGCAGTCTCGATCATATTGTGATGATATAATATGTCATTCAGAGCAATGCACGGTTACACGGTGGTGGTGGTGATGATGATGATGATGATGATGATGATGATGATGATGATGATGATGATGATGATGACGATGATGATGATGATGATGATGATGATGATGATGACGACGATGATGATGATGGTGGTGGTGGTGGTGGTGGTGGTGGTGGTGGTGGTGGTGGTGGTGGTGGTGGTGGTGGTGATGGTGATGATGATGATGATGATGATGATGATGATGATGATGACGGTGACGGTGACGGTGACGGTGACGATGACGATGACGACGACGACGACGACGATGACGATGATGATGACGACGACGCACGATTTTGCCTTCGTTAACACAGGTTTTAGAGAAAAGCCTTCAAGCCGAGAAGGCCGAAAGCCAAAGCATGCGAGACCTACTCACCCATTCCAAGAATGACATCGAAACACTACGCACTCTCAATGCACAGCAGCTCAGCATTCACTCCGAGGAGATGAGCGAGAAATCGAAAGAAATCGAATTGCTAAAGCTCCACGTTGCCGATCTGGAGCGCCTCACGCGGTACTCGGAATCGCAGACATCTCACCTCGTCGACTCGCTTCGGAAAACGGTCGAGACGCTTAGTGGACAGGCGACGCAGCTCAGAGAGGAGCTGAGCAACAGCGAGAACCTCAGAGAGTCGTTGACGAACAGAAATAAGAACCTAGAGGACGATGTTAGGCGGTTGAAACGAGAATTGGTGAGACGGTCAAGTCTCCCGGATGTTGATGACGCCAGGCAGCAGAACGTCCCCTCTAACACGGAAACGATCATGGTGAGCATTTTTTGTAATGACACGTTTTACATAGAATCACTTCAAAAGATACAGAGGCGTTCCTTACTTAAAGCGTGCAGGACACAGGGGCGGATCCAGGCGGATCCAGGGGGATCCGGCCATGGCCCACCATTTCAAAAGCAGTGGCGGCGGTAGGGGGCTGGGGGCTAAGCCCCCCTACAAGAGGCTCAGCCCCCCCTAAAAAAGGGCCATCAGAATTTTTTTTAACATTAAAATATCCACGATTTTCGGCTGACGACTAAAAAAAGTCGTCAGAAATTTTGGCGGCGAAAATGGAAAATTTTCATGAGATTTCGGTCGACGACTAAAAAAAAAGGTCGTCAGAAATTTTGACGGATGATAATGTGAAATTTTTGCCGCGACTCTTCAGCCCCCGAAACTGAAATCCTGGCGCCGCCACTGTTAAAAAGTGCATGGGACGTTGCTCCTCCCTATTTGGTGTCAGGCCATAGTATATTTTTGCTTGCGATGACCGATGACTAAAAAAGGTTATCAGTTATTTTGGCAGGGAAAACTGGTATATTTTCCAGACATTTCGTCGACCAAACGATTAAAAGAAAGGTCATCAGATTTTTTCTGGCAAAGATCACCGAATATTATGCCCCCCCCACTACTTCGAAAATTTCTGTATCCGCCCCTGGCAAGACAATAATAGAGTCGAGCAATATTCAATGTCAGACGCTTGCGGAATAGAAATAAATTAAAAAAATGGAAATAAAAAGAACCAAGGAGCTCATGCCGTAAGATGTTTAAAAATAAATGATTTGTTCGATTTGATTTAATAATCTATAATAAATAATTATGTAGCCTACTGTTGAACAGAGAAAGCCGAACTACGATCGAGAGATCCAGCGACTGAAGCAGGAGATACAAAGATATCGGATGGAGTTGACCAATAGGGAGACGAATTACAACCGAAGATTTGCCGACAGCCAACCAATCCTCGTCCACCGGCGACCAATCAACGACCGCACGTCCTCGGTCACCAACGGTCACTCATCGAAGAATGCCGAACTGTTGAACGATCACCATGGTAACCCGATGCAGTCCAGTGTCCACTTTGGTCAGGAGAGAGCTCTGACTGGACGGGAATACCGAGAGGTCAGTGATATACTTCCACTCCCCATCCATGGCATGCAACCGGCGATTATGTCATTGATGCTTCTATGAGTCAGTGGCATCTAAAACCTGGTCCGCCGACTGAGAGAGGAGGGATATGGCGGATGTCCCCAGAGTAGTCTGATTTTTAAAAAAAATTGAAATATGCGGCTGCCGGTTTAATAACACACCAACCACACAACTGTCACACATAAAACTTCACGTTTTGACACTTGAATTGACTTCCTCAAACTGTCCATTAAATTCAAAATCCTCGTCTTGCTCTTCACAGCACAAAGTGGTCTGGTCTCAAATATCTAGCCGACGAAATACTCCGGCAGCTTTCTACCCGATCTCAAATTCTAGCTGATAGGCCCAATCACTTCCCCCATGCTTTTCTCACGCATATAATATGTCGTCTCTCGTGGCTTTGCGTACTTGGAGCCCCTCTTAGGCCTACTTGCTTGAAGCGCTTTATTTAATGTTTGAATAAATGCAATAAAATGCAATACAGCACAACTCAATAGAACACTCTATTTGCCTCTTTTAGCCTCTTCGTTCTTCAAAAGAATTCATCTTCTATAGGTCCTCCTATTAGAACAACTATATGCATGCATGGCTTGGTCCTGGTCCTTTACCTCAATAATTATTGAACGCTATCATCGGAATACGCTGTATGTATCTACTCGATCTACAAACACTTCATAAATATTTGAATACAATAAAATTATAATACTGTAACGCCCGCCCCTATCGGCCTCCCCGGAGTCGCCACTTCCGGATCCTCGCTCGATATGGCCGCGTGCTGCTGTGGACGAGCTCTAGAGATAGAGGGAGGACAGGATGAGGTGACTTCTGGGTTCGATTCCCAACCCAGGAAAGGCGGCCAGTCTTTTCGACTACCGTACTCCCTATATGAAATTGGCGGCCTACCAGCCAATCTATCACTTCTCCGCAATATACCAGGTTGCGTGAAATCTTTAGGCCTAGCACCCAAAGTTTCCTCCAGGCCGATGGTCGAGTGGTATGGCGCGTCCGCAGTGGTAATAGCGGTGAGGTAACCAGGGTTCAAATCCACAGCAGGCTTGGGTACCGGCGATGCCTCTAGCCTTTCCAATCGTGATACAACTTCCGTCAGCGCTTCCCTGACGTTATCTCTTACAGCCGAGATCTCCTCTCTTACATTCGATTGCACTGAGGAAATAGCATCGCCTACATTGGATTGCACGGCCAGGACATTAAACTCCACCGTAGCAATCGCCTCTTGCGTCTCTCTGGCATTCAGTTGCAAAGACGACTGTATAGAAGTCATAGCATCATGAGTTGACTTAGCATGCGCTTGCATAGCCTCTTGTGAAGACTTAGCGTTAGTCTGTATTGCTTCATGAGTGGACCTAGCATTAGTTTGTATTGCTTCATGAGTGGACCTAGCATTAGTTTGTATTGCCTCGAGCAATATCTCCATAGAAGAAGGGGGCCTAGAAGGCTGAGCGGGAGTGACTGGCCTAGACTCCTCCATAGCGCTATAGAAATGACTCCTATCTTTATAGCTCACGGTCAATATCGCTAGCAGTGAACGAAGTAGTTATTCTTATTAACAAATCAAGCATTCAATCCACATCCGTCACATTCAAAGCCATCAATAATCAAAGTCAGAAGTTTAATTAATATTTCTTATTATTCCCAATCAATTGAATCTTCAATTGACATCAATTATGTTCAAAGCAATCAAACATAAAAGTCAGTAAGTTCAATTATCAGTTCCTATCCTTTGTAAAGACATTCAATGAAAATCAAATGCAACAATTCAATGCAAACACCTATCAACCGGAGTATGCCTAAATTAAATCCCGATTGACTCTCAAGTCCCACAGCCAATTTCAGTTCAGCCCAAAATGTCTTAATAACCGATCGTATTAATTCCCCAATAAAGCGTACCTTATGTCCGAAGACAAGGGACAAAGCCGATCGTGTGCGAAGAACAGCGACGAAGACGATATCCAAGAGATGCGACGACACACACAGAAAGGCGTCGAGTTTGAAACGCCCGAAAAGATCAGCTAAATCCGATGCTGATTTCTCGCAATGAACAACAATTTCGGCTATTTATCCAAGCCGTTTGAGAAAGACGCCCTTAGGCAACCATACGAACAACCGCTTCGCAACACAATTTCGAAGAACGAGAGCAGAGCGCTGACGATTCGAAGCCCACGATAAATCACTCCGTGTGACAGGGCGAAGAGAGGCCTTGAATTAGTAATCCAGGAATATATCCGAAGCGAGAGCGAAGACAAAACTTGCAGCGACGCTGATGTATTTCTCGCAACAAACAAACTCTTTTATTTAATCGACTCCATGTCGAGAGAGAATGAATCGCCGACAGAATCCGTGTATGCGCAACTAGTGCAAGCAGGCGCTTATCCTGGCCATGCTTCACCAACTTGATCGAGCCTAAAACTACCAACCGCCGCAATACATCCGACCGCCCTGAGATCCTGTGCGCAACTGAGCCTCTCAGCGTCGCGCTGCTCTTTTATTACTGCCTGACAAGGAGAGCGTCCCCCTTTCTGCGCATGACCAGCAAGCGAGCCGCGCGCGCAAACCCAGCAGCAACGCAGCTGTTTCAAGGCGGCAAGAATCAGCTGCCACGTGCGTCCTCTCCTGTGTATCTCTGCGTCTGTCTGTAGCTCACTATCTTTCTCCTTCTATCTCTCCTTCTGAAAGGCGCCATCTGCCGCTGATCACGTAGGCACCAAATGCACCAGTTTAACCCTGTGAAAACGCACGTACACAGACCCACACGCCAACGGTGTTTCCTTCTCAATCCGTGTCCCTGTCTGTGCTTGTCTGGCTGGCTGTATTCTTCGCTCACTCTGATCATCAGACCACCTCAGAGAGCGTGCGAAAGTTTAATTACCCTCATCGACTGCAAGCGGCGCGGCCTTTCAAGTCAGCGAGCGACGATCGCTGAGAGCGTGTGAACATATACCAATTAATGAAACGGCAACGACTGCTGCCTACGTCAGCGGTCGCTGTGACCTGTGTCAAGCGCAAATCAACATTAAAATCTAGGTCACGAAAGGCAACTCAAAAATACAGAAATAAAACAAATATCTCAGATCCCTGAAACCCCATAATCGATCAGAAATTAAATAAAAATAATAATATAATAATATTATCGACCAGAAACCTGTAGCGTAGTTATACAATCGCTACACTATTCTCGGCCCTCCCTGATTTCAGGATCCTTTTAATTGGAAAAATGGATCCTGAAATGTTAGTAAGGCCATACTCCATTTTTTACATCAATGATTCAAATGCAAGAATTAAAAATATATGCAACGAACAGTCCTCAACGTAAGCATCAGAAAGTTCACATTTTAGCGTTAAATGTCAGTTCCAGCGAAAGAAACATTTATTATTATTATAATTATATAGCTCCATCGCTAATAGTTCAGTAAAGCTCAAAAGCAATTCTATATATAGGTCTCCTTGAGTTTAGTTAAGCACAAAGTCCTCCACGGCAAGCATTGACTTAAGAACCCACGGGACAGCCACAAAAACCACTAGACCTTCGTTACCTTTACAACAGGTCATCTGATTAATAGGCCACCCATGGCCTTTACCATCGAGACTTCTTTAGGCATTTCACTGTAGGCAAACGTCTACATTTAAAGACTCATCTAAGCAGTTAAACCTAAGTCTCTAATCCCATTAACAACGGTACTATCATAGCAAATTACCTGAGACTACACACACAGCTTAAGTCTCCAAAGGCCAATGCTCATTATAACTATCCGTAGGCTCCCCATCAAAGTTTACCGTAAAAGACTAAGCCTAACTTCAACCCAATAAGCCGCTCTCCTCATAGCATTTTTCAGTAGGCCTACTTATTTATTAAAAATGCAACCGATTATGCACAGACTTAAAATAGGCCATTTAAACATAGGCTAACGTAACATATTATTGCAATTAACGTTACAAAACAGTCACATTGTATAATCGTAAAAATCCTAGGCCTAAAAGGATTATCATGATTTTAATATGAGATCTTAGTCTAAAGCGCAAATCAACCGTTAGGCCACTTTAGTCTACTATAAATCCTTATGCATCATTGCATAGCATCAAGGCCTATTATCTTTCCTTCATTCTATCAGAGATGCAGCGGAGACTAACGGGACCACCCACGCGCCTGGGAAACAACGATTGCTAATTAATCGCCGCTCTTTGATGCGTCGACTCCTGTGTCTCTATTCCCCCCCACGCAGTGCATCTACAGCGTGCGTCTGGCTGTGAGAATTAGGCAATTGAACATCATCTCTATACATGTGGGCCCATGTGCATCGTACGACAGAGGTCGCGTTGTCTCTGCACAAAGTGAAAATAATCCTAATTAAGCTCTTCTAAAAATTAGGATAAAATCTATGCATTAAAACTGTATATTACAGTCCTATGCAACAAATCAAATATAAGGTTATATTTCCGCTGATTTCCTTACGTTCAAGCAATCAATAATCTGGCCATCCAAAGTGACATTATATGCACTGATAAATCAGGGCCAAGGACGAGCGCGATCGCCTTTATTGTGTCGCCGTCGTTCTCCCCCTCTCTCTACAATTGCAGCTGTAGAAGTCGTGGGAACGACCGGCAGTTATACTAACCCGGCCCAAAATTAGTCCATGCACAGCAAATTAGGCCTCAGAACTAGGTCAATCAACAAAACTTAGCAAAACCTTTCTAAGCTAAAATTATCGATAAACCTTACATGGCACGTTTTGCCTATAGCTCAAATAGGAAATTGAACGGCCAGCCTTTTTCAGTATACATTAAAAAGGATCCTAATTATTATTATTATTTCTAGCCCTAATTAATATTATTAGGCCTCGCAGTTTAACCATATAATTCCATTGCAGGCGGAATCAGGCAAAACCGCAAAACTAGGCCTAATGCAAAAATTACACAGCATAACTAAATTATCGCCTATTCCTCAGCGCTAGGCTATTAAAACAAGTAGGCCTATCATCCTATGCCGAAATTTGTCTTCAAATCCTCAGAATTATATGGGCTCATCACGGCAAACTATATATATATATAGGCCTAATCCCGACAGATTGCAGTTAAGCGCAATATGGGCCTTAAAGCATTCATTCAGCGCCTCTTTAAATCATCAGTTATGCATCCATACAATTATATATATATGCGATGACAATAGTTACGCATATAAAAACTCTATACACAGAAATTAGGAGCATTAAACTTTAACTGTGCAAATCTCTTAAAATTATTTTTCATAAATCAGATTATAGATAGAGCGGGACATAGGCCTAATGCAGATTTCGACTTTGAGCGTTATCTCACAATTACTTCTTAAAGACATAGGCCTACTATTTTAACGCAGGTCATAATATCACATAATCTCATCATCATGGCTAATTCCACTGCAAGTCTAAGTTCAAGGTCACATAATCGTCATCAATGGCCTTAATTAAAATATGCAGCTTTAGTCAATCTATCTTCATGTCAAATTAATATTTATATAGCGCAATGCAGGCAATGACAGTCCAGTTTTCTGTCTACAGCAGAGGCAATAATAAAATCGTCCATCGCTTCATTGCACATGCAATACAATACTAATCTATATCACCATTGCAAACATTATTCTTAATCAGACAGTCGGCAATGCAATATTAATATTATGCAATACACATATGAATGCACAACATACGATGCAAGAATACAGTTATTTACACAGTAGCACACACATGTAAAGCCTTCCACATGTAAATCAAAAATGTATTCATCAAAATCAAAATAAAACATGGTTACAGATGCTTCTGCATTCATAATGGCCGCCATTATGCGGTCATTCAGCAAAGTTACCCAGCCGACGTCAGGTTTTCAGGCGGACGAAGTCCGGTCGGTTCTCCCAGCATCCTCCAGATCCGGTCCTCAGGGGGTCCATTGCGAAGCGGACAGCTCCTCAAAAGGTGCGAACTGTCGTCACAGTAGAAACAGCGTCGTTCCTCTCTTGGTGAGTTCCGACCACTGTCTCGCCTCCTCGACGATGATGGCGACCTCCGCGACCGACGCTCCTGGTTCTGCCCATTCCGCTGGTCCCTGCTCGGCGCTGGAGCGGACCGAACAGCGAACACACGACCAACGCTGGGGTTGTCGTGGTTATCGCCCACAGGTTGTCCAAGGTTGTCGCTAGGTGGAGCCTGCTGCTGTTGTCGAAGAGGACAGAAGCGCGCTATGTGGTCCGTCGCAGAACACTCGAAGCATCGGCGCGCGGAAGGTCCTGCTTCCGTTTCTGTTTCCACATATGGCCGAAGTCTGCACGCCGAGCTCAAATGACCGAGCCGATGACACAGGAAACATCGCGGAGTTCCCCGTCCATAACTTCCATTGTTATTCGACCATTCATTTCTTGTTGACCCGTTCTGACCTCTCCACGACCCGCGATTGTTGTCTCTGTATTGTGGCGCCGAAACGGATTGTCGCTCCTTCTCTAGTCGCTCCACTTGTCTCCTCATTTGCTCCATCCGCCGTTCCAGATCCTTTACTTTCGACTCTTCTTCCTGTTCTTTAATTGCGTTGACACGGCCGTGTCGTCGGTCTTGTTGCTCATGGCCACCGTCTTCTGCTTTCTGGTAGCCGTCCAATCGCATCGCTACTTTGTAGGCTTCGTCGAGGGATTTCGGTTCTCGCTCTCGGATTTTCAGAGCAAGCGTTCTATCTCTCAGGGCATCCAAGAATGCCCGAACAGCAATAGCTTCGCTGTGAGCTGTCGAGGAACCCGGATAAGCGCGCGTGGAGAGACGTCGGATGTCGTCCACCAGGACGCCCATATCCTCGTCGACTTTCTGTTTCCTGGTGCTTAGCTGCGTTTGGAACAGGGCTTGTTGTTCAGCGTTGCCGTATCGTTCACGAAGTCGCTGGACCAAAGCCGTCCAAGTGTCCAGGCCATCTGCGTTCGACTCGCTCAGCAAATGAGTCGCCGGTTCAACCAATGAGACTACTAATTGGTTCAATCTCTCCTCGTCCGTCCATCTGTTATTCCTGGCGCACACGGAGAATTTTCGTAAGAATGTTTCAACGTCCGTCTTTCCGCTAAAAGACCCGAGTTTCAGGAATTGTGTTGGCTTGGTAGACGAAGGCGACGACTGTTTGGCCTCGCCCTCTTTAGCTGTCGTCGACGCGGTCGGTTCTGCTTCCTTGATTGTTCCCTTTGAACCGATCGACGGTAACCCCCAGTCGCCGGTCGTTTGCGTTGCGACGGTGGTCGTCGGGACAACTTTAATAGGGCCGACTGAAGCGTTGGTAGACGTCCGTGCTCTCGTTTCACCAACCGCAGACGTCGCTTTATCATCGCCCGTCGTTTCATTCTTCTCCAGAGGTGTCGACTTCGTTACCGTCTGACATCGCGGTAATTCGGCGTCACGGCTAAATCCGAAGTTCTGCGCACCCAGGCATGAACTCATCCTCGCCGATTCCACGACCGTTGGCCACCGAGGAAAGACGGCGTCGCTTGGTCGAAGCGGGTCGAGACAGCGAGGCGGGTCGACCCAAACCCGGTTGTCGCTGCTACCGTAGAAAGCGTTCGGAGCGTAGGTCGGAGCATACCTCCACGGCATGTTTGAATGGTCGGGACGAGCGTATGGTTGCATCCAGTCGACCGTTGCCATCGCCGCTGGTCCAGGAGGAAGGTCGGGTCGAGCGTAGTCTCGACCAACCATGGTCGAAGTTGCACGACCGTGGAAAGCACCGTCGGGCATTGAGGTCGGCATTCCCGACGTTGGTTGCCGGCTGTCGATCCGGTGCTGCGCCGTTTCCGCTCTTTGTTGATCGACGAACGCAGGCGGTTCTTGCATCCTCCATTGCGGATCAAGTCGAGAATATGCACCGTGGGAAGGCGACGAAGAGGCAAAAGGAACTGGATTGACCTTATCACCCCCCTCCCGTGACAATTTATTAGCGATCGGTTTATTTATTTCCAAATTTCTAAACTCCGGTTGCCGTGCTGCATGCATTCTGTTATCAATTATTTTAACAGTTTTAGGTCTAGATTCCATTATCTTGCTGATTTCAATGTCTACACTACCATCATCAGACATTATATCCACAATATCAGCAAATTCCCTTTCCTTCCTTCTTTCAAAAGAAATTGCCATTTCGCCTGTTCTAGCATAGTCAGTTTCCTCTTCTAACCTATCATCGCCAAAATCTCTAGAACTAATTTGACCCCACTGGCTGGGACCAATTGTAACGCCCGCCCCTCTCGGCATCCCCGGAGTCGCCACTTCCGGATCCTCGCTCGATATGGCCGCGTGCTGCTGTGGACGAGCTCTAGAGATAGAGGGAGGACAGGATGAGGTGACTTCTGGGTTCGATTCCCAACCCAGGAAAGGCGGCCAGTCTTTTCGACTACCGTACTCCCTATATGAAATTGGCGGCCTACCAGCCAATCTATCACTTCTCCGCAATATACCAGGTTGCGTGAAATCTTTAGGCCTAGCACCCAAAGTTTCCTCCAGGCCGATGGTCGAGTGGTATGGCGCGTCCGCAGTGGTAATAGCGGTGAGGTAACCAGGGTTCAAATCCACAGCAGGCTTGGGTACCGGCGATGCCTCTAGCCTTTCCAATCGTGATACAACTTCCGTCAGCGCTTCCCTGACGTTATCTCTTACAGCCGAGATCTCCTCTCTTACATTCGATTGCACTGAGGAAATAGCATCGCCTACATTGGATTGCACGGCCAGGACATTAAACTCCACCGTAGCAATCGCCTCTTGCGTCTCTCTGGCATTCAGTTGCAAAGACGACTGTATAGAAGTCATAGCATCATGAGTTGACTTAGCATGCGCTTGCATAGCCTCTTGTGAAGACTTAGCGTTAGTCTGTATTGCTTCATGAGTGGACCTAGCATTAGTTTGTATTGCTTCATGAGTGGACCTAGCATTAGTTTGTATTGCCTCGAGCAATATCTCCATAGAAGAAGGGGGCCTAGAAGGCTGAGCGGGAGTGACTGGCCTAGACTCCTCCATAGCGCTATAGAAATGACTCCTATCTTTATAGCTCACGGTCAATATCGCTAGCAGTGAACGAAGTAGTTATTCTTATTAACAAATCAAGCATTCAATCCACATCCGTCACATTCAAAGCCATCAATAATCAAAGTCAGAAGTTTAATTAATATTTCTTATTATTCCCAATCAATTGAATCTTCAATTGACATCAATTATGTTCAAAGCAATCAAACATAAAAGTCAGTAAGTTCAATTATCAGTTCCTATCCTTTGTAAAGACATTCAATGAAAATCAAATGCAACAATTCAATGCAAACACCTATCAACCGGAGTATGCCTAAATTAAATCCCGATTGACTCTCAAGTCCCACAGCCAATTTCAGTTCAGCCCAAAATGTCTTAATAACCGATCGTATTAATTCCCCAATAAAGCGTACCTTATGTCCGAAGACAAGGGACAAAGCCGATCGTGTGCGAAGAACAGCGACGAAGACGATATCCAAGAGATGCGACGACACACACAGAAAGGCGTCGAGTTTGAAACGCCCGAAAAGATCAGCTAAATCCGATGCTGATTTCTCGCAATGAACAACAATTTCGGCTATTTATCCAAGCCGTTTGAGAAAGACGCCCTTAGGCAACCATACGAACAACCGCTTCGCAACACAATTTCGAAGAACGAGAGCAGAGCGCTGACGATTCGAAGCCCACGATAAATCACTCCGTGTGACAGGGCGAAGAGAGGCCTTGAATTAGTAATCCAGGAATATATCCGAAGCGAGAGCGAAGACAAAACTTGCAGCGACGCTGATGTATTTCTCGCAACAAACAAACTCTTTTATTTAATCGACTCCATGTCGAGAGAGAATGAATCGCCGACAGAATCCGTGTATGCGCAACTAGTGCAAGCAGGCGCTTATCCTGGCCATGCTTCACCAACTTGATCGAGCCTAAAACTACCAACCGCCGCAATACATCCGACCGCCCTGAGATCCTGTGCGCAACTGAGCCTCTCAGCGTCGCGCTGCTCTTTTATTACTGCCTGACAAGGAGAGCGTCCCCCTTTCTGCGCATGACCAGCAAGCGAGCCGCGCGCGCAAACCCAGCAGCAACGCAGCTGTTTCAAGGCGGCAAGAATCAGCTGCCACGTGCGTCCTCTCCTGTGTATCTCTGCGTCTGTCTGTAGCTCACTATCTTTCTCCTTCTATCTCTCCTTCTGAAAGGCGCCATCTGCCGCTGATCACGTAGGCACCAAATGCACCAGTTTAACCCTGTGAAAACGCACGTACACAGACCCACACGCCAACGGTGTTTCCTTCTCAATCCGTGTCCCTGCCTGTGCTTGTCTGGCTGGCTGTATTCTTCGCTCACTCTGATCATCAGACCACCTCAGAGAGCGTGCGAAAGTTTAATTACCCTCATCGACTGCAAGCGGCGCGGCCTTTCAAGTCAGCGAGCGACGATCGCTGAGAGCGTGTGAACATATACCAATTAATGAAACGGCAACGACTGCTGCCTACGTCAGCGGTCGCTGTGACCTGTGTCAAGCGCAAATCAACATTAAAATCTAGGTCACGAAAGGCAACTCAAAAATACAGAAATAAAACAAATATCTCAGATCCCTGAAACCCCATAATCGATCAGAAATTAAATAAAAATAATAATATAATAATATTATCGACCAGAAACCTGTAGCGTAGTTATACAATCGCTACAATACAGCACAAAACAATTCAACGCTCTATTCATCTTAAATGTTGCCACATTCACGATCGTCCACGTGAGCTGTTGCAGTAGGCTATTAAGCCTATTATAGTTTGAGCGCCTCTGAGGAGTTCTCTTGAAGGGGCGCTATATAAACGTACGATTACAATTACAATTATACGTCTGTCTTAACACAGGTCAACCATCAGAGCTATTCAGACGATTTTGTCAGCTCCACGGCATCGGTCAGTCCATCGATGGTCCGGTCAACCTCTTCCACCACCACCAGCGAACGATTGCCTCAGCTGGACTCTAAACTGACCATCAGAAGACCAGTGCTTGCCAAGCCACAGCCATCGAAGCATTTACTATCGAAGAGGTCAACAAACTGGACGGCAGCATCTCTCGTCTAGCGCTATTCTATTCTATTCTATTTTGGGATTTATAAAGCGCCTCTCACAGTACAACCTAATTAGAGGCGCTCCCCATCAAAGCTATAGCCTAATACCGTTGCTTCTGCATTAAATTTTTATTAGGCGTCACAAGCCACAACGGGAGGAAAGGAAACATTCGATAGCGCTGAGGAAGTATTTACTGTGCGCCAAAGACTTGCTCAAGGTCCCTGCAGTCACCATGTCGTACGCTTGAATCGGTGCATACCAGTGATATGAAAATTTCTATTTGCTATTGGGTTGGTGTAGGTCCAAACATTTTGTGCAGTAAACTTTAGGATTTAGGATAATGTGTCTTTCGAACATCAAGTGGACTGTCTTGGTTAATTCTAAGAATTATGTTTATTGGCATGTCTGTAGGGGCCTGCGCCAAAATGCGGATAGCAATCGATCAAATAAAGAAATTCTTATGTTATCCGTTGACTAAGATAAGAACTAAACCAATTTCGTTCATGACCAGAGATCCAAACCAGAGCTATAGACGGGAATCATCCCGTTAATAATTCCGTTTGGGATTTGCCCCTTTTCCGCAAGCGTTTGAAAACCATTCTCTTTGATTGTGGTTTTGTGTCAGGTCGGGAGCGCCTCTGAGGAGCTCTCTTGAAGGGGCGCTATATAAATGTGCGATTACAATTACAATCCACAACACCACAAGCAGGAGATAAATCACGAAGAACAAGTACTTTTGAACCTTAACGATGACTGCACTCATGTACAATATTAAGAAATAGAAAGACGAAGGCACATTGCATTAATAGATTTATTCAAAGCTGAAGTTCTGCTTAGCTGCATTAAATCAGTCAAAAGCTAAGTTCAATTTCAGTTCAAGAATAGTCATTTAATTGGATTAAAGCTTATAGTTCGAAGCCTTGATGTAGGTCTACATGTTTTACAAAATTTAACATTGTCTCGAGATTACTGTAATAATATCTTGGCTTTTTAATGGCAATCCTCTTTTTTGCCTCCCACTGTCTGCAAATATAGAGGCGCTCTTTCGAGCTAATCTGGCCATGCATCAAATGTAGTTAGAACTTTGCTAAAAGTTAGTCATAGTCGCCTAACAACGTTGGCAAAAAAGTAATTGAATAAAATTGGTATACAATCTTAGTATAAAGGTAACATAATATCTGGGATTAAGATAAGGTAATGAAAACCTGACAACCAAATGAAATTAATTTTAAAAACCTGGAACTTCAACGAGCAGCAAGGACCATGAAGCAACTATTAAGCAAAGCAGTAGTCAAAGACTTGGATAGAGATCCAGAAATTTCTTATCATGATTCATTACTCCCTCAGGAAAGTTACGAGTGCTTTGGCGCAACTGCTCTGCCAAGGAACAAAATTACTTTTGCTCTCTCTTCCCTAATGAAGAACAAGAACGGATGATCAGCTCGGAATTCCACTGGTTTTTTTGGTAACATTTTCCCCATACACCCCAACATAATATCCACTTCAGTTGCAGCAGCTGCCTCCGTTCCCTCCTCATTCACATCCACAAACGCTTTGTGCACCACCTTCGAAGCATACAGCTCCTTTGTTCCATCAATGCCGGAAAGGTCCGCAGATCCCGCCTGGAATATCGACTTCATTCCCATGTCGTTGAGGACTTCCTTCAGCTCCAGATTCTCCTCCATCTTAAATTTCGGAAACCAAAGATTCACATCTGGTAAGTCTTGAAATTCGCTGTCGATGTTAACGAGATGCCCAGCATTCAGCTTCTTCTCAAGATCATCCAGCGAAGAAGACTTTTTGTCTGGCAGAAGAATGAACATGCTCAATGCTCTAAACTTGTATGGCAGCTTCAAGACTTGACACGAAAGATCATTGGAATAGCAGTAACTTGCTCTTTCCACCTTCTGAAACATCAGCTGCACTTTAATAATCTCCTTCTTTGATACACGGAAGACGGCTTCTTTGGTATCGTCCTTCTCGAACTGGTCATGCCAGGCACTCTTGAAGTATATGGCGTTGATGAGAACAAGAACGGTAGACGCATCAACACTTCCTGGAGTCACGATGTCCTTGATCTTCTTGTTTGTGCTCTCTTCAACCCAGTTGTTGATTTCTGCGATGGCCTTGTCACTCGCATTCCTACTCAGCACAGAAAGCCATATTTTGAACAAATTCACTAAATCTTTTCACATAAGCACGCATAAGGACCCTTAAATGCAGTTAGCTTTTCTCATGCAATGTCATAAAATCTGACCGTTGCAGCACTGTTTACAAAAGTCCAAAGGCGTAAAATTGTAACGCCTGCATATAATTTGGGTTACGTTTTTCGGGCGCCGCCATTTTCGCTTCGGGTGATCGGTATATTTATATGTTTGAAGGCGGATATTTTGCAATTTTTGTACTTCCGCCTCGTTTTGATCGCTAGCGCCATCTGGTGTTGAGCCGATTGCTATATGGGCGGTCGGCGGTCGCTGTCGCGATTGTCGGGTGGCCGACGCAGCGATCGATAAGTCGGCAAATGTTCTCACGGCCGAGAAAGAGCACCGGCGGCTGCCGTGGCGGTCGGTCTTTCGTCGCGAATTTATCCCACGCTTCGGTCGCCGCCTCGGTCGTCGTCTTCAAAGAAAGAGCCGGTCTTGTCGGGAATCTATCCCACGGTCGGACTTACGCAGGAGCTGTAGCAAAGAGAGGAGGGGAGTGATGACAGACATAGTCGCGCAGACACGCAATGTCACAATAGACAAAGTCGCTATCACAAGCGGAGATAGGGAAAAGGATATAAAGACGGACAGAGAAGAAGACGCGCTGTGGGCGGCTGCTTGTCAATTATAGTCCGATTTCTTGCCTGTATGGAAACTGCGGTGTTTCGCACGGTTTAATCGACGCCTCGAAGGGAAGGGGAGACGCACGTGTGGTCGTCAGAGGGCGCGTTTTGAGAGGCAAAGAGAGAGAGTGAAGGACCGATAGCGACAGACAGACGGCAGAGGTAGATACGTTGACGCACGTGCAGGCGTACGTGACTTGGATTTGTCGGCCTTTTTGGCGCGTATGACGTAGATAGTCAGCACCTGTGCTCTGACGTCACTGGCGTCAGCGGCAAAAAGACTTAATATAAGGAACGCGCACTGTCGGCAGTCAGACGCGGCCAGAAGTTCACGGAAAGTAGACGTATCTTTGTCGATGGGCAGATCACGCCGGAATTTCAAGAAGTTAAGACGCGTTTGAGTAACGACGCCGATATTGCGTAGTTGAGTTTCTTACGGATTCTGCTTGCTGATTCATTTTTGACAAGGAGTCGAAATATATATATCGGTTCTGCGTGTGTCGAATCGTCATCGCTGGGCGTTCTGTCGGTGATCCGTCGCTTCAGCCATTCATTCTACGTTTCGCAGGAGCGCATTATATCTCGCTTTCAAATTCTGTTGCCTTCGTGCGATATCTGAAAGTTTGTTGCCTAAGGGCGTCAATTAATCTTCGAAAATAGTACGACGGGTAATTTTTGTTCGGTGCCAATTGCCATCGGTCTACGTGCGTCGGACCTCAACGGTTCACTTCTGGCGCTATATCATCGACGCATTTCCCGGAACTCCGTACGACTCCGGATTCTTCGCATCCGATCCCAGCCTTATCCCTCGCGACGGAAATTGAGGTACGTTTAGATTAAAATCGCGATCGGTGATAGATAATTTGGGCTATTAACTAATTTGGCCTGTGGTCTTATAGATTAAACGGGTATTATTATTTTAAAGTACTCCGGTTTATTTGCTGATTGCATAAGTTGTATTCTATTGATTGCATTGAATGTGACTGATGTTGATTGAAGATTTAATTGAATGATAATAATAAGAAATATTACTGAATCTAGTGACTTTGTTCACTGCTAGTGATAGAGATACCTGTAGACCTAATTTATATAGCGCTATGGAGGATTCCAGGGCTGCGACCCCTGCTCAGCCTTCGAGGCCGCCTTCCTCGATGGAAATTGTTTTAGAGGCAATTCAGACTAATGCTAGGTCTACTCATGAGGCGATGTCTTTCATGCAGTCGTCAATCGAGACTAATGCTCAGTCTACACATAAAGCGATTACTTCTGTGAAAGCTGAGGTATTGGCTGTACAACTAAATGTCAGAGAGGAAATCTCTGCTGTACAGTCTAATGTTAGGGAAGCGCTGACGGAGGTTGTGTCACGCTTAGAAAGACTAGAGTCATCGCCGGTACCAAGACCTGCTGTGGATTTGAACCCTGGACCGAGGTCCACCGCCTTTACCACTGCGGACGCGCCATACCACTCGTCCATCGGCCTGGCGGAAAGTTTGGGGGCTAGGCCTAAATATGTCGACCATCCCGGTATACTGCGAAGAAGTGAGCGGTTGTCCAGCAAGGCTCCAATTTCATATAGGGAGCTGGGTAGCCGAGATATTTGGCCGCCTTTCCATCGCTGGGATTCGAACCCGGAAGTCACCTCCTCCTGTCCTCCCTCTATCTCTAAGAACTACCATCCACAGCAGCACGCAGCCTTATCGGCCGAGGATCCGGAAGTGGCGACTCCGGGGATGGCGGTAGGGGCGGGCGTTACAAAATTATTTTTCAATATAATTTCGTACAATCCAATGACTTGAAAATGGCCGATAGCAGTAAATTACAGCAAAATGGACGATCAATTCACAGTGAAACCAGTCCACATACATTACCCATTAGAAAATTGAGTCTAAAGAGCGTTTAAAAAATTGCAGAGCGCGTCTCGCAGCATAGACTACTCAGGGGTGGGAAAAATCCTCAGACGATACGGGGGAAGATCCCAGACATGAGCATATTATAGTCCGTAGAAAAAGCGGAAGGACATTCAATGTGGTGGGAACAATCACAGCTCGGCTTTAAGCCAAGGCACACTGAACACGAGTTGCATGGAGGTAAAAACAGTCAGTAGAGCGCAAGGTGCGAACAGATAGAGGCATAAGCATAGGCATAAGCATTTATCCGGAAACATATTTGGGGATTTTGTCTCGAGGTGTAATTTGTAACCAGGATGATGAATAGGCCTAAATATAATCAGATCGGATAGTTGATGGGGACCCAGTATAAGACTTCATTGGGTTGGAGACACACTGTCAGGAAGCAAGTATGTGCACCTGTTATAGCGCCCCTTTAAGATTTCTACTCAGAAGCGCCCCCGACTACAGCGCGGACACTGAATCGTAGTTTCACGCCGAAGCGCATGAGAAGCTGCGAGCGAATGACTTGCCCAAGCAGGGCCTACTATCCCCCCTTAGAGGTGGAAGCATTCCCCCCTAACAGAAACTTTTGTCTATATTGCAAGCGTCGAAGGCGCGAAGCTGCGAGTGCCGAAGGCACGAAGCCCATAGCGACTAGGGGGTCTGGGAGTGCGTCGTGAGCTCCCCGAGCGGGGTCTGGGGCGGAGCCCCAGAAACAACGCATTTTTAGCTCTTGTCATCGACTAGAGCGCATGTTTTAGGCTGTTGTTTGCTAGCTGTTTATGAGCGAAAAAGTCACGAAAATTTCACTTTTTTTGGATTTGCACGCTGTAATTGTACCTCTTAAAGTTGTCATCTTCACAAAATTGCAGGTGAATTAGGCCTAATGCTCAGAAACGTGGTTTAGGATATCATAAAATGTCGCATTCCCATTATTTAATTTTTTTAATTTTCACAATATAATGATAGCATTCTAAAATTTCTCATTATGGGTTAGCAGTGCGTTAAACACTGTAGTAGTCATGTGAAGTTTGAAAGGTTCATCATTCAGTAAAAATATCAATTTCTTTTGGTATATCAGATTGAGTAGCCTAGTCTACTGTCAGTTGTAGGATACAATACTCAGCAACATCCATTTTCTGATCCAGACAGATCCCATGGACATTTCCCAGGACCACTCCCCGTAATTTCCTCTCTGGATTCCACCAGAGCGTTTCAATAGGACAATTCCCTCGAACATTTCCCTCAAATGTAGGCTACAAAAGTGTGAGCAATTTGCATTTGTACAGACTTCAATTGTGCTTTAATGTTTGAGGGAGGAATTTATTAAGCCATTTGCATTACTTGATTTTGAACTTCAATTGTTGAGCAACCAAGCTTTTATTGTTTGATTAATGTTTACTTAAACAGACTAAAAACCTTTACTATAAACAAAAGTAGGCTACTACCGGTAATTTAGGCTAATGTTGCTTCTTTGCCTCCTATCACTAAAATTCATTCTTAAAATATCGTTCATTTTATTTGCGACCTATATTATAAAACCAATGCAGTGTCAGTAGATACAATATACTTAAACAAAATGTTAACAATTAATGTAATTAGGCCGAATTATGAGTTGTGAGAGCGAGCGCCATATACGTGCAGGGGCAAATGTGACTGTAAAGCAAAGGTCATAGCCTACTAAATGAATATATAACCTTGAGATGGCGGGATGAACGTTCAAGAGTGGGTGTGCGGGGAGGAGTAGAACAGAGGGAGAAGGAAATTTCTGAAGAAAAAAAACATCTATCATTAGGGGGGATTTCCCTCTGGCACAAGTTGGATCAGTCTACTTACTCCCCCATGTGGCAAGCCCTGATGGGTGCGAATGTGATGGAAGCGCAAGGACAAATTTATGTGAGTGTTAAGTAAAAGTCAAATTAAATTAAGATTTACCCTGTGTTATTACGGGATTGTTCGGGGGATTTACCAGGAGGAAGTCCATGACAGATGGACTTTTTTCCAGGGGAGGAAAACCTTTCCCCCCTGGCCCAAATTGGAAGCAGTCTGCTTCCATCCCCCCATGGCGTAGTAGGCCCTGTGCCCAAGGTCCCTAGGCGGCGACTTCAAGTGGATTCGAACCTGCTACCCATTCGGCTGCACGGCAACGAACATATCCACTACACCTACGCGCCCCACAGTCCGAATGACCCAATGCAATGGTAAAGGCTACACTTGTCCAGCACGATTGTCAGTTTAGACCATGATTTCAATCACATCAATCAATCACATGCATTTATAAACATAGCGCCGCTTCAAGATCGCTACTCAGAGGCGCTCCCAACCCAGGCCTGGTCGAAAAGAAAAAACCTCGAGAAGACTATAGAAAGAGCCAGTAGGGAAGCGAACGGAGAGCCGCAGATAGCTGGACCCACCACCGAGAATGCTCTTCGCTGCATGATAGTGGTGCAAGCAAATGGAACAAAGATAATTATATTCACCACAGGCAGCTGAACCCAGCGAACGGCGGCCCATAGAAACGGAGATAGAGGTGAATTATAGCTCACATTGGTAGGATGGAGCTTGAGCCAGGACACAGTGCCAAGCAATAGGAGAGTGATTATGAAACTCTATAAGCAGCGCGTTGCTGCAGTGGGAGCCAGTGGGGTCGTCCTTCATGAAGGCAGAAACATCAACAAACGGGAGATGTCACCGACTAAGCGTGCGGCAGATCGACGTGACACTGTCCATCCACATCTTTCTCTATTCTCAAAACCTGCATTTCACTCGGGGTTTTACGCACTGGGAGCGCTTCTCAGAGGCTCTTGTTGCGAGAAGCGATTATAAGCGGTTAGATAAAATAAATACAGTGCAATTATATAGTACAATGGTCCTTACTGAAACATTTTCAACTAAAATCAAAACTGCATTTTTTGCCGTGCTAGAGTCGGAAGTGCTTCTGATTAGTCCCTGGGAAGAGGGGCTAGACCTATACAAATTCGAGAATGAATGAATGAAAGAATGACTGAATGACTGAATGACTGAATGAATGAATGAATGAATGAATGAATACAATACAATGTAACCACGCACCTGAAGCTGACAGGAATCAGTTCAGCGTCGTAGTGGTTCCTGCAGGCATTCTGAAATTCATCCAAGATCTTAAATGACTCTTCTCCATACAGACGATTCGCCATGTGCAGCTGGAACGCTGACTCCTTGCTGCACTTCTTCAGGTGTTCGATGAAGTCGCTGAATGCCTGGTGGATCTTGGCATCTTCGAGAGCGTCGAAGCAAAGGGTCTTCTTCATCTCTTCCAAGGTCTTGCCTCTGGCGCCTAAGTATGCCATGCTCAGAACAGCCGAGATGCTGAGGGGCGACATAAACAGGTTTCCTTTGCTTCTCTTCCCTTGCTTCTTATACAATTCGAGGGCGAATCTGGAAATGGCCAAGACCAGATCCTGACCATCTTTCTCATTTTTAAACACTTGGTCTCCTCCCCTCGTGTAGTAGGGTGGTTGCTCTGTCATGTCTGCTGTGGTGACTGAAAAATCAAAAGGCGCTTCTAGAATCCTCACACCTATACACATACAGTGTATATGCAAGAGGGACACCTGCACCCTGGAAAATTTGCACCCATTTCAATATAGGCTACTACTTTCTTAAACAAGTGTTTCGCACTAACGCAATGATATCAGCTAAATGCTATATGAACAGAGTGAAACTGAGTTTTTACATCTAGATAGCCTACCTCCATTAAAGATGGCGTATACTAGGGTGGAGTGAAAGAACCGAAAATCAGAATTCCGAAAAGTAATAGCAACCAAAAGTTGCCCAATGACATGGGGTCAAGAAATGTGTAAAAAGTTTTTTTAAATATTTATGTCTTCAGCCCCCATAAGTGGACCAAAGTTCCGAAAAATTGCATTTTTTAAAGAAAATTTCCGGTTTTCTCATGAAATATTCTTAGTGCAAAATAATAAACTCCCATTCAATATACCGTTGGAAAGAGCTCTTAAAATAGAATAAAACGATGTATTAATTTTCAGAATAGTCCCATATTTGTAGAAGATATTAACTTTTTAACCATACCACCCCTTCGCGACATGTCGCTAAGCCTAAAAACAGTAAAACTCTAATAACTTTTTTATCCTTTGAGATATTTCAATGCACAATATGTCATTCGCTTCAGTTTATGATCCCCTTTCTAGAGGTGTATTGTAAGGCGAGATTCTGTAATGTTTCTCTCATATTATTGGGATGGTGTCTAATATGCACTCTGACTGAAAGCACTTCCAAAGACTTTCATGGAAATCGTATTGCCATCACAGTAGGGTAAAGTTACAAAATGTCAGACGTTTGTATCACACACTGGCATGCATCATTGATCATCAGCAAATAATCATATTCATGTTCTTTTAAAATTTATCTTGTCTACTGTGTCTTATAGTGACTGTAGTCTGGTACAGTCCTATAGTTCCTTTTGATTTCAATTATCAATAAATACCCTGACTGAAAGCACTTGCAAAGACTGCAGTCACTCTATTAGCCTAGTATACGGCGTATAGGCTGTTTGAATGGTATCTAATATGCACCCTGATTGAAAGCACATCCAAAGACTTTCATGGGAATCGTATTGCCGCCACAGTAGGGTAAAGTCACAAAACGTCAGATATTTGTCTCATATTCTGTTATGCATCATTGATCATCAGTAAACAATCATGTTCTTTTAAAATTTATCCTGACCACTGTGTCTTAGAGTGACTGTTTAACAGTAGTCTTTGCAAGTGCTTTCAGTCAGGGTGCGTATTAGATACCATCCCAATACGTCGTATACTCCTATGAAATAACTAGAGCTGAGGAGAATGTCAATATCTGAAAACCAGAAAGAAAGTTGTATGTGCAGTGCTCTGAAATTCTGCTTAAGAATTTTAACTCAGCAGATAATGTAGAATTAATTGACTTTCATAGCTGGAGGGTCGCTGTTCCTCCAATCTTTTCAACCAGAGCCAATCGGCATGCAGAGCAGCTCAAATTTCATGTTACCGGTCATGCTTGAGAGTGTGACAGCTTCAATGTCGAGATGAGAGTTGTTTTTTAAAGGTGTCTTAAAAGTGTGAATGAAGCTATTGCAGCCGTACATGTAGCTGAGGTGCAGACAACAAAGATGAGTCTGTTCGAACGCCGTTACGATCGCTAGAACGGAAATTGATAATTGAAATCAAAAGGAACTATAGGACTGTAACAGACTACAGTCACTATAAGACACAGTGGACAAGATAAATTTTAAAAGAACATGAATATGATTATTTGCTGATGATCAATGATGCATGCCAGTGTGTGATACAAATGTCTGTGATTTTGTAACTTTACCCTACTGTGATGGCAATACGATTTCCATGAAAGTCTTTGGAAGTGCTTTCAGTCAGGGTGCATATTAGACACCATCCCAATAATATGAGACAAACAATACAGAATCTCGCCTTACAATACACCTTTAGAAAGGGGATCCTAAACTGAAGCGAATGACATATTATGCATTGAAATGTCTCAAAGGATAAAAAAGTTATTAGAGTTTTACTGTTTTTAGGCTTAGCGACATGTCGCGAAGGGGTGGTATGGCTAAAAAGTTAATATCTTCTATAAATATGGGACTATTCTGAAAATTAATACATCGTTTTATTCAGTTGTAAGAGCTCTTTCCAACGGTATATTGAATGGGAGTTAATTATTTTGCACTAAGAATATTTCATGAGAAAACCAAAAATTTTCTTTAAAAAATGCAATTTTTCGGAACTTTGGTCCACTTATGGGGGCTGAAGACATAAATATTTTTTAAAACTTTTTACACATTTCTTGACCCCATGTCATTGGGCAACTTTTGGTTGCTATTACTTTTCGGAATTCTGATTTTCGGTTTTTTCACTCCACCCTAGCGTATACCCACGTTCTTCATCTTCTGCTTTTTTTGTTTTCACGCTTCTGATAAAATATATGTTTGAGACCATTGTGCTTCACCCCTCCTGGAAAAATTTCTGCGGGCGCACATGCTCACTCCGCAAAGTTTTTATATAAAGAAGAGAATCAGGCTTAATTATAATTTATAACCTCTCATGTGAGCGTGCAGTATGCGATAGGCAGTCATAAAGAGGCAGACCCAAGAAGAGCAGAAGATTAATGTAAATTCTTCAGAAGATATAAACCTACTGGTGCAGCAGAGATAGAAGACCAATTAGAGACCGACGGGTAAGTTCGAAACGTATGACCAAAATATCCATATTAAAAAAAAGAAAATTATTGAAAAAATCATCATCAAAATATTCATTTTTAAACAACGAGACAAATGACCAAATTGTTCATATTTAATCCATCCAGCATAGACCGCCAATTCATAGGTTGGTCGTCACCAATGATTCCGTTAAGGTCTGAATTATTCTTGGAGTCATGGACGCATCACATCAAAACAATAATTGTTGGAGTCCACGTCAAATGGATGAGTCATAGACTCCATACTCGTCCATTTTTGGGGTCCCATCGGGTCAGAGTAGGCTAAATGTACAAATTTCGAACTTATTATTTTATAGGCGACAAAGGGCCCAACCATTAGCCTGCTATTACGTAGCCTACACAAAAAATCGCACTTTAACCCGATCATCCTGTTGCAACTCGTAGGCCTACATTTTGCGAACTCTCACATGCGTAGGCCTACGTACAAATTAACTTTACCCCTCCCCCGTTCAAAAAATTAATTTAGCTAATATCAGCTATAAAACAATCATTTTACCGATGGCTGCTTTTTTAAAACATCTGTTGCAGTAGTCGTATATACCAATACTTAAAATATCGAATCATAAACACATAAATTATTATCAGCTTCTCCAGAGGCAGGCTAAATTATTACGAAATGTAGGCCTATTATCGTGGATGCGTCAAAGGTCAAATAGGCTACAGGCCTATATCCTGGCCAACGTTTATCATAAGTTTTTAGTTTCTAAATTTTGAGAACAAAGTAACAGCAATTTAGCAGGGCTGTTCGTGAGGAATTTTTAGAAATGCACAATCCCCTCTTTCCTTTCCCACCCTCCATGGTAGGCTAAATTACTTCCACTTCCAATCGGAGGACAATTACCCTTTTTGCTAGTTTTAACTGTACAGAAGTGCTTCTACAACAGCACCCTTTCATTTAGAACTGCATATTTTGTGTACAACTGCATGCACGTTTAAAAAGCTCCGAAAATTTAGAGGCAAAAGCTGTTGAGCATAATCAGATTGCATCATATTGCGCATTAATGTTGACTGGAGAGCGCCTCTGAGACAGTGGCGTAACAATAGGGTAGACTGGGTAGACAAAGTCTAGGGGGCCCCCGAGTGTAGAGGCCCCAGAGGGGCCCCCGAGTTCCTAGTTACGCCACTGTAAGTGATAAAACATTTCAATATTCACATTGTGTCTAAGGGCCCCCGAGTTCCTAGTTACGCCACTGCTCTGAGAGGGTCCTTGAAGAGGCGCTATAGGCTAGCTTATTGAAATGAATGAATGAACGAATACAGAGACTGAGAGAGATAAAATGCGATTGTCGCGAACAAGGACATCATTTCAAAATAAACATTGAAATTTTTGGACACTATGGCCTAGACCAGTACCAATCTTCCCGGCGATATTTTAGACTTTTCAATGAAAATATTTTAGGATTTTTCTTTTCCTTTTTTTGCTTTAAAGATCTATCCTACGGTGGTCATTACTTTTTAACGCTCATGGGAACGCAATAGCCTATTATTGATGACTTGTAGGCTAGGCCTACGTAGACATACGTCACTCAAAAAAATTAAATATTCATCAATAGGTCGTTGCATAACTTATTCACCGTGCACCTGCAGTCAGTGTGTGTTCTTTAAAGCTCAATGTATACACAAATTAATACGCAATGCATAAACTGAGACAGTGACACAAATACGGACCCCCAAGGTACTTTTTATTGGAGCCCCATCCATGGATGCAACGTTAATTTATTTGTGCATCCATCCACAACTTCGGTGCGTCCATGGACGCACCACCTTAATTTTTGTGCGACCGGCGTCAAAATTTAGGCGTCCCGGACACACGGACGCACACTAACACTGTTCGTCACAAAGTAGGCCAACGCTGGAATGTAATGCTCTTCTCTGATTTGTTTACTTCAAACTGCATTTGTAGGCATAGCGTATAACTTTCACTTTCATGACCTTCCATCGTTTAAGCCAACGTTAACGCAATCTATCTTATACCAAGCTAGGGCTAGCAGTAGCACTCATTCGAAAAAGCGGCTGGTGTGAAGGGTAACACCTGCTAAAAAAGTATGAGTGAGCAGATCCAGATTGAAACACGCGTAGGCCTATATTTAAATTATACATTTTCGCAAGAACGACAGAAATTGAGGATCACAATTCCAAACTAAACGAGTCCAATTGCTCAGCATCGGACTGGGCGAGTTTTGGAATTTTGCCCTTCAATAAACATGAAACAAATTTTTACAACCGGATGCCCTTCCTGACGTCAACCCCTTTCGGTTTGGCCTTTGGTGTATAAACCTACTCGCAAGGCAGCGTAAAAAGTTGCTACAAAAACTTCTATGGATCCACAAACACTGAGAAAAGTGGAGGAGAAGGATCCGATTGGCTGACCCCTCGCCAAAGAAGAAGAAGAAGAATCAAATCAAATCAAAATCAAAATCAATCAAATCAAAACATGTTTATTCACAGAGATCAAGAAAAAAACAGAACATAGAAAATGACAGTATAATAGTGTGCAATAAAAAATAGAAGTCAGAATAACATAACTATTAAGTACGAGATCCCTGAGAATGGGTAACCCAGAAAGGGAGTGATCCCGCTAGACCTGGGTCACCATAGACAGAGATTTTGAATCAAGATGGTGGAAAGCACTAAATAAGCGGAATAGAGAGGGGAGGAAACAAGTGTAGAGCCAGGAAAGAGAAAAAAAGGTGATTGAAACAAGTACCGTAATAGTAGAGAGTATAGTTTAGAGGCTATGACTTCAGAGTAGGACGCAAAGGCTCCAACCCCAATGCATTCAGTAATGGAGGTAGAATCCCCGTAACCCATGCAGACAATGTGTACATTCTCAAGACATGGAGAAATGGAGAAAACCACATCAATAAGTTGAACAAAATGTTAAACAATAAGTAGTAGGTGAGCAAAAATGTCAATGCATAGGCCTACATATAATTATAATAAATTTTAAAAAGACAATAGTTGAACACAACCAGCAATTATTAGTAAGTGACATATGATCCCATTTAAATGAGAAGCTAATAGACAAATCATATAATATGATCACATAGACAATGGTAAAGGGATATATGTTATTAGATCCCAATAAGAAACTTTTTTAGCCGGTTTTTAAAAAGACTGGTGGAATTTAAGGTAGATATGTGGGTGGGAAGACCATTCCAAATTCCAGGACCCAAGTATTTAATAGAAAATTGTTTAATTTTTAGGCGTGCATAATCACTGCGGTAGAAATGAGCATGCCTAGTAGCATGATCATGAAGTTTAGAGCCAGTAGTAAAATAATTATTGAATGAGCTGGGCAATAGGTTATGGTGACAACGATGCATGCAGAGACCTATTTGAAATTTATTGATGTTCTCTAGAGAAAGCAACGAATAATTTGAGAACAGAGGAGCAGAGCTAGATCTCCAATGAGCACCACAAATTAGCCTTATGGCTCGTTTTTGCAGAATTACCAGTGGTCTGAGGCGGGAAAGATAAGTAGAACCCCAGGAAATGTTACAATAAGACAGGTAAGGAAATATGAGTGTATAGTAAAGCTGAAATAGGATAGTTTTAGGGAGGTAATGTTTAATCCTGTGGATTAAAAGAAGAAGAAGAGGAGGAGGGGAGGAGGAGGAGGAGGAGGAGGAAGAGGAGGAGGAAGAGGAAGAGGAAGAAGAAAAAGAAGAAGAGGAGGAGGAAGAAGAAGAAACATGGAACAGGAAATTACAAACGCGTTAGTTTCTCTCAGCGTGAATGCCAAGATATTATTGGCCTACAGGTTACAACACACGCAGTAAATTATTATGTTACTCGAAAAAGTAATAATGACTTCACTTACGATACCGAAGTAATATGTTAGGCAGTGTCTAGACAACAAGGAAGCAAACCTTTAAAAGAGATAATCTACGCAGAGCGTTACACTGAATTAAACACTTTCGGCCTATAATAGGCTATTGCAGGCTCAATAGAGCGTGTGTTCTCTATACGCCTACCGGCTTATGCAATGTTACTTAGGCCTACAGTGGTGTCCAAAAGTTTTTGCATGGTCACATAATTATTTCTGCGTTTCTTCAAACCTCCAGTGCTGTTGTCTCTGTTGGGACATAGAGGTGATACAGTTAATTCTATTTGGTGAATTTAACGAACGTGGTTGTATTTAGCTTTTAAAAACATCATCATAATGATAGATGACTTTCAATTTTACAATTGCTACGAGAGAGTGACAAGATACTCCGAGGGCTGAAAGTGGTTTGAAAAAGTTCCCAGGATTTTGACCCGAAAATATTTCTGACGACCTTTTAAGTCATTCACGCCGAATTTTCCAAAAACTGCACCAATTTCCCTTAAATTTGGTAATTAATATAGATTCAATGTTCACCATGCGACACGGCTGAGACTCGTCAGCAGCAGGTAACGAAAATCGATGCCGGGTCGCCAACCCGGACAGACTCGGCTCACTCTCTGGATCCTCCTCTAGAAATCACATAAATGACGGATTGTGCGTCAAAGAAGAGCAAATGCTGATTTTGGAAATACTTATGCAAAACTGAACATACTAACGACCATTTTCTGCGCCAATATATATATATATATATATATATAGGCTATATATTTGTTGGACAAAGCTTAAGACCGTCAATGTTCAGCACTTCATGGAAACACATTCAAGATCTAGTAACTGTGCCGAGTTATGCATTTATAGGCCTACAGTTTTGACGTACAATCCTTCATTCAGGCTACGTGGTTTCTATAGGATGCTTGTTTTACCCAATAGCAAATTTGAAGGTTATTCGTCGTATTATGATGATTTTCATAGCCAAAATAATACAATCCATGTAACACCAAATAGAATTAATTGCATCACCTCTAAGGTTCAATACTGATAGACTTGCAGCTTTGGACGGTGAAGAAACATTACAAAATAATTGGTGATGCAAAACTTTTGCACACCTCCATCTCCAATAGGCTATTACATGACGCAGAGTTCCGTAATCAATGTCATGTGACTATAGTCATTGGAGCATGTGCTTAATGTCCTCAGAAGGGGCGACAAATGTTGACAATAGGGCCTATATTATGCATTTCTATTAAATATGGATCTAAATGAAATCGATGAATAACATTGTTTGTGAAAGTAACACTAATTATTTTTTGCCTGTGCAGATATAAAACACCGTGTTTTAATTAATCACACAGACAAATTTGAAGTGGGGGCGACCGTCGTGGAATAGTGTGTAACGCCAGTATGCAGTTATTTACTCACCTCTAAATTTAGATCCTTGTGCGATTAATTAACTCAAATAAAATCCTAAAAATAAACTCTTGACTTAGATACGTGCCAACATCGTCGTCTATAAGTGCTGTAAAATGCCAGACAAATTTCTGTCCAGGTTAACGACCTATGTTGTCATAGACCCTGGTCTAGGGCTGCCAACCGTCCCGGATTCGCCGGGATAGTCCCAGAATCGGCTCTGTGCGTCCCGTGTCCTGGACTGATCTAAAATTGTCCCGGGAATTGTGGTAGAGATGCACTTGACAAGATGTTGTTATTTTCCACACTAAACTCGGCAAGTTGTGTGATGATTTTGCTGTTTGCGCTCTATCAAGCACAACGTTGTTGACTGAACATCGAATGTTGACACCGCTGAGTTCAAGTCTTGAAAAGTTTACAAACCATTGGTATACACATTTGCATATGGTGTCCTATAGCCTATAACTATTAGTCCGTCCTAATGCTTTCTGAGAAAATAACGTGCTAATTTCCACGACTTTGTGCCTATGCAATAGGCTATATGTGGATATGGGCGGAGTTTGGGTCCTTTCTTGGAGGGGCTAAAAAAAATAATTTGGGAAGAACTTGGAAATGACGGCGCAGAGCTCTGCTTATAAGTGATTCAATGTTGACACGGTTAAACAGTCCAGATGTTCGTTCATTCCATCATTCCGAATCTATATAGCACCCCTTCAAGAAAAAACTACTCAGAGGCGCTCCCGACACCAGCGCACTCAAAAAACACCGTTTTAAGTTTAGTAAGGAAGGATCCTGGTAGAGTTCCAGGGTGTAGGCTTAGCTAAAAATGAATCATCCACAGTATCAAAAGCAACAGACAAGTCACGAAGAACAAGTAATGCAACATAATAATACATTATACATTATACATAATACATACATTATACATAATAATACATACATAATAATAATACATACATACATACATACATACATACATACATACATACATACATACATACATACATACATACATACATACATACATACATACATACATACATACATACATACATACATACATACATACATACATACATACATACATACATACATACATACATACATACATACATACATACATACATTATACATAATAATGCATTATTTTATGTAGGCCTACAGTGAAAAAGATTAGAACATAGACGCGTTGCATTATCAGATTTATTCAAAGCTTAAGCTCTACTTAGTTGCATGAAAGCAGACAAAAACTAGTCACAATTTCAATTCAAGAGTAGTCATTTAACAACCTAGATTAAAGCTCATAGCTCGAAGTCTTGATCTTCTTCTTTTCCTTCTGGCTTGGATTAGTCCCTCGTTTGAGAGGGGTCAGCCACTTGGATCCCCTGTTTCCATATGGTTCAGTTACGAGCGTCGTATGCTCTCAGTTTGAGTAGTTTGAAGTCTTGCTGGATCATGTTCATCCACCTCTACTTCTGCCGCCTCTGACTGCGTTGTTCCTGTACTTCCGCCTTCGTTATTCTTTTGACGTTGGTATCCTCCGCCCGCTCCACATGTCCGTACCACCCCAATCTGACCTCACGTATCTTGTCAGATATACAGGCGACTCCTACTTTCTTTCGGATGTTTTCATTCATTTGCATGTCTCTTAGGGAGACCCAAGTATCTAGCGGTTTGGGTCCACTATTACGAGGGTCCACTATTCCGAAGGTTCACTATTCCGAACCCTAACCCTAACCCTAAACCTAACCTAACTATAACTAACCCCCAACCCTAACCATAAACCTAACCCACCCAACCATAACCATAACCCTGACCCTCCCCAACCCTAACCATAACCCTAAACCTAACCCACCACAACCATAACCATAACCCTCCCCAACCCTAACCATAACCTAAACTTAATCCTAACCCACCCAACCCTAACTCATCCTACCCCAACTATAACCCACTGTAACCATAACCACCAAGGATAACGAACAAAATATAGCGGATATTCGGAATAGTGGGCCTTCAGAATAGCGGACCCTCGGAATCAGTAGCAGCGCTAGGGGGGGCTAACCCCCCATAAAAAGACCATCCATTGGCGGCTACGAAAAGGACCGTTTTCCATGATTTTTCGACCAAATGACAAAAAAGGAATTTTGACGGTGAAAATGGAAAATTTTCTTGAGATGATTTTGGTCCATGACTAAAAAAAGGTTGTCAGAAATTTTGGCGGTTGAAAAACGAAATTCAGCCCCTCCAAACTGAAATCCTGGCGCTGCCACTGCTCGGAAAATCGGGCCGTTGCCGTATACAGCGAAGCATCCTCATTTCTGTTCTTTCCAGCAAGTAATCTATACAGGTAACATAAAAATAAGGTAATGAAAACCTGTAAACCGGAAAAAAATTAATTAAAAGACATGAAACTGCATCAGGTAAATTGAATAACGACTATGACACAACTATTAAGCAAAGCTGTAGGCCTACGTAGTCAAGAATCCGACTGGAGATTCGAAACTTTGTTATCTCTGTCTGGAAAGTTACGAGTGCTTTGGTGTAACTGCTCTGCCAAGAAAGAGAATTGCTTTTGCTCGCTCTTCCCTAATGAAGAACAAGAACGGATGATCTGCTCGGAATTCCACTGGTTTTTTGGGTGGACACAGCATCGCAGGCATAGCAGTTGCAGCAGCTGCCTCCGTTCCCTCCTCATTCACATCCACAAACGCTTTATGCACCACCTTCGAAGCATACAGCTCCTTTGTTCCATCAATGCCGGAGAGATCCGCAGATCCAGGCTCGAATATCGACTTCATTCCCATGTCGTTGAGGACTTCCTTCAGCTCCAGATTCTCCTCCATCTTAAACTTCGGAAGCCAAAGATTCACATCGGGACGTTGTTGAAATCCGCTGTCGATGTTGGTGAGATGCTCAGCAGTCAGCTTCTTCTCGAGATCATCCAGCGAAGAAGACGTTTTGTCTGGCAGAAGAATGAACATGCTCAGTGCTCCAGACTTGTACGGCAACTTCAAGATTTGACATGAAAGAACATTGGAATAGCAGTAACTTGCCCATTTAACCTTTCGAAACATCAGCTGAACTTTAATGGTCTCATCTTTTGAAACCAAGAAGTCGGTTTCTTGGGTGTTGTGGGTCTGGAATTGGTCATGCCAGGCACCCTTGAAGTATATGGCATTGATGAGAACAAGAACGGTAGACGCATTAACACTTCCTGGTACCACAATGTCCTTGATGATCTTGTTTGTGTTCTCTTCAACCCAGTTGTTGATTTCTGCGATGGCTTTGTCACTCGCATTCCTACTCATCACACAAAACAAAACACGAATTCACTACACAATTCTAATCGAAAAGTTGGATTTTGACACACGTGAAGAAAAGTAATGGATAGCGCACGAAATCTGCAGCGCTTTAAGCGTCTGGACGCCCTTACCTTTCCTGCAGGCTGTGCTGGCCAATAAGTGACAGGACGGCGTTCAGATACTTTAAGCCCTCGAAATCTGTTAATTCATTCTCGGAAGTCGGATTCTGCACACCTAATAGCCTATTATGCTAAAATATTTATTATTTATTTAATTTTAAGATAATCACTGAGCTTAAGGCCTACGCCCTACTGTTTTATTGTCTTCACAAGTTCACAACCATCTTTTGGAGGAAAAAATTGTGAAAAATTTCATTAAATCATTTATCTATGCCAGCACACCACGGCATGTGTCTTAAAATTTTATGTGTTTAACATTTTCTTATGTAGCGTAATCAATCATTGATATTTCTACAGCACCGTTTTCACACATCCAGAAGAATAAACTGCTTTACTATCTAATCTGATATAGTCTTGGAACTTGAAAACAGCTGCAATTAACTAAAACACATGAACCGTCTCCCCAGAGAGAAATCAGTCCACAGACTTTATCCGTTGGAGTAATTGTGTAAAAAAATAACTGGGCTGAAGACACTGGAAGACAGCTAGTTGCAGTGGTAAAGACAACAGAAACCAGTAACTGTTTGCCAAAGACAAAACTTTTATGGGATAGATAGCAAATTCGAAAAGCGATAGAAGCAGGCATCGGGAGGAAGACAGTAGAAATCGAAACGTTAAACAAATGAGGGCATTCCTCTGGTACCGACTGTTTTTACAGTGCAATACAATTACCTTAACTGCAGAAGCACCAATGAAAACTACTGAATCTGTAGCACTGACCAATGAAAAACATTTAAACAAATGTAAAAGAAAGGCTGAATTAATGGTAGCCTACCACGCAAATTGTCGTCATTGTCATTATTTAAAAAACACGGAACTTCAAAAGTTCAGAATTGCGCATGTGACCATATAATTATGACAGGATATAGATTGTGCTGAGCACTAGGTCTACTTTGCGGACCATTCGGCTATTAAGCTCCATATATCGTACAGGACGTAGAACAGGATTGCAAACCATGCTCAATAAACTGGTATTGGGAATTTAAACTGAAAAAGCTCGTCAACGAGCATTTTGCTGCAACAATAATTTATTATGCACTCATCTCGACCTTTGATTCTTAGGAGTCTTTGTTTTGCTTTGGCTTGGAGATTCTGAATAATTTAACGCCTTTGTAGATTCATTTGAACTGGAATCTCTAGACCTAACTCTTGCTTTTTCTGACTGGCGTAGGCTATGCAAGATAAAAGGATCAGCCCACAGAATATAACCACGAACCTGAAGCTGACAGGAATCAGCTCAGCGTCGTAGTGGTTCCTGCAGGCATTCTGAAATTCATCCAAGATCTTAATTGACTCCTCTCCATACAGACGATTCGCCATGTGCAGCTGGAACGCTGACTCATTGCTGCACTTCTTCAGGTATTTGATGAAGTCGCTGAATGCCTGATGGATCCTGGCATCTTCGAGAGCGTCGAAGCAAAGGGTCTTCTTCATCTCTTCCAAGGTCTTGCCTCTGGCGCCCAGGTATGCCATGCTCAGCACGGCCGAGATGCTGAGGGGCGACATAAACAGGTTTCCTTTGCTTCTCTTCCCTTGCTTCTTGTACAATTCGAGGGCGAATTTGGAAATGGCCAAGACCAGATCTTGACCATCTTTCTCATTTTCAAACACTTGGTCTGCTCCTGCCATGTCTGCTGCTGTGACGATGACTGTAAAGAAAAGTAAAAGATGTTTCTGAAATCTTGACCTGTGGGTGCCGTATATAGGGACAAGAAGGGCACTTGCCCCTGAAAAATTGTTAACTATTGTAAATTACTACTTTTTAAAAACAAATTTCTCCGCACCAAAGCAATTATAATAACAATATTGATGCACAGAGTGAACGTGAGAATTTTAAATTTAGAAATCTGGAAAATAACCAAAGTCTTAACCTCTTAACCAAAGAAGACCAGAAAGGCTACTGGTCGCCTAAATTCAGCAGAGGATATTCAGATGCAGCAGAGAAAGGAGGCCAAAAGACCGACGGGTAAGTACGAAATGTAGGACCAAAATATTCATATTAAAAGAAGTTTATGATGAAACTTTCGTGATCACATTATTCATATTTAAACAGAGAAATGTATGATCAAACTATTCATGCTCAATCAATCCAGCCAGTGGCGTAGACAAGCTGGGTTTCGGGGGTTAAAACTCAACATTGGCTTAGGAAAAAGTTTTTTTAAAGGCTATTTATCCACTTAAATAAGAAAAAGGAAAACAATTGTTTGTAGTAACGAATTGTTTTTCTTACTTTATTCCCTTTGTTACTTTATTCCCTTTTTATTTACTGTAATAGGCTATTGTTGGGTTGGTGTCAGGAAGAGCATCCGGCCAGACAAAAAAAAACCTTTATAAATTCCTGGCTATACGCCACTGAATCCAGTAGCCCTATATATAGGCAACACAACCCAAGTCATAGGTATTCATCACAAAGCATGTCAAGTTATTGTCAAGGCTGGACTGTTACAATGCTCTTATCTGATCAATTCACTTCAAACAGCGTATGACCTAATTTTCGCTTTCATAATCTTCCTTTCATTGAGCCAACGCTAACGCCATCTATTTTTGGAATAATTATTATGCTATTCAATTCGAACTGAACAAGTAGCCTAAATTACAGACGCTTTAGTTTCTCTAAGTTAACGTGAATGACAGCTATCATTACAGGTTCTACAACACACGCAGTAATTATGTTACTGGGATAAAATTTATATTAGGCCTGCTGTGACAGGGCTGCACTCAAGGGTATATGCGGGCATACGGCGTATACTCACCTCCGGGAAAAAATGACAGCGTATATTCACCTAAAAAAACGAGGGTACGGTACGCGCGAATACAAAATGGAATACAGCGAAGACCAGGGCGGAGCTTCATATGTAAATGACGACTACATGTCGCGCCAGCTTGATCAATAATAATTTGCGCTCATTTGTATTTTAACAAGCCTTAACGCAATAAATGGTCCTGTAATTTACCAATAAAACCGGCTCATTTAGTATAAATCGTAAATTTATTAAGCATTTTATAGATAATTATGCGAATCGCACATGAGAAATGCAAAGTTCGGAACTAAAGGATTTTTTTTAACATTTAATCAAAATTTGTTTCCAATCGACGATTTGCGGTTTGCGATCTCGGATTTTCCGGGTTGTTATAGCGCTTTAATTTATTCCTGTAAATTTTCCAAAATGCCACGAATTGCCGCAATTTTCGGGCAATTTCTCCACGTGAATTTACTGCCATTATTTAAAAAAATTCTACCGTGAAAATTAAAACTTTTTCGCGAATTTCGCCTCTAATAGCCTACACAGGGACGTCATTTGGGGGGAGGGGGCATTTGCGCCCGCCTGAATTTGACCGATTGTGCTTACACATGACATATTTTGCAACGCCACACATTGTTCAAAATACCAAAAAGCTTGTGTTCATAGGCAACAGATATCGGCTTTTATATATATATATATATATATATATATATATATATATATATATATAGTCTGCAACAGGGAATGAGCTCTGGCTGATATTCGAAAGCCGTAGTTTATTCCCGCTATATAAAGAGAAGACCTTGTCCCAGGTCAGTAAGCTCACCAGATGTGTGCATAGGCGGAGACCTGGGCCGAGACTTGGGGGGGGGCGGAAATTTTCTGATGGACGAATGGCTGAGTGCCGCAGGAAAATTTCCATCTTTTTCCGGCAAAAATTTCTGACAACCGGCGAAATCTCGAAAAAATTTCTATTTTCGCCGCCCAAAAAGTTGATGACCTTTTTTTTAGTCATCCGGCCAAATCCCGACGAAATTTTCTGTTTTCCCCCCTTCTTTTCTTTTTTATAGTCTTGACCCTCAACGATTGGGGGGGGGACAAATGCATGGGCCGTCCCCCCAACACCTTCGTTGGGGGGACCGTCCCCCCCTAGGTCTCCGCCCATGGATGTGTGGGTCCTGTGACTGCATGTTTACTTCATGTATATTAAACATTTCTTTGAGTCATATCTTTTCCAGGTTGATATAATCACTCATGACTATCTGCTTGCTCTCCCAACTCCTCAAGTTCTTTATGTTGAAGTAGCCTATGCCTTTGGATATCGCTTTACATATCACCAGCCCACCTATGTATTGTAGAGGCTAATGGCAGACTACTGGATTTACATTACCCACCACAATGATAAAATCCTAGTAGCATCACTGGAAGTCATCTGTGATCCATTCAGCCGTAATTCAATATAGGCCTAGCTCTTTTTCAGACAAATCCAAATATCTTATACATGTATCAGTGCTTTGGCTTAAATTAAACAACTGACGTCCAACAAGCCATTGACAACAAGCCACTTCAATGATCCCATAGATAATAAGTCATTAGTCCAAAAATAATTATTACATGCCTAGTGCATGCATGCAATATTGCTTTGTGAATTGTTATTAATGACAAATGAAATAAGTTTGTTTGAATTTCCACAGTGCAATAGCAGACAGACCGCAAGCACCGAAAGGCTGAAGATTACATCCCGAATAAGATCTTACCACGGATAGCAAGGTCATTCTACATAGAAGGGCCTACAATGGCAAAGGCGCTGTGTTGGCCATGGCAGTCCTTACCCCAGGAAGCCAGTGAAGAACATCAGTCAAGTGGGTAGAAATGTGGGAGTAGCCAGGTTAACAGTTAAGCGTAAACAACACAAGTATCTGAACTGTAGTCTTTTATATTCATGAAATAAAACAGTAAATTAAACACATCACCCAAAACATTTTCATCAGAAGCATATAAAAGGGGTCAAACAAGAAGCCATAAATTTGAAGTTACTCTTGCTCCTATTTTATTGTCATTGATCTGCTTTAGAGAAGTCCTGAAAACAATATGAGCATCCAGATACGAGAAAATAATATGATTGCAGTGCCATGGTAGAACACATGTATTTAATGTTAAACTGCCTATACAGCCTTAATATATTCTGAGCATTACTTGCCAAGAGACAGACATTTTTCAAGCATTTTTAGAGAGTGTCAGTATTGATGCTGTTCATGGTGGTTATGAAGTAGTAGCCATTTATTGACATCACCAAACACAAAATAACAGCAATCATTAAAAACTCAATGACTTTAAAATGATTGGAGAACAATTATTATAAACAACATGAAAAATAGCTACTAAGGCAGGTGTCTGGGCTGCGAAGTGGAGGAGACAGGGCATAAGAGCTCTTGAAAAACATGACATGACTTAAGTCTAGTAGACATAGGTTGACAGGTTATTAAAAAACACTATATGAATATGTTTATTGCACACAAAAGTCAAACAGTGCAACCGTGCGTCAATAAAAATCTGTCTTTAACATTTCCTACACACAAGTTGGAAATTGACAAATACCACTACATGGCATGATTGATAGCTTTAGCTCTGTTCAGTTTGTGCTTCAAAGGCATTTACAAATGAGAAGACTTAGTCACGTCTTAACTTCAGAAGACATTCGGCAGTTTAGGTTCATATTCCATGGGTAGAAACGATTGTTCTGTGCACAGAGGTCAACATACGCTTAATACCTCGACCTTATAGACATTATAAAGCCACATACATGATTGAATTAGCATAATTATATCTCGCCTACAAATTACATTATTTTTAAATTCAAAATTCCGGTGTTTCTCCAATTTCACGCAGTACAACATGGTATCATCTGATAATACTTTGCTATGAAAAGTAATGGTAATATTGTAATTTTATATAGTGCCACTTCAAGAGAACTCCTCAGAGGCGCTCCTGACCTGACACCAAACCACAATCAAAGAGAATGGTTTTTAAACGCTTTAGAAACTTGCACGCGACTTCCAACCCAAATAAAATGCGTTTTTCCAGAATTTCAGCAATTGAGCTTTCAGGAACGCTTCCATAATGGACTTTATCAACTGCAGACTGAACACAGTGAACAGATGCAGGAACTTCTACATCCATGACCGAAGGTCTAATCCTGTGGCTTAAATCCCCATGAAGCAAGTCCAGCCAACCAGATGGAGCTGGACTGCCTGTGGCCACCTCATAGAAAACATTACGTTTATCAGTGACTTGGTATGTAGAAGGAAAATCTTGACTTTGTGTTAATACATAATGTGCATGCTTACAAAATTTGCCGGTCGAGCCAGCAAAGCAAGTGCACATGGTAGTCGCCATGTTCACAGTATACATGGTGCCATCTTGCTTGCTGGAAGCAACATCGTACACATCATCAGATATTTTGAGTATAAGCTGGTCAGTGTATGGTGGAAACTTGACTGGCAAGCGTTGCTTTCGGTTGCTTGCAAAGTCGAGTAGGCGTCGTGCGTAGAACCCAGAAAAGCGCTCACTCATGAAGTCGATGAGTTGCACAAGGTTGAAAGCTCGAGTTCTTTGAAAGATCTGAAATATAATGCATAACAAATATCGCATTTATAGTTGCTTACAATGACTGTTCACTGTTCAGTATGCTAGAACCCAAATGTCGGAATGACAGATAACATGCTTTTTGCCATGTCCCTCACAGCCAATATTAGAGATAATATCATCCTTTCTTCTCAATACTTAGGCAGTTCATATAGGTCAGTGGTTCTCAAAGTGGTGGTCCGCGGACCGGCGCGGGTCCGCGGAGACCTGATCACCGGTCCGTGAAGAAGTCTGAGAGTGAAAATAAATTATAAATATTAATTTATATATGTTTCAAATTGTGAAATCATTTGAATTGTTATTCAAAATTTATTCATACTTATTCCTCGAATTTAAAAAATACATTACCAGTGCCTTATAATTATTAGGCTAACTCGCCAACTGGCTTTTAAAATAATTTGCATTTTTAAAATAAATTTCTGCTTCTATGACTGCAGTCAGTTTCGTTTTATTTCTGTTGATTCTTTGGTGTGCGATAGTCAAGTAAACGCTGATCAATCATTAAGTTTTCCTGCTGGATGCAAGTCTTTTAATTTTATAACACGATATAAAATTATAAATACAAACAAAATTTAATGTGTTTGTGATTTAAAAAATTTGCAAAATGTAAGCAAGCCTGTCTGGGCATTTCTAAAAAAAATTAAAGAACATTGTTAGAGCATGGCCGCTCAGACGCTCTGAGCACATAAAATGATAATTCTGAACTGGTTCCTATGCAAACATCCATGTTATAAAAAGAAATCAACCATTCACACGAAAATATGATCCACTATATTTAAGATGTGGTGACATTATGATTTCTGTTTTTTTTCGAGCTGGTGTTTCCATCATTAGCGTACAATCTTAGTAGTAGGCTATGTCATTATCTATTTTTGCAGATCCTCTTACGTTAACAAAAATTCTAATCTTGCTTGAAGCTTTGAGTTCAAATTTGAAAAAGGCAATTAAATGACAATTAAATTGAGAAATAGCAAAAATGAAATGCTCTTAGGAATATGTTCTAATTAATGAAACAAATCACAGACACTGACCATGTCCTTAAGAATACGCATAGATGCTTCGACATAATTATTAGTGTTGTTGCCACGCAGAAGTGTGTCACGGCGAAACGCAGAGCACCAATCTGCCTTTCGGTTGTCGTAAAATTGTTGCACATGATTTTTGAACAGTGGATACTTGTTGACAACTTCAGACCCAAAGAAGACTTGTTCACTGGCGTAATAGCAACAGCAAGAGGTAAACCTGAAGAAACATTCAAATGATCTTTACACATATAATTCAACCCAATTTCAGTCATTATTAATAATCTGCCTAGTGGTACTCGGTTTGAAATCATTACATCACACTTCAAGTTACCAAATGCATATTTAAGCCTTTTCGTTACAAAGTAATGTCAGCTCCGTTTCTCAATGGAGACTGTCACTTCTTCACTCAGCTAGACGACTGAAAGTAACTTTTATGAGCGTCTGTCACCACTAAACATCTCATCAGTTCAGTGCCTTGTCTAGAATCGAATCTTCACCGTTTTATCACTCTGACGTCCTCATATTTCGTTAGTACGTAATTTTTATTAATATCAACGTTGCAATTGGTCAATGTTTATTACTATCCACATCATCTCCACTTCAAGAGTCAAAGCTCCATGCTTTTAATATCTAATGTATTATATATATATATTTATGTGATGCCACAATATCTAATTAGTTAATTGCCACGTTAATTGCCTGTTCACTCTTAACTACATTACAGAATTAAGGAAAAGATTATTAGTTTGTTCGATAAGCAGATAATTCACTACGCTAACCTAACTGCTTCATTGCTCCACACAGAATATTAGCTGGAAACTATTTCACAATTGTTAGTCATAAGCTTCACAAAGTAATACATAAGGTTGTCAATACATAAGGTTCTCCTAAGGTTGGTCATGCGACAGCTTTGCACTTCTGGTGCTCTGCTGCATAATAAAACTCATTTAATCAAACACAAAGATAAAGTTGCAAATCCTGTAGGATTATCAGAACTTCTCTTGCTCTGAGGATCAGAAAAATCTGTGCATTAGGGTGGAGTGAAAAAACCGAAAATCGGAATTCCGAAAAGTAATAGCAACCAAAAGTTGCCCAATAACATGGGGTCAAGAAATGTGTAAAATGTTTTAAAAAATATTAATGTCTTCAACCCCCATACGTGGGCCAAAGTTCCGAAAAATTGCATTTTTTGTAGAAAATTGGCGGTTTTCTCATGAACCATTTTTAGTGCAAAATAATTAACTCCCATTCAATATACCGTTGGAAGGAGCTCTTAAAACTTAATAAAACGATGTATTAATTTTCAGAATTGTCCCATATTTGTAGAAGATATTAACTTTTTAACCATACCACCTCTTCGCGACATGTTGCTAAGCCTAAAAACAGTAAAACTCCAATAACTTTTTTATCCTTTGAGATATTTTAATGCATAATATGTCATTCGCTTCAGTTTGGGACCTCCTTTCTAAAGGCGTATTATAAGGCAAGATTGTGTATTTTTTGTCTGATATAATTGGGATGGTGTCTAATATGCACCCTGACTGAAAGCACTTCCAAAGACTTTCATGGAAATTGTATTGCCATCACAGTAGGGTTAAGTTACAAAATGTCAGACATTTGTATCACACTCTGGCATGCATCATTGATCATCAGCAAATAATCATATTCATGTTCTTTTAAAATTTATCTTATCCACTGTGTCTTATAGTGACTGTAGTCTGTTACAGTACTATGTAGTTCCTTTTGTTTTCAATTATCAATTTCTGTTCTAGCGATCGTAACGGCGTTCGAACAGACTCATCCTTGTTGTCTGCACCTCAGCTACGGCTGCAATAGCTTCGTTCACACTTTTAAGACACCTTTCAGAAACACTCTCATCTGGACATTGAAACTGTCAAACTCTCGAGCATGACCGGTAACATGAAATTTGAGCTGTTCTGCCGATTGGCTCTGTTGGAAAAGATCGGAGGAACAGCGACCCTCCAGCTATGAAAGTCAATTAATTCTACATTATCTGCTGAGTTAAAATTCTTAGTCAGAACTTCAAAGCACTGCACAGACAACTTTTTTCTGGTTTTCAGCTATTGACATTCTCCTCAGCTCTAGTTATTTCATAGGAGTAGCCCATACGCCGTATTGGGATGGTATCTAATACGCACCCTGACTGAAAGCACTTGCAAAGACTACAGTCACTCTATTAGCCTAGTATACGGCGTATAGACTGTTTGAATGGTATCTAATATGCACCCTGATTGAAGGCACATCCAAAGACTTTCATGGGAATCGTATTGCCGCCACAGTAGGGTAAAGTCACAAAACGTCAGATTTTTGTCTCATATTCTGTAATGCATCATTGATCATCAGTAAATCATGTTCTTTTAAAATTTATCCTGACCACTGTGTCTTAGAGTGTTTGCAGGTGCTTTCAGTCAGGAGTAGCCTATACATTATACGCCGTATTAGGATGGTATCTAATACGCACCCTGACTGAAAGCACTTGCAAAGACAACAGTCACTCTAAGACACAATGGTCAGGATAAATTTTAAAAGAACATGATTTACTGATGATCAATGATACATTACAGAATATGAGACAAATATCTGACGTTTTGTGACTTTACCCTACTGTGGCGGCAATACGATTCCCATGAAAGTCTTTAGATGTGCCTTCAATCAGGGTGCATATTAGATACCATTCAAACAGCCTAAAACAGCTTTAAAAGAACATGAATATGATTATTTGCTGATGATCAATGATGCATGCCAGAGTGTGATACAAATGTCTGACATTTTGTAACTTTACCCTGTAACAGTGATGGCAATACAATTTCCATGAAAGTCTTTGGAAGTGCTTTCAGTCAGGGTGCATATTAGACACCATCCCAATTATATCAGACAAACAATACACAATTATGCCTTACAATACGCCTTTAGAAAGGGGGTCCCAAACTGAAGCGAATGACATATTATGCATTAAAATATCTCAAAGGATAAAAAAGTTATTGGAGTTTTACTGTTTTTAGGCTTAGCAACATGTCGCGAAGAGGTGGTATGGTTAAAAAGTTAATATCTTCTACAAATATGGAACTATTCTGAAAATTAATACATCGTTTTATTCAGTTGTAAGAGCTCTTTCCAACGGTATATTGAATGGGAGTTAATTATTTTGCACTAAAAATATTTCATGAGAAAACCGCCAATTTTCTACAAAAAATGCAATTTTTCGGAACTTTGGCCCACGTATGGGGGTTGAAGACATTAATATTTTTTAAAACATTTTACACATTTCTTGACCCCATGTCATTGGGCAACTTTTGGTTGCTATTACTTTTCGGAATTCCGATTTTCGGTTTTTTCACTCCACCCTACTGTGCATGGCTATTCGATGCTACAGATGAAATAAGAATGCAAACATGACATTTTCATGAAATGTAGCTTCATGAAATAAAAAACCAAGAACTCACCTCCAGTTTGGCTGTGTGTCATGAAAAGAAAAATTCTGTATCCGTCACGATCGAATCTACCGGAGGAATCAACAAACACTAGTTCTCCTGACTCTTGTATGGACTGGTGAATCCTTTTCATAAGTGGAGTACAGATGGCAACAAGATGTCCAGAATTGAATGATTTAACTTTGACACATGTCTCCTAGGGTGCCCGTTAAAAAATATTTTCTGAATTTCTTATGTGGTACCCTCTCATTTTGTTGTCTATCATGAGAGAAGTTCCAGGTAATTTTTTAAGAATTTTGGATGCATGTTTAGAGGGAGCTCAACACATGTGAAGTTAGCGAAATATTATCCGACAGCATGCTATTCTGACTTATTTCACAGTTATTTATCATTCAAATATTTTCAATGCAAAATCAATACAGCACTGTCAAATGCTAATCAAAACTGAACTATTCAGAATACTAATAACAATACTGCCACAACAAAGTACATTGCAGCATTTATTTTCGTTTTTAAGCTGTAAGTCACTAGGGTCTAGTTGTCAGTGTATTTTGTTGTTGTATCATCACCGACAAGTAGTGACTTTCTCGCTTTTGGGCACTTGGCTCTGTGACTTGAGAAATTGTTTCTGTTCATCACTTGTTGTAATGGAGGTGTTGAAGTCATATATCAGCTACACAGCTCACTCTACTCTGCCATTTACCACTGCCAGACTAGACTGTTAACATATTTCTTGTTTAGCTCGAAATCTTCACACCACAAACCCCACTTTGTCTGCCCATATTGGAAGCTGGGGTGTCTAGGCACATGGCCCTGACTAGATTTTCTATTCCCCACTCTCGCATCATTGAAACAACAGCATTGCTAGTTGCTTCCCCATACCATCCAGAAGCTTTGTCACGTCAAGAGGCTGCTCCACATGCAAACCTGATACCAAGACTGCGTCAACCTGCTCATTGCCTGCAATATCTGGTAACATCTTACCATCCCAATGTACAACTAGAGGTACGGACGGTTCGAAAATGGCTTTTCCAGCCTGAGCGGGATGTTGACGAAACTTTAGTCTTGCTGTTCTGATGGATTCAGGATTGACGTTGAAACTAGACATGTCATGTCCAAGGTTCTCGTTTGGTAGCTCTATGTGAGCAGTGTGGTTCTAGATTAGACTCAACTTTAGCAGCCATAGTGGCCAATTCTTCTTCTGAAGTCAATTCATCATCTTTCTGAACTGTGATATTCGCTCTCTTTCTGTCATCTTCTTTACTTCTGAGATAATGCTCACACTTCAATCTCTTTAACTTTCTGCCCTCTGTTCTAGCCAAAGCTGTGTCTACACCACCCATTTAGCCTATGCGTGGACAGTGTTGGTCATCCAAGAAAAACCTGTCTTCAGCAATGGTGGTCATTGACATAGCATCTGTATGTGCCATGTCAAAAGTTTTTCCAAATCTCCGATCATAGTACTTTCAATAGCTCAGTTCTGCGATGCATGTTCTTATTCAGTTTCTCCCATCTATAAAACATGTCCTCCAACTTTTCAATGGCATTCCTATCAAGTGTTGTTGGGATACGGGCCATTGACCAAATGTGAAGAACTTCATGTACAACATACCTTGAACTGTCTCTGACTGTCTTAGCAAGAATCTTGTGCCGATGGAAAAAGACAGACAACACCTGATTGTAAGTTGGAAGCTTGCTTTCACATGTATTTCTTCTGATACCGGATCAATCAGCCAAATGTCAGCGGAACTATACGTGTGACTGTTACAAGCCGTGAAGCAGCTATTTCTGCCATACTTTCTATTGGTAATTAAGTAATCAATCTAAGATTTTAAATCCAAAAGACTGAAAGCACTATGAGTGATTTAGATATACTGTAGCTGCTTTAGTATGACAACTATGACATTGGCACACTAAATACAACAGTTACTGCATCATTGCCCCAATTGTGCAGAATAGTGTGCACACTAAATAAAAAAGGATTGCATATTTTTTAACAAAAGGAACATGTTGCAGCTAAATGAAAGTGATGGTGCAGATTGCAGAATGCTAATTGCACAATTAATAGATATAGCAATTTTACTCTGTTTGTGAGTACTCAGTACTGTATGGACATTGACCATAATAAGCTAAAACCTACTAACAGTAACCTTTTGTGAATATTACATTTTTCTGTTCTCTTTAAATGCAATTTCTTTACAACTTAGTGCTTCTTGTGGTTTTGTAGCGGGTCCAGTTATTTTAAAATTAAGATTAAAACCTTAGCTGTTTGTTGTGATTTTGCAATGACATGGACTCATTTTTATACATGAACTAGCTGAAAGAATCCAAGGATAAAATGTTGACTGAGAGAGCAGCAGTAATTTTAAACACATTAATTAGTCTAAATAGAATAATAACAACACAGTAGGCCTAAGTAACATGTGCAATGTGAAACAAAATGCTGTAAACAACGAAACTGGAAAAGGTACGAAAGATTGCGATATAGCATAAACTTTAGTCATGTTGAGCTCCCAGTAAATATTAACATAAAATTCTGCAATTTCACTCTGTTATTTCACAGACCAGGTGTAACAACTTCAGAGGGTACCGTGTAGAAAATTACGAATTTAAAATTTTCTCATTGGCTTAACGGGCGCCCTAAATTGTCTCCCCTATTTCATGATTGAGTCTTTGAGCAAACTCTTCCAGTTTATCAATGTTACAATGCTGGTCACCGTACTGCTTACGAAATTCCTTCACAAAAAGGTAGTGGCAATGTCTGTAGTCTGGGCAGATTGAACGGTTTGCTAAAAGCTGCTCTAAACTTTCAGTTTCGTCCATGTTGTCTTCCAATTCCATCCGAACACACTCAAGAGCAGAGCTAGGGCTGTGTCCATTTCTGAAGAGTTGCAGGATCTTCTCATCCGTTTCGGAAATAACAGCATAGTGGCGAACAACATCAGCCGCTGATAACGGATGATTATGTTCCCACCTCAAATTAATTAGACACAAACCATCACGGTGCACTTTTGTGCGGTCTTTTCTGATGCACTGCGGACAATGTCGTATTGTAACAGTGGCTTTAGCGTTGCATGCAGTATGTTTACGATAACCAATAACACCACCCTTGACATTATGATGACATTTATAGGTTTTCTTGCATGTGACATATCTTCCATCACATACAAATGTATTAGATATGGTAAATTGAGATTTCGATTTCTTCTCAAAGTTCTTTAACCATTCAGAAAATTGTTCTTCATTGTCGACGTTTAGAGTGAAAATTGAATGAAATGCTTCAGAGTTTGACAATAGGTCACTGAATGATTCAACAGAGTATTTGTACATGTCAGACATCGGTAAAAGCTGGAAACAGATGAAACAATAGCTACTTAGAAAATTTCCTCCCAGAATGCGCCTTCTTTTTACTGGGAAAGTGTGATGTGATAATTGTTACCCGTGCTTATATACATGTAGTACTATTTTTAGTCCTATCCGACGCTATACTCATTTACCAACATTACCGCTCGTCTAATAGAGTAGGCCTATATGTTCCCTCACCTTTCGCAAGCGGTCATCCATATCGGATGTCGTTCGTATAAAATTAATAAACAATGTAGTTAAATATATCCGCAAAGGCGAAAGATGCAAAATATAATCACTTGAAATAAAATGACGAGCGAATCTAAATATGAGGTCGTTGATCTAAATTCACATACGCATCAGAAACGCGGCTGTCGATTGGCTATTGTTTCGTTAGCAGTGATTGGTCAAGCCAAAATGTATTGCTGATTTACATTTGAAACTCCGCCCCCTTTGATCGAGTGGTCTTCGCTGTATTCCATTTTGTATTCGCGCGTACGGTACGCGCGGGTATACAGCGCGTAGGCTATACCCACCTCAGTAAAACCAAGTCAAACACGGCGGCAGCGTGTACTCACCTCAAAAGTTCTGAGTACAGCACTGGGCCTGCACTTTAGATATCGAAGTTTTGCTAAAACGTTTGGGCAACAGGGAAACAAACCTTCAAAGAGAGACTATGCGCAAGTGTTAGGCCTACCGGAACTAGAAAACAAAGACTATTATGTTACGCATTCAGTAGAGCACGGTCCTGCTATCGATATAGGCCTGCCTCAAGTCGGCAACTGCATGCGCCTTCACGGATTGTACATTGTACACTTGCGTGCAAATGTTTTTCATGGCCAACTTTTTCTGCGTTTCTTCAACTTCCATTCTCCAGCGCTGCTGTGTCTTTTGAGCTAGGCCTAATAGAGGGTAATGCAATTAATTCTTTTCGGTGTTACAGGGGTTGAATACTTTGAACACCAATAAATCCACTTAAGCTTACATGATCGAAAGTTCTGTAAACAACGTCATGTTGCTATAGTCATTGGCACATGTGTTTTCTATCCTCAGAGGGGCGAAAAATGTTGCCAATATAATTATGCATTTCAATAAAGTGTGGTTTTAAAAAGCAATCGATGAATAGGCTAATATTGTTTGTGAATCAAACAATTGCATGGACCGTCGTTAAACACCGAATTTTCATGTCAGAAACAAATTTGTAATAGGGTGACCAACTGACCATGAATTGTGGAATAGTGTGTACTGTGTAGCGGTAGCCTATACAATAATTTACTCACCTCTAGCCCAGGGGTTCTCGATCCAATATAAGGTGGATTATGGAGAGGCAGAGGGAGTACGGGCAAGAGGTACATATGTGTTTTATAGACTATAGTAAGGCGTTTGATTGCATTGACCATACACTACTGTGGAGGACGCTGATTGAGATGGGAATTCCGAAGCATCTGGTTAAACTACTGAAAGGCCTTTATGTGGATCAGGAGGCGGTGATAAGAACGGAATATGGAAACACAGAGAAATTTAAAATAAGGAAAGGAGTGAGGCAGGGATGCATTTTGTCCCCTTTCCTGTTCAATCTGTATGCGGAGAGAATTATGAGGAGGGCTGGATTGGAGGAGGCAACAGAGGGGGTAAGGATAGCGGGGAAAATACTGAATAACTTGAGATACGCCGATGATACGACATTATTGGCGGGGAAGAAGGACGACCTGGCCGAGTTAATAAGAAGAGTCAGGAAGGAAAGCGAAAAGGCGGGACTATACTTCAATGTAAAGAAAACAAAGGTTATGACAACTGCAACATGGGAAAACTTTGAGGTGGATGGAGAAGTGATAGAGGTGGTTTCGAGCTTCACATTCCTGGGATCTATGATAGAGAAGGAGGGAAGAAGTGACATGAAAATAAGGCGAAGGGTAACAATGGGAAAAACGGCAATGAACGGTCTGGGAAGGATTTGGAAAGATAAATATGTGAGCAGGGAAACAAAGAAAAGATTGGTGAGAGCATTGATCTTTCCAGTGGTCCTTTATGGATGCGAGACATGGACGAAGACTCAGGATATGGAAAAGAAAATCAACGCGTGCGAGATGTGGATTTGGAGGAAGATGCTAAAGATCTCATGGATGGAAAGGAGAACTAACGAGTCGGTGCGTGAGGAGCTCGGAATAGAGACGGAGGAGACACTGCAACAAACAGCAACCAGGCAGAAATTCAGCTACTTCGGCCACGTGATGAGATCAAACGGTTTGGAAAAAGATATGATGACGGCATGCGGTGAAGGAAGGAGAAGACGCGGAAGACCAAGGAAGAGGTGGATGGATGAAGTACAGGAAAAGTCTGGAATGAGCTTGGAAGAGCTAAGAGAGGCGACAATTATAAACAGGAGACAATGGAGAGGATACATCATGACTGTCGCCAGAGCTCCAAGAGCTGACGGCACTAGGTGACCAGGTGAGCCCAGGGGTTCTCGAACTGTGGCACGCGTACCCCTAGGGGTACGCCAGGCGCCGGTAAGGGGTACGCGAAAAATTCCAGAAATATAAATTTTCTTTGAGTTTAGGCTATAGGCTTTGTGTCCATATTTCTTTGATTAGCGATGATTTTTTAACGTTGCAACGTGTAACAGCAACGTCATTTATTTATTTCACAACATATAATTGGACTCACATACTATAGGCCTACAGTGCATGCAGCATATTTATGTTTAGGCCAATTACTATAATTTTGAAACAAATAATGTATAAATGGTTGAAAGTACCAAAGCCGGAAATTCTCAGCCTATATAGAGCTCAAATAGCAGAGAGCTGAATTGGCCGAAGGAATTTCTGATCGAGCCTTAATTTTGTGATTCTTTTCAGTAAGCCTATACGCCTTATCTGGGTGAAGCTGATTTTTAAACTATATTGATATCTTGCTATCAAAAACCAAACATGGGGTTCATTTGCGTTTGAAATTGACAAATATTAAACCAGATATTTTAAATTTGTGCTAGTCTAAACAAGCCCCCAGCACTATTATGTTGGCTCTTTCTTCAATCAATCAATCAATTTGCTTTATTGCAACCAGAAAACAAGATGACATCGAAAAACATGCATTGTCTACAAAGGGGGCCCTAAAGGGATTGACATCCCGCTGGGGATATAACAGGGTTATTGACCAATTTTCCTTTAAAATTTGTCGATAAGGTTATCTAAAGGTTAACTAAATTTTGCTCCCTATATAGCCTACGACACTAATAAACGATGTCACCAATGATTAAATTGACTTCAAGTTGTCACTACATGCACAATATTAAGAAATAGAAAAACGAGGTACACTGCAGCTGCATTAATAGATTTATTCAAAGAAGCTGAAGCTCTACTTAGTTGCATTAAATCAGTCAAAAGCTATGTTGAATTATTTTCAGTTAAAAAGTCATTTAAATATATTAAAGCTTATAGTTCGAAGCCTTGATGTAGGTCTACATGTTGGACAGAATTTAACATTGTCTCGAGATTACTGTAATAATATCTTGGCTTTTTAATTTCTATCCTCTTTTTTGCCTCCCACTGTCTGCAAATAATTATAGAGGTGCTCTTTCAAGCTAATCTGGCCATGCATCAAATGTAGTTAGAACTTTGCTAAAAGTTAGTCATAGTCGCCTAACAACGTTGGAAAATAAAGTAATTTAATAAAATTGGTAGGCTAGTCCTATATAATCTATAAAGGTTGAATAATATGCTAGGTATTGCACCTGTGTTTCAATTTAATTGTGTTTTTATAAATTTGTACTGATTATGTTGCTATTTTGCTGTATAATATTGGTCAGTGCTAACATTACTATGGTCTCAACAGAACATTTTTGTTTACAACTGTGTGACATGGATCGTTGATTGAAATGTAAATGTAATTTAGAGGCCAGGTTGATATACCGTAAGCTCTTAGCTTTTTCCGGGTTTCCTGTTGCTCAGAGACCGTTTCTGTATCTACTACTTGTACACATGTTCTTTTTGTTTCTTTGGCAATAAATAAAAGAATAAAGCAAAATAAAAATAAAATAAATTAATATCTGGGACCAAGATAAGGTAATGAAAACCTGACAACTAAAGGAAATTAATTTTAAAAACCTGGAACTTCAAAAAGCAACAAAGACCATGAAGCAACTATTAAGCAAAGCAGTAGTCAAAGACCTGGATGGAGATCCAGAAATTTCTTATCATGATTCATTACTCCCTCTGGAAAATTACGAGTGCTTTGGCGCAACTGCTCTGCCAAGAAAGAGAATTATCTTGGCTCTCTCTTCCCTAATGAAGAACAAGAACGGATGATCAGCTCGGAATTCCACTGGTTTTTCTGGTGACATCACTGCACAACACCTCATCATCATCATAGCAGTTGCAGCAGCTGCCTCCGTTCCCTCCTCATTCACATCCACAAATGCTTTATGTACCACCTTTGAAGCATACAGCTCCTTTGTTCCATCAATGCCGGAGAGATCCGCAGATCCCGCCTGGAATATCGACTTCATTCCCATGTCGTTGAGGACTTCCTTCAGCTCTAGATTCTCCTCCATCTTAAACTTCGGAAGCCAAAGATCCACATCAGGACGTTGTTGAAATCCGATGTCGATGTCGGCGAGATGATCAGCAGTCATCTTCTTCTCGAGATTCTCCAGCGAAGACGTTTTGTCTGGCAGAAGAATGAACATGCTGAGTGCTCCAGACTCGTACGGCAGCTTCAATATTTGACACGAAAGATCACTGAAATAGCAGTAGGCTGCTCTTTCAACCTTCCGAAACATCAGCTGCACTTTAATGGTCTCCTTCTTTGATACATGGAAGTCGGCTTCTTCGGTGTTGTGGGTCTTGAACTGGTCATCCCAGGCACTCTTGAAGTATATGGCATTGATGAGAACAAGAATGGTAGACGCATCAACACTTCCTGGTGTCAGGATGTTCTTGATCTTCTTGTTTGTGCTCTCTTCAATCCAGTTGTTGATGTTTGCGATGGCCTTGTCACTCGCATTCCTACTCAGCACAGAAACCATATTTTGGACAAATTCACTAAATCTGTTAACATCAGCAAATTCAGCAAGCATAAGGACATTTAAACAGGGTCGTGTTTAACATAGGTCCATTCGGTGCGGTGCCCCGAATGCCCCTGAGCCGAGAGTTTTGTTGCCATTGGCCAAATGTCTTTTGCGAGTCTCAGTGCTAGTTAAACCTTTTGTAAAATCAGTAATTGTAAGAAAACATTAATTTGACTAAGTTCACCGACGTTGCGTGCTTGCTTACTGACCCGCCACAGCCAACAAACCACGTAGGTTAGGCTATAATTGAACAGCGGATTTTTGTAAACGACTATATTGTAAGAATGCCGAACGGCACTTTGTCCCTGTTGTAACACTTGCACCGACACTCTAAGAAGCTTAAACACGGCCCTTCCTTTAAATGCAGTTAGCATTTCTCATGCAATGTCATAAAATCTGAACATTTATTCAGTACTGTTTTCAAAAATCCAAAGGCGTAAAATTATTTTTCAGTATAATTTCGTACAATCCAAGGACTTGAAAATGGCCTGTAGCAGTAAATTGCAACAAAATGAACTATGAATAATATTCAGAGTGATATCAGTCCACATTTTTTACCCATTAGAAAATTGAGTCTGAAGACCGTTTAAAAAATTTACAGAGCTCGTCTCGCAGCATATAGACTATTCAGAGGTGGGAAAAATCCTCAGACGATACGGGGGAAGATCCCAGACATGAACCTATAGTCCGTAGAAAAAGTGGAAGGACATTCCATGTGGTGGGAACAGTCACAGCTCGGCTTTAAGCCAAGGCACACTGAACACGAGTTGCATGGAAACGGTCAGATGCCGCAGAGGGAAGCATAAGCATGTAGTCGGAAATATATTTGGGAATTTTGTCTCCAGGTGTAACTTGGAAAACGAGGATGATGAATAGGCCAAAAATATTATTAGATCGGAGAGTTGATAGGGACCCAGTATAAGACTTCTTTGGGTTGGAGACACTGTCAGGATGCATGGATGAGCACTTGTTATAGCGCCCCTTTAAGATTGCTACTCAGAAGCGCTTCCGACTACAGCGCGGACACTGAATCGGAGTTTCACGCCGAAGCGCATGAGCAACTGTAAGTGAATGACTTGCCCAAGGTCTCTACGCAGCGACTTGAGGTGGATTCGAACCTGCAACCCTTTCGGCTGCACGGCAACGAACATACCCACTACACCTCCGCGCCCCACAAACACCGAATGACCAAAATTTAATGACCAAATGGTAAAGGCTACACCTGTCCTGCACAATTGCCAGTTTAGACCACGATTTCAATCACATCAATCACATGAATTTATAAACATAGCGCCGCTTAAAGAACTCTACTCAGAGGCGCTCCCAGCCCAAGCCTGGTCGAAAATAAAAAACCTTGAGAAGACGATAGAAAGAGCCAACAGAGTCACAGGGAAGCGAACGGAGAGCCGCAGATAGATGGACCCACCACCGAGAATGCTCTTCGCTGTATGATAGTGGCACAAGAAAATGGGACAAAATATTCACCACGGGCAGCTGAGCGCAGCGAACGGCGGCCCAGAGAAACGGAGATAGAGATAAATAGCTCACATTGGTAAAATGGAGCTTGAGCCAGGACACAGTGCCAAGCAATAGAAGAGTGATCATCAAACTCTATAAGCAATGCGTTGCTGCAGTGGGAGCCAGTGGAGTGAAGGCAGAAACATCAACAAACGGGAGATGTCACCAACTAAGCGTGCTGCAGATCGATGCGTCCTTCCCCATCTTTCTCTAATCTCAAAAACCTGCCTTTTCACTCGGGGTGGCACGCACTGGGAGCGCTTCTCAAAGGCTCTTGCTGCGAGAAGCCCTTTATAAGCGGTCAGATAAAATATAATACAGTAGAATTATACAGTACAATGGTCCTTATTGAAACATTTTCAACTAAACTCTAAACTGTATTTTTTACGTGCTAGAGTCGGGAGCGCTTCTGATCAGTCCCTGGGAACAAGTGCTAGGGCGATATCAATTCGAGAATGAATGAATGAATACAATACAATACAATGTAACCACGCACCTGAAGCTGACAGGAATCAGCTCAGCGTCGTAGTGGTTCCTGCAGGCATTCTGAAATTCATCCAAGATCTTAAATGACTTCTCTCCATACAGACGATTCGCCATGTGCAGCTGGAACGCCGACTCCTTGCTGCACTTCGTCAGGTGTTCGATGAAGTCGCTGAATGCCTGATGGATCCTGGCATCTTCGAGAGCGTCGAAGCAAAGGGTCTTCTTCATCTCTTCCAAGGTCTTGCCTCTGGCGCCCAGGTATGCCATGCTCAGAACAGCTGAGATGCTGAGGGGCGACATAAACAGGTTTCCTTTGCTTCTCTTCCCTTGCTCCTTGTACAATTCGAGGGCGAATTTGGAAATGGCCAAGACCAGATCCTGACCATCTTTCTCATTTTTAAACACTTGGTCTGCTCGTGCCGTGTAGTATTGTGTCTGCTCTGTCATGTCTGCTGTGGTGACTGAAAAAATCAAAAGACGCTTCTGGAATCCTCACCGTCTGGGCATAGGCGCAATCACGTCCTAAAAGTTGGAGGGGACCATAATGAATCACGTCCTAAAAGTTGGAGGGACCATAATAATAAAGTTAGGGGACCACTCAAAAGTTGAGGTGGACGCGTCCCGTGGGTCCCATAGGGTGGTTGCGCCTATGCCTCTGGGTGCAGCACATCTGCACATAAATACAAGATCGACACCTGCACCTGGAAAATGTGCACCTACATGTATTTTCAATATACTACTTTCTTAAGAAGAAGAAGAAGAAGAAGAAGAAGAAGAAGAAGAAGAAGAAGAAGAAGAAGAAGAAGAAGAAGAAGAAGAAGAGGAAGAGGAAGAGGAAGAGGAAGAGGAAGAGCAGGAGGAGGAGGAATGGGAAGGGGAAGATGAAGATGAAGATGAAGAGGAAGAGGAAGAGGAAGAAGAAACATGGAACAGAAAATTACAGACGCGTTAGTTTCTCTCAGCGTGAATGACAAGATATTATTGGCCTACAGGTTACAACACACGCAGTAATTATGTTACTCGAAAAAGTAATAATGACTTCACTTACGATGCCGAAGTAATGTTAGGCAGTGTCTAGACAACAAGGAAGCAAACCTTTAAAAGAGATAATCAACGTAGGCATGGGCGGAGTTTGGTTTCCGTTTTTTGGAAGGGGCGGGGCTAAAAACTTGGTCCAGAAGGCGCGGCGCCAAATTATTTTGTTTCGGCCGGAAAAAGTTGATGACCTTTTATTAGTCATCAGTTGGAAGTGCTTGGGGGGGGCTAAGTCCGAAAAATAGACCATTTTCACGGTAAAAAACATGACTATGGGGCTTCTTGGGGATGGGGGCCTAGCCCCCTTAGCCCTGATAAACTCCGCCCATGAACGAATTAAACACTTTTGGCCTATAATATTACACGCTCAATGGAGCGTGTGTTCTCTGTACGCCTACTGTAGGCCTAGACAGCAGGATCTCAGGCAGCAGGATCTCAGGCAGCAGGATTTCAGGCGGAAGGATCTCAGGCAGCAGGATCTCAGGCAGCAGGAAATCAGACAGCAGGATCTCAAAGCTTATGCAATGTTACGTAGGTCTATCTACAGTGGTGTCCAAAAGTTTTGCATGGTCACATAATAGGGTGATTCAAAAAAATAAAATATCGAATTTTTTTGGTGCTCTCGATTTTTTATGTTCCTTTTGGTAACAAAATATGCCCCCCAAAATTTGAATGCAATCTGATAATGTTTAGTTCTGCCTCATCGACCTTGAAATTATTTAATTTTATTGTGATCTGTCAAAAAATTGCATTTGAGTAAAAAAAATTTTTCTGAAAAACTTAATAATATAGTCTAACAAAAGCGATGCAACACTACTTAAGAAGCTAGTATCTATTGTTTTAAATGCCAATATATCTTAATTTATTAAAGGTAATTGAAAGTTTAATTGATTTTATTCGAATTTGATCTTCGCGCTTCGTCAATGTGGAGTCGAATGTTGATCCCTCCTTCCTAATTGTAACCAACGAGTTAAAAAGTGTTAACAATCTTATTAGCATCATAATATTTGGAGATTCTTACCATTTATCATCATCTTCTTGAATATATGACGTATCTGACTGCAATGTTCAAACGGTTTACGAAAAGAAGCCAAAGGGTGCCAATTCCTCACCAATAGGAAAAGGCCCATAGTTTACTTTAAGTAACAGTCAATGCTTCTGAACCAGTTTCACAAGTTGGAAATTACTTTGGATGCAAATAAAATTTTGTTTTCTCTTGTATCAAGTGCAGATCACTACATGGAGCAACAGTGCATCATATGCATTGAGACACATAGTGTTAAAAAATATATAAAAAATAATCCATATTTTAAACAACCATTGTCTTCATTTTGTGTTCACTTGATTTAAGTTCAGCCATTTCAGTTCTTTTGCATGGTTAAGTGCACTCGGCACTCACAAATATGTCCTAAGTGATGGAATCCAAGAAGGATTAGACTAAGCTGAAACAATTCTTTATAATCTTTCAACACAGTTGCCTTACATGCAAAGCCAACTTCAATATTTGACGAACGTTGAAATCAAATGCCGCTGAACGACAGTGGAAACTTGGATAGCCTACTTTATCTTTGCAATTAACCTCCAGCTGCTAAAATGTAGTCTGCCTTTCTGCTGGTCAATGGTGATATTTGCTTGACCTAGTGCAGAAGCACGATTTGGTTGAATGATATTCGAAGAACAAAACTTCTCTCGTTTTCTCTTATTCTCATAGTCAGATGTCAATGGATATTGAGTTTCCGCAAAATGTTTCTCCACAAAATTTCAGAACTGTTCATTGAAATAATTATGCTACTCATCTGCTTAATCACTATGATTTGATTCACTTTCCAAACTTGATGTAGACAACTGCTCGTGACTTAGATATTCCAATGCTTCTTGTGTTTTTCCATTTTTTTTTACGCCGTATGCGTATTTATTTCATTTCTTTTCTTTCCTTTTCTTCTTATTGGCCAAATTTGTATCTAGTAAAACTCCACCATTGCATAATATGTTCCTGATTGCTGATCCACAAGAAATATTCTCATAGCCAAGTTTGTTATCTTCTTCAATTTTAATTATAGGGCCTACTCATGGCCTCACAATGACCAATATGAATGAAAATATTTATTTATTGCAAACAGTCTGACATCTTTTGTCAGTTGTCTGTGTTCCTCACCTACAATTCTTGTTACATCAGAAGCATCTGTATTTTTCTAGTAGACCCCATGCATTCATTTTCTGAACAATGTTTCTTAGAACTGCATTTGGAATAATATTACTTAAATAGCCTTTCGCACAGATTTCGATGTCTTGACCAACATTTTTACTACCACGTACTGAGAAAGTTTCTCTTTTTTTGAAAGAAAACTGTAAACATTCAAGATTGCAGGCATTACCCTACCTCAAAACGTCTCTTAAATGTTCTCTATTAAGATGAATGGAAGTCCTTGGCTAGCCATAATATTGTTGTTGCTATGTATTCAAAATGCTAACAAGCATTTCGCATTTTGAATAGTTTTGCAATAATTTGTTTTGCCTAAATTATAATGACAAATTAACAAATTTGGTTGTTTATACACTTCACCACTTTGTTTATGCTCAATTTATACACACTTTTAAGTTCTATATTATAAAAAAATTAGGTAACTAATTTTAAATGCTTTACACGCAAATAAAATTTAGTGAATTATTAATCTTTGAAAACTTTGAGCTCCGTGAGGCAGAACTAAATACAACCCAATTACTACAATATCTCCGACAAGCGACAAGCGACAAATGCCTTCTACTGTGCAAACCTTGTGCCCGAGGATTGGCCGGACGCGCGCATCATCTTCAACCAGCGAGGAGCTTCAGTTTCGTCAGCGTTTCGTGTTTGCGAGCCCTGTCACCTGTCGCCGCTCTACTCTTTTGATGCAACCTGTACCAGAGACTCTGAACATTCACACCATCTGAAAGCTGTTGACGGGATTCCGTTGGATGATTCTACGTGTCTGCGAGGGATCGCCACTGATGACTGTTTCCGGCTCACTGTGACTTATTTTGCTAATTAATGAAATTTTCTTGTTGTTATGACACTTAACATCATTTCGGCTAGTTAGCGTAGAGAGCGCCTCTGAGTAGATTTCTTGAAGAGGCGCTTTATAAATACTTGAAATAAATAAATAAATAAATAAATAAATCTCACAGTTTTGCTCCACGAACTAAAAGGAACACAAAAAGTAAAGAGCGTCTTTTAATTTCCAACTTTCATTTTTTCCCCACAGAGCTTGAATCACCCTAGTCACATAATTATTTCTGCGTTTCTTCAAACCTCCAGTACTGTTGTCTCTGTTGAGACATAAAGGTCATATACAGTTAATTCTATTTGGTGTTACCGAACGTGGTTGTATTTAGCCTTTAAAAACATAATCATAATTATGATAGATGACTTTCAAGTTTACAATTGCTACGCGAGAGCAACAAGATCCTCCCACTGCTGAAAGTGATTAGGAGAAGTTCCTAGGTCTAAGTGAAACCGCAGTTTAGGGATTTTGTCCCGAAAATATTTCTGACGACCTATTAAGTAACTCGCACCGAATTTTCCAAAAACGGCACCAATTTCTATTTAAATTTGGTAATTAATATAGGTTCAATGTTAACCATGCGACCCGGCTTAGACCCGTCAGCAGCAGGTAACTAAAATCGATGCCGGGTCGCCGACCCGGACAGACTCGGCTCACTCTCTGGATCCTCCTCTAGAAATCACATAAATGACGGATTGTGCGTCAAGGAAGAGAGAGCAAATGCTGGTTTTGGAAATACTTATGCACAACTGAACATACTAACAATCATTTTCTGCGCCACTATAGTTGCTAGACAAAGCTTATGACCATAAATGTTCAGTACTTCATGGCAACACATTCAAGGCCTACTGTGCCGAGTGATGCCTCTATAGTCTATACAATTTTGACGTACAACCCTTCCTTTACATGTACGTGATTTCTATAGGATTCTTGTTTTACCCTAGAATTAATTGCATCACCTCTAAGGTTCAATAGAGATAGACTAGCAGCATTGGACGGTCAAGAAACGTTAAAAAAATAATAATTGGTGATGCAAAACTTTTGCACACCTCCATCTCCACTTACATGACGGAGGGTTCCGTAATCAGCGTCATGTGGCTATAGTCTATAGTAGGGTGACCATTTTCTGCCCATCAAAAACCAGGACACTTTTTTGAAAACTGTCAGTTGTAATTCCTAGTACACAGGACTTTAATTATGTGTATACGATAGGGTGACCATGCATTTTCTGCCCATCAAAAACCAGGACACTTTTTGGAAAACTGTCAGTTGTAATTCTGTACAACAGTAGGACTGTTGACAAAGGATTTAAACGTTAAGTAATGTAATAGTAATGTAATAAGACCCATATTGTATGTAGAGAAAGGAGATCCTAGGCCCACATAATATAGATATAGCGACGGCCTTGCTGCAGCTGCAACCCACGATCACGCGCTCCATGCGTGTAGAGAGTGTGTGGCCGAGTCAGTATGACTTGCAGAATTAACTCGGTCTGCTATGGAAATACAGCGTGTCCTTATAGTTGGCAGACTGCCAGGGCATGGAAGCAGCCACGACCGGGGCTGAAGCGTCCCCCAGAACCATATAAAAGACTTTGTGCGAAGAACCCAAGCGCCGACTCCCAGATTCTGTATCCAGGAAGGACCTACGACTGGTTGTAGTTCGAGCCCGGAGGAAGACAATGCCGCCTTCGTCAACCCAGGAATTATTAAGAATCTGCGTTCCGAAGTGTGAGATGCCGATTTTAGGAACTCCTTCGTCGAAGTGCAGAATAGGCCTCTACAGATTCGTTCCACCGCGGGACAGGAGTCCGTAACTGCGTACTCGGAATGGATAGGCTACAGCGAGATCCCCGCCATTGTTCGGGAGTATAAGTTGTTTTCCAGTCCTTAACCGCGTACTCGGAATGGATAGTCTACAGCGAGATCCCCGCCATTGTTCGGGAGTATAAGTTGTTTTCTGTTCCTTTGCCGATGTCAACCGTATAAACAGGTCTGTAGTACGAGATGAAGTAAGAATCCTAGGTATTATTCCAGTGCTCTATAAATCCTAAATTTATGGAGAGTGCCTTCCCTCCCTATTTTAATAAGGTAGAATTGAAGACTATAATAAGACTGTGCTTTGTGAAGGTTCGTATGTGAGTGACCTGAAATGAGTATGAATGGATGCATTGCTTTGTTTGCTTAAATAGTTAGTAGTCTTAGATTAGAACTTGTTTACTCTGCTTAATAAAATATATAGATAGAAGAGAGTCTTTATTCATATAAATACTTACGTAGAGTAGAGACACTTACCATGACAACGACTATATATATATATAGGGAGAGAGATATATATATAGATTTAAGTAGAGAGAGATAGAGAGAGATAGGACTCGGGTATGATCGTGTGGACCCAACCCAAATCGAACCCTGACTCCTTCTCTTAGGGAGAAGAAGTTCTGACTCCCACGAGCAGCGCTCTTCCACTTAGGCACCTTTCGTCAAGAACCACTATTACTCTATCCTTGACCGATCATACGAGTTCGAATATCTCTGGCCAATCACGATAGTCGTATCTGTATCATCCAGGAAAGAGAGGTCCACTAGCTGCTGCAGATGCTTCATTCAAACCCTCTCTGGTAGCGCGGAGAGGGGAGGCATTCATTCCCCTTGTCGAGGGCGGATCTAGGGATCGTCTTCGTAAGGGGTTGCACCGGCGAAAACCCTACAATGGCGACGAAGATGCGGATTTAGATGACCCTAACGATGATGATTGTGATGATGGTACAGAGCGACTGTATGCCAATAGAAATAGCGATAGAATTGTTAGTTTTAGTTCTGTGCGAATGGAGAACGATGAGGAAAGCACGCTCACAAGAGAAAAGAGCGTGCTGACGAATCGTTCTATTGGACAAAACACGGATTTAAATGAGTATGGCGAAACAAACTCTCAAGTAAAAGCCGTCTCTAGCAGTTTAGGAACGGTAGAGGGGACGTCTGCAAAAGAATATGACGTAACCTCTTACCAGTTCATTGGCACTAGTGAAAAACAAGTCGGTGGTGCTATCCAATCAAACCACGAAAGACAAACCGACTTTATAAATGTAGGAACCAGGAGAGAAGGGCAGACAAAAGAAACTGCTTTCTGTCTCAATCGGTTCAGTCGTAGGTCCAAAGAATGTGATGATGTTGAAACTGATGATGAGTATGAAGCGTGTGATGTTGCTGAAGATGAAAATGCTTTGTTGTGCGATGTGATTCGAACCAGAGACAAAGAAATAGAGAAATATAGAGGGCTAAGCCAAAGTGGGATTAATTTCGGCCAAAGAGAAATTATCGTTCATTCTGAAATTGACCACGACAGATCCCGTAATTTAGAGCCACGGACGGCCACTGCCTTGCATTCATCGTCTGAAAACAACCATGCAACACGACAGCAACCCGTTCGTTCTTCGCAACAAGTTCACTGGCCGATGACTCACGCAGCGTCTGTGTACAACGGCGACCCCGTCTTCAGCCGCTCCGTTGATGCTGCTGCCGCTTCGACCACCTCTCGCTGCAACCACAACCCCCGACGCGCGATGCCTTCGGATACCGCAACCCTGATGACGTCAGAGCGACGGCCGATACTTGCTGTGCATCAGAAAGCGCCACCTTACGGACGACAAACCGTCAGCGGCCATTCTGATTACTACGCTGTGCCGAGGATTCGTATTACTAGGACAGGCAACACGAACTATTTGCGCCTCGCTGTACTGATGACCTTAGAGTGACCTACGTGAACTTACCGAATGTAAACAGCAGAATGGGCGCTCAACGCTTCGAACCACTGTACAACAACCCCTACCCACCCCGCTTGTCCACCTTCGTCTCAAACAACCCAGTAACTTCTGTGGCGACATAAACCGACAGAACGGAACTGTTAAAAGATTACGAGCGACATATTAATGCGCCTGTAACGAAAATAGGCCTACGATTATGTCGACCGCTAGCCTACTGCAACTGCCAATGCTCCTGAATAGTCTTACGCGCTTATGGAGAAGTAGCGTGAGTAGTCTTACGCGCTTATGGAGAAGCAGCGTGAGTTGTCTTACGCGCTTATGGAAAAGCGGCGTGAGTTGTCTTACGCGCTTATGGAGAAGCAGCGTGAGTTGTCTTACGCGCTTATGGAGAAGCAGCGTGAGTTGTCTTACGCGCTTATGGAGAAGCAGCGTGAGTTGTCTTACGCGCTTATGGAGAAGCAGCGTGAGTTGTCTTACGCGCTTATTGTCTTACGCGCTTATTGCTTGCGCGCTTATTGGGAGAAGCAGCGCGAGTCTACAGGTGATTCCGTGGACGAGATCATAGAGCAGCCGAACAAACTTTTGTATCAGACGTCCATCTTGCTCGCCGTCGGAGAAGCGAAGTCCAATTCCCCCGCTCGTCGGAGAAGCGAAGTCCAATTCCCGTTCGTCCAAAGAGAGACGTCCACTTTCTCGCTCGTCTGAGAAGCGAAGTCCAATTCCCACCGCTCGTCCCTGAAGTGAAGTCCACCCCCCTTCGTCTGAGAGGAGAAATCCTCGTTCGCCTGAGAAGATAAGTCCATGTCACGTTCGCTCGTCTGAGAATTCAGCCGACCTGTTCGTTCGTCTGAGAAAAGAATTCAGCCGACCTGTTCGTTCGTCTGAGAGAGAGTCAGACGACCCGCTCGGTTCGTCTGAGAGAAACGCGTATCTTTACCCGATTGGAAAATCGCTCAGAGAAGCGATTAACGTCGATAATCTGCGGAGAAATTCAAGGAACTAGTACGGAGTTACGTGTAAGGAAAGACAAGCCAAGGAATTGTCTTACCTCGTTTCCAAGCGATGAAGAAGAGATTTGTCATCTCCTGCCTAACCTAGAATACGTTTACCTGCACGTTATGATGATGATGTGTAGAGTGCCGATAGTCTAGATTACCTTTGATTTGATGTGTTTCATGTTGTTCCTTTTAGTTATGTGTTTTCCGTAACCTATTTTGTCAGTATTGAACTGCTATTTGGATTGTGTGTTTGAGGATGCAGAAACGTAGCATATTTTCCTGCGAGTTTATCCTAGTTAACCTACCTTAATTTTTATATGATGACTTTGAGGAACACTATATATTAGAAATAGTTTTGTTGGATGTTATGATAGGGAAGTAAGGGAAAAATTCTGACCTACGGCCTGAATTTTTCGCAGTTGGCATGGGAGAGTGTACAACAGTAGGACTGTTGACAAAGGATTTAAACGTTAAGTAATGTAATAGTAATGTAATAAGACCCATATTGTATGTAGAGAAAGGAGATCCTAGGCCCACATAATATAGATATAGCGACGGCCTTGCTGCAGCTGCAACTGGTGATCACGCGCTCCATGCGTGTAGAGAGTGTGTGGCCGAGTCAGTATGACTTGCAGAATTAACTCGGTCTGCTATGGAAATACAGCGTGTCCTTATAGTTGGCAGACTGCCAGGGCATGGAAGCAGCCACGACCGGGGCTGAAGCGTCCCCCAGAACCATATAAAAGACTTTGTGCGAAGAACCCAAGCGCCGACTCCCAGATTCTGTATCCAGGAAGGACCTACGACTGGTTGTAGTTCGAGCCCGGAGGAAGACAATGCCGCCTTCGTCAACCCAGGAATTATTAAGAATCTGCGTTCCGAAGTGTGAGATGCCGATTTTAGGAACTCCTTCGTCGAAGTGCAGAATAGGCCTCTACAGATTCGTTCCACCGCGGGACAGGAGTCCGTAACTGCGTACTCGGAATGGATAGGCTACAGCGAGATCCCCGCCATTGTTCGGGAGTATAAGTTGTTTTCCAGTCCTTAACCGCGTACTCGGAATGGATAGTCTACAGCGAGATCCCCGCCATTGTTCGGGAGTATAAGTTGTTTTCTGTTCCTTTGCCGATGTCAACCGTATAAACAGGTCTGTAGTACGAGATGAAGTAAGAATCCTAGGTATTATTCCAGTGCTCTATAAATCCTAAATTTATGGAGAGTGCCTTCCCTCCCTATTTTAATAAGGTAGAATTGAAGACTATAATAAGACTGTGCTTTGTGAAGGTTCGTATGTGAGTGACCTGAAATGAGTATGAATGGATGCATTGCTTTGTTTGCTTAAATAGTTAGTAGTCTTAGATTAGAACTTGTTTACTCTGCTTAATAAAATATATAGATAGAAGAGAGTCTTTATTCATATAAATACTTACGTAGAGTAGAGACACTTACCATGACAACTACTATATATATATATAGGGAGAGAGATATATATATAGATTTAAGTAGAGAGAGATAGAGAGAGATAGGACTCGGGTATGATCGTGTGGACCCAACCCAAATCGAACCCTGACTCCTTCTCTTAGGGAGAAGAAGTTCTGACTCCCACGAGCAGCGCTCTTCCACTTAGGCACCTTTCGTCAAGAACCACTATTACTCTATCCTTGACCGATCATACGAGTTCGAATATCTCTGGCCAATCACGATAGTCGTATCTGTATCATCCAGGAAAGAGAGGTCCACTAGCTGCTGCAGATGCTTCATTCAAACCCTCTCTGGTAGCGCGGAGAGGGGAGGCATTCATTCCCCTTGTCGAGGGCGGATCTAGGGATCGTCTTCGTAAGGGGTTGCACCGGCGAAAACCCTACAATTCCTAGTACACAGGACTTTAAATATGTGTATATGTAGGGCCTATAGTCTATAGTCATTGGAACATGTGCTTAATGTCCTCAGAAGGGTCGAAAAATGTTGCCAATATATTATGCATTTCGATTAAATATGGCTGTTTGTGAATGTAACAATAATTATTTATTGCCTGTGCAGATATAAAACACTGTATTTTAATATCACAAACAAATTTGAAGTGGGGGCGACCGTCGTGGAATAGTGCATAACGGTATACAGCTATTTACTCACCTCTAAATTTAGATCCTTGTGCGATTAATTAACTCAAATAAAATCCTAAAAATAAACTCTTGACTCAGATCCGTGCCAACATCGACGTGTATAAGTGCTGTAAAATGCCAGGCAAATTTCTGTCCAGGATAACGACCTCTGTTGTCATAGACCCTGGTCAAATCGGATCCATCCATCCATCGAGGGTGATCTATAAGCAGAGCTCTGCGCCGACTTGAGAGTGTTGGCGGTGGCGCGCCGGTCATTTTTGATCGACGGCGGCCGCGCGTCGACCAACAAAAATCGGCGGAGGCGAGATTAGAACTCCAGCGTCGCATACTTATTTTGAAAGTTGTTACACAAGCAAACGATATTATAAAGATATGCAGGTTCAGCAACTATTTTTGACAATTATTACCTGGTCTTGAATTAATATTCATAAGAAAAAAAGAAAAAAATTTAATCACTGTTCCAAAAGTCAAAACGAAAAGACGACATTATATGTTTCATAGTATTGACGCAAAATACACTGTGTCCGGTTAAAAAGTAGCCCTCACAAAAAAGTGTCATAACTCGGTCAAAACTTTTAGGATTTGTCTGAAATTTTAAACACAGCAACAGTGACCATAATTACACGAGATTCCAAAGGCGTTTGCAAATATTCACAAACCCGAAAAGTTTTGACAGAGTTATGACACTTTTTGTGAGGGCTACTTTTAAACCGGACACAGTGTAGGTGTTGCCAGGAGAAATCGAAGCCGATAAGAAAAGATTATATAGGGGAGTCCTCTTAGTTCCTTTTGCTCGTACTACTACCATGAAGGATCGAGCCTTTTCTGTGGTTGGACCAGTGGTCTGGAATGGCCTTCCTTTTGAGCTACGCCTACACCCTGGGACTCTACCAGGATCCTTCCTTACTAAACTTAAAACTGTTCTTTTTGTGCGCGCTGGAGTTGGGAGCGCTTCTGAGTAGTTTTTCTTGAAGGAGCGCTATATAAATGTCCGAATGAATGAATGAATGAATATCGCACTGACGCATTGATTTTCTCGCGAAATCATGCAAGAGATTTAAAATGCAAAAAATAAACAAATCAACGTGGCATCGGTGACGCGCCGACCTATTTTCGGCAACCCAAAAAAATCTCTACAAGTTTGACGCACAGCCCTTCATTTAGGCCTACGTGGTTTCTACAGGATGCTTGTTTTACCCTACCATGGCAATTGCAAATTTGAAAGTCATTCATCTTATGATGATGACTTTCATAGCTAAATGCAATCCATGTAACACCAAACAGAATTAATTGCATCACCTCTAAGGTTCAATAGGGGTAGGCAAGCAGCATTGGACGGTGAAGAAATGTCACAAAATAATTGGTGATGCAAAACTTTTGCACACCTCCATCTCCAATTACATGAGGAGAGTTCCGTAGTCAACCGCGTGTGGCTGTAGTCTATAGTCATTGGAACATGTGCTAATGTCATCAGAGGGGATTGGAACATGTGCTAATGTCATCAGAAGGGGCGAAAAATGTTGCCAATAATATATTATGCATCTAAATTAAATATGGCTCAAAAAGAAATCGATGAATAACATTGTTTGTGAATATAACAGTAATTATTTATTGCCTGTGCAGATATAAAACACCGTATTTTAATATCACAAACAAATTTGAAGTGGGGGCGACCGTGGTGGAATAGTATGTAACGGTGTGCAGTTATTTACTCACCTCTAATGCAGATCCTTCAAGGACCTACATTTTTTAATCCTAGCCAGAAGGAAAACAAGAAATGTAGATCCTTGTGCGATTAATCAACTCAACAAAAATCCTAAAAATAAACTCTTGACTTAAATCCGTGCCAACATCGACGTTGATTATTAAGCGATTCACTTATAAATCACCGTCAATGTTGGCACGGTTAAACAGTCCAGATGTTCGTTCATTCCATCATTCAGAATTTATATAGCGCCCCTTCAAGAAAAAAACTACTCAGAGGCGCTCCCGACTCCAGCGCGCTAATAAATACAGTTTTAGGTTTAGTAAGGTAGGATCCTGATAGAGTCCCAGGGTGTAGGCATTTATCTGAAAAGCAATCAACCACAGGATCAAAAGGAGCAGACAAGTCACGAAAAATAATTAATGCAACCTCTGTACATAATAATGCATTATTTTATGTACAGTAAAAGATGATTGGAACAAAGACGCATTGCATTATCAGATTTATTCAAAGCTTAGGCTCTACTTAGTTGCATGAAGGCAGACAAAAACTAAACACAATTTCAATTCAAGAGTAGTCATTTAACTATCTAGATTAGAGCTCACATTTCGAAGTCTTGATCTTCTTCTTTTCCTTCAGGCTTGGATTAATCATTCGTTGGAGAGCCACTTGGATCCCTTGTCTCCATTACATGCAGTGGCGGCGCTACGCAAGGGCATGGCAGGGCAAATGCCCTGGTAAAAAAGCCTTTGCCCTGGCTGTTGACTGGTCGTTGCCCTGCCAGAAATTTTACCCTTGGAGAATTTGTTCGGGCATATTGCTTCTTACTGTTCACGTCCGTCCGCTCTCTGGCAAGGAAAAAGTTCTGGCAGGGCAAAATTCTGGCAGGACAAGGTTCATGAAGAGAACAAAATCTGGCAGGGCAATTTTCTGGCAGGGCAAAAGTTCTGGCAGGGCAAAAATGTTGGCAGAGCAAAAGTTTTGACAGGGAAAAATTCTGGCAGGGCAAAAATTCTGGTGGGGCAAAAGTTCTTGCAGGAAAAATTCTGCTGCTGTTTATCCACATTGCCGCATACAACTAACAGCGTAGGCCCAGCTGTCGCTTTATTGTTTTTCAAATGAAGCGTAAGCATTTGCGTAAACAGACCTATACCTGACTCAGTTACTCTATTTGCTGAACGCTTTGCTTTCGAAATGCTACTCGAAAGAGGATTTGCAATGCTTCACTAAACCACAGAGTTTGGTCTACAGGTTGGGCCATAAAATGACCCTACATTTTTTGCCCATAGTCTTGGCCAGAGGTAGTAATTTTAAATAAAATTTTGCAGGCTTAAAGACAATTCATATTTACATATGATGACCAGATTTAATTAAAATATTCACACAGAACAAAAATTTTATCACTTTTAGTGAGACCACTCACTGTTATATGACGATTCAAAAACATGAGGCAGCAAAAACGAATTTATTAGGTAACATAGGCTATCAAATAATTGGTGTCAAATAAATTTGTTATTGACAGAAAATCGATATTATTATTATTTATAAAAAGCAGGTACCAGCATAGCTGCACGTCGCTGTGGCATCATTTAGCAAAATGGCTGCTAAGTTGGTAAATAAAGAATTTTTCAGATTAATAAGCTTGGTAATAAAACAATAAAATCGAAATTTCTATCAAATTCAATATACACAGTTTGTCTGCCATTGGCACCTTGGGCATGTTGCCCAAGGTGCTAATGGCAGACAAACTGTGTATATTGAACCACTTCGTGAGCAGGGTCTTGGAGACAAAGCTATAATTGCGCGCCGCTTATTCTGATAAACAATGATTGCAGAGAAGTGAAGAGCTACGTGTAAATTGAGAGTTAAGAAATGCGCCGTCGGTGAACGGAGATCGGCTCAACGGCAATCTTATATTACTGGTTTCATTGAGAAGAACCATTGGTCCCAAATATCCGGATTTGAATCTGGTGATTTTTATCAACTATGGAGAGCTATGCTGGAGAAATACCTCAATCTGCAGCCAAAACCAAGAACGATAAGAGACTGAAAATTGATGGTCGCATCAGTGGCGTAGCAAGGTCTTGGGGGGCTCCTGTGCAGAGTATAGGCGGTGGGCCCTTAAATGCTTGAAACCCCATTCGATTTCAAACAACAAAGCTGTGTAAAAATGCCTGGTTCCTTTACGAAATTTGCATATTTAACACCAAAGTTAAAAGAAAATAAACTAGCCACATTTTTGATTATTTTAACAAATTTATCTAATGAAACATATCTTCTCCATATTAGCAGAGAAAAATTGAACTAGAATACCATACAAAAGTAATCACAAAAACTGCTTCATCTCCTGAAGTATTAATCATCAATCACCCATAGGCCCTACTTAAGTTCTCCAAGCTGTTGGGTTTGTAACCGTTTGTTGATAAAAAGAGAGGAAAAATGTGTAACGAATTTGGCAATCAAGTCTACGGCTACCTTATTACGGGGGGAGGGGTCTAAATCCGAAATGCTAAAATGCTCGTTTGCGCGCCTTCTCTTGTGCAAAAAAACACCATTGAGGTGTCAAGCCTGAATCTACTGGTGATGTAACTGCATGCTACCATAGCCTCTGAAGTTCGAGGCCTACTCGGCTCAGTGTCAATATCCATGTCAACCACAATCTCTGCACTGATCAAACCGGAATTCGATTCTGCCCCCATGTCTGATGTAGTCATCGGTGCAAGCGCGCTCTCCGCAGGCATCATAAATGCGGAATTTCTGCGTTTTGGCGATCCTCCTTACCCGTTCTTCTCGTGCTTGTCGCTTAGAAGCGCCACTTAAATAAGACTTAGGCATACCGGCAACTTGAGGGGACAGAAAGAATGCCGTACGAGTTTAAAAATATACAATTTCCAAGTAAATTGGCTATGCAGTTGTCTTTTATAAATTTCACATTTTACTACAAAGATAATAAATTTTAAACGCGTCTGCGTAGACCATGACAAAATTATGTTTATACGCCAGTACAACTACTTCCTGCCAAAGACTGCAAAGAGTAAAGATATTTGTAATAACGTAGCCTAATCACGGACATTCCGGCTGAAACCCAAAAAATTACTGGGTGTGTACGCTGTAGAAAAGTGTAGATGTAGGTTTGAATACATTCTGAATATCCCTAAAGTAAAAAATTTACTCGGACCCCGGGGGGCCCCTGACAGCCGGGGGCCCTCGTGCACTGCACAGGTTGCACGCCCTATTGCTATACGCCACTGGGTCGCATTGGAGTTTATTGGGAATATTTTCTCTGGAACACATCACCAAGTACATCAAAAACTGTGCAAAAGACTCAAAACAAGTGTGGGCATTGGTGGTGGACACATTGAACAAAGGATGTGATGTACAATCACGTTAATTTGAAAACAAAAATATTAATATTTGAGATGAGACTTATAAAAAATCGCTTAGTTGCTATTTTTTGTTGCATTGTGTTTTTGAATCGTCAAAAGTCGGTTGTCCCACTAAAGGTGATAAGCTTATAACTCTTGCTCTGTTTGAAATATTGCGGTGAAATCTGGCCACTCTGCGTAAATATGAATTGTCTTTAAGCCTGTGAAATTTTATCAATTTTTTTACGTCTGGCCAAGATATTGGCAAAACCCTTTAGGGGGTATTTTATGGCCCACCCTGTTTACGGTTTTTTAGATTTGCTTTTCAAACTAATGTCAAAGTGTTCAGTTTTATCTTCTGACCAGACAACCCTAATAGTGTAGGGTGGGTGATTTATGGCATGCACAGTAGCGCAAAATTATAGGCCTAAGTAAGCGTACTACCGAGCATGCGACTCGCCTCTGCCCTGGTTACTTGTGTGACTGCCCTCGCTATGCCCTGGCTACAAAAAGTGTCTGGCGCCGCCACTGATTATATGGTTCTGTTAAGAGCGTCGTCTGGTCTCAGTTTGAGTAGTTTGAGGTCTTGCTGGATCATGTCTGTCCACCTCTTCTTCTACTTCCGTCTTCATTATTCTTTTTATGCTGATATCCTCCGCCCGCTCCACATGTCCGTACCACCTAAATTTGACCTCACGTATCTTGTAAGATATGCAGGCGACTCCTATTTTCTTTCGGATGTTTTCATTCCTTTGCATGTCTCTTAGGGAGACCCCAAGTATCCACCCCAAATATCCAGCGAAGCATCCTCATTTCTGATTTTCCAGCTTGCAATCTATAAAGGTAACATAGTATCTCGGACTACGATAAGTAAAAGAAAGTTAAAAGACATGAAACTGCATCATGTAATAATTACAACCATGAAGCAACTATTAAGCAAAGCTGTAGTCAAGGATCAGACTGGAGATTCAAAACCTTCTTATCATGATTCAATACTCTTTGTGGAATTAAGTTACGAGAGCTGTGGTGCAACTGCTCTGCCAAAAAAGAGAATTGCTTTTGCTCTCTCTTTCCTAATGAAGAACAAGAACGGATGATCAGCTCGGAATTCCACTGGGTCTTCTCGTGACATCACTGCATCATCATAGCAGTTGCAGCAGCTGCCTCCGTTCCCTCCTTATTCACATTCACAAATGCTTTATGCACCACCTCCGAAGCAAACAGCTCCATTGTTACATCAATGCCGGAGAGATCCGCAGATCCAGGCTCGAATATCGACTTCATTCTCATGTTGTTGAGGACTTGTATGTAGCCTAGTTAACATTTTCTTATGTGGCGTAACCAATCATGGATATTTTAAGGTGTTCAATGTCTGGGGTTCAGGATCGGCATAAACAAAAATATCAATGGATACATCTCACCGGGGGATTGGCCGCCTAATTCGCCGGATTTGTCCCAATAGAAAATGTTTAATGTTCAAAGTGTTCTAGTGTTCAATGTTCAAAACTAACATATAGAAAATATCCGGTCATTGCAGTTACAGTTTGCAGTTCATGCATGTATACTGGGCATGTTCTTTGCACACATTGCATGTACAGGCTGCACAGATTATGCTGGCCTTTTTTTTATCCTTTTCCCTTGGACAAATGGAACATCGTGCACGTTTCTTCGTCAGGGTTGGAGACGACATATGGATCGGCCGTTGTACTGCATCACCATTGCTGTTGCCAATAAGTTCCCTTCCGAGCTGCAGGAGAAAGACTCGTCTTTTGTGAGTTGTCTGTCTGCGCATGTCACTCCGGGTTTAATGCTATCCAGACAATGAATCGATTCAGAGTGTTTATATCTGCCATGCTCGATTCTGAAGAGACCTTGATCTTCCACGGGCTACACATCCACGCTTGGCTCCGTGCTCACGTGAATCCGAAACATTGGGGGATTTCGTGCTGGATGCTGATAAATATGTATATAAATTACTATCTAACACAGATTTTCTTCAGATAATACTATAGAAAGGATTTATAAATTATAATTATGAATTATTGCAAAGGATACCATTGAAAGTATTCAAAAAGCTATTGGGGTAAAAAATGACCCAACTGGTACTCAATGCTATAAAAGATTGCCAACGCCCTCTGGTGATTAACAAGGGAATGTTAATTGATATTTCGATAGAGACTATACATGTACTTTTAAAGTCACAACATATTAAATAAATTTGCACGAACAGATTTTGGTGTGCCGACATTTAAACACACGACGCATAATCTCGCGACACTTAAACACAGACACTTAAACACACGGACAGATAAACACACGGACAGATAAACACACGACAGATAAACACACGACAGATAAACACACGACAGATAAACACACGACAGATAAACACACGACAGATAAACACACGTCAGATAAACACACGACAGATAAACACACGACAGATAAACACACGACAGATAAACACACGACAGATAAACACACGACAGATAAACACACGTCAGATAAACACACGACAGATAAACACACGACAGATAAACACACGACAGATAAACACACGGACAGATAAACACACGGACAGATAAACACACGGACAGATAAACACACGGACAGATAAACACACGGACAGATAAACACATGGACAGATAAACACACGACAGATAAACACACGGACAGATAAACACACGACAGATAAACACACGGACAGATAAACACACGACAGATAAACACACGTCAGATAAACACACGACAGATAAACACACGACAGATAAACACACGACAGATAAACACACGACAGATAAACACACGTCAGATAAACACACGACAGATAAACACACGACAGATAAACACACGACAGATAAACACACGACAGATAAACACACGACAGATAAACACACGTCAGATAAACACACGACAGATAAACACACGACAGATAAACACACGACAGATAAACACACGGACAGATAAACACACGGACAGATAAACACACGGACAGATAAACACACGGACAGATAAACACACGGACAGATAAACACACGACAGATAAACACACGACAGATAAACACACGGACAGATAAACACACGGACAGATAAACACACGACAGATAAACACACGACAGATAAACACACGACAGATAAACACGCCGCACTTAAACTCACCTTAAACACGATAGATGAAGACAACGACATATTAAAACGAGATACAGGATATATAGGATAGAATCAATATTGTTGCGAATGTGTTAAAAAGAAATTGGTGATTTTGATCATCTGCCATAAAAGCACAGCACTGCTTAACTAGGCTATTGGTGAGAAGCCAATAGGCCTATATTTCTTCATTCTTATTCATCCTAACTAGGCTAACTTTTATATAGGGCCTACTCAAAATTTCTGTATTACTGTCGAACGTCCTTTTGTTGAGACGCCAAATGTAACAGAATCTGAACGTGTAGCCATGATTATCGTAACAATCAACGGCGGTGTGACAATTTAAATATCGGATTCTGTTAAAGATGTTCGTAGGCTACACTAAATTCGCACAATAACAGGGAAAGGTACAACGTTCAAATTAGATTGGATGACCAGTCAGGCACTGCATACAAATCAAGCACTGCACACTGTGGTGCCCAACCTTTGTCCACAGTTAATGTCTGTCCTCATGGGCGGAGTTTGGTTTCTGTTCTTGGATGGGCTAAATTTGTTGGGAGCCAGACTCGATTCAGAAGAGAATTTTTCTCTGGCCCCAAAAAGTTGATGACCTTTTTTTAGTCCTCGGGCTGAAATCTCGGCGAAATGTAGGGGCCTACCAATTTTCCCGGCCAAAAAGTTAATGACCTTTTTTAGTAATTCGTATGTTACGCGTGGTGGGGGGGGCTGAGCCCGAGAAAAGATACAATTTACACGGTACAAAAATGTCTCTGGGTCTTCTGGGGGGGGCTTAGCCCCCCTAGTACCTGATAAACTCCGCCCATGTCTGTCCTTGGGTTTACGTTTCGTGTGTTTAAATGTCGCGTGATTATCTGTCCGTGTGTTTAAATGTCCGTATGTTTATCTGTCGTGTGTTTATAATATGTCTGTGTGTTTATCTGTCGTGTGTTTAAGTGTCTGTGTTTAAGTGTTGCGTGATTATGTGTCGAGTGTTTAAATGTCATGGAACCCAGATTTTGCGCAGTGTACAGTCAAAGTGGGCTTGGGGTCATTTTTTACCCAACTGGTACTCGCAAGGTTAGGAATATGCTTGCATTTATGTACAGAAGAAATAGAAGAATAAATACGAATTGCATTATCAGATCTATTCAAAGCTTTAGCTCAAGCTCTATTTGCTTGCATTATATCAGTCAAAAGCTAGGTACAATATCAATTCAAGTATAGTCATTTAAATAGACAAAAGATAATAGTTTTAAGTCTTAATGAACAAGTACAACAGATTTCAACATTGTGTCCAGGTTACTGTAAGAGTATCGTTTTTTTAATGACATTCCTATTTTTTTAGCTCCAATTCTCAGCAAATAGAGGGTGCTCTTTGGAGTTAATCTGGCCATGCCTCAAAAGTAGTTACGGTTGGCCCAAAAAGTTAGTTAAGGTTGCCTAACAATTTTGAAAAATAAAGCAATATCATAAAATTAGTATTTAAACTATAAAGGTAATATAATATCATGGACTAACTGCAACATGCCATAAAAACTTGTAAACACAATAATTACCATAATGCAACTATTAAGCAAATCTGCAGTCTAAGGAGATTCAAAAATTTCTTCTCATGATTCAATTCTCTGTCTGGAAAGTTACGAGTGCTTTGGTGCAACTGCTCTGCCAAGAAAGAGAATTGCTTTTGCTCGCTCTTCTCTAATGAAGAACAAGAACGGATGATCAGCTCGGAATTCCACTGGTTTCTCTTGTAAGATCAATGCACAACACTTCCTCTTCCTCATAGCAGTCGCAGCAGCTGCCTCTGTTCCTTTCTCATTCACATCCACAAATGCTTTATGCACCACCTTCGAAGCATACAGCTCCTTTGTTCCATCAATGCCGGAAAGGTCCGCAGATCTTGCCTGGAATATCGACTTCATTCCCATGTCGTTGAGGACTTCCTTCAGCTCCAGATTCTCCTCCATCTTAAACTTCGGAAGCCAAAGGTTCACATCGGGTTGTTGTTGAAATCCGCTGTCGATGTTAACGAGATGCTCAGCAGTAATCTTCTTCTCGAGATCATCCAGCGAAGAAGACGTTTTGTCTGGCAGAAGAATGAACATGCTGAGTGCTCCAGACTTGTATGGCAACTTTAAGACTTGGCATGAAAGATCATTGGAATAGCAGTAACCTGCCCATTTAACCTTTCGAAACATCAGCTCCACTTTTATAATCTCATCTTTTGAAACATCGAAGTCGGCTTCTGTTGTGTCATGCGTCTGGAACTGGTCTTCCCATGCACTCTTGAAGTAAATGGCGTTGATAAGAACAAGCGCAGTCGAAACGTCAACGACACTCGGAGACACGATGTCTTTGATCTTGTTGTGTGTGTTCTCTTCGACCCAGTTATTGATTTCCCGAATGGCTCTGTCCGTCTCCTTGCTTCTCAAACACAGAACACAACACGGAATCAATTTGCCTGCAAACAGTCATAGAACGGTGAATTTGCAGAACATAAGCATTGCGAGAACAAATGCAAGAAAGAGATGTTTCTGACACAACAAAAGATATTTACAATAATATATGATCCACTGAATTTGTCCTTTTCTCATTATAAACACCGGGAATTTTGTCATCCAGTTTCCATATATCGGCTCCACACAGGACGATTACGATTATAGGCTATCATGGTCAAGACTAATAGTTTGTCACAATGATGGTCGTAAAATGGATTTTAGGGGTCATCCACATGCAGACACGATATTGCCTAGCTAATACGGGCGTGCCACTCACAGGATCAAACCCATCTAGCAACGTCGAAAGAACATTTTCCAACATTGGCACAAAGTGCTGGTGGTGGCAGACAGAATAACATTTCAAAGAGTAACTTAATTTAGAGTAGGAAACGCCCACACAACGCTTGGTATAGGCTATTCTCGCAAAAGTCAAGCCCAAATTATACACTAAGTGACTAAGGTAAACAAAGTAGGCCTAGGTATCTTCTTTATTAGAACGAGATGACAAAAACGCAATTTGGCACACATACATAAAAGATATCCTTCCTTTTTTAAATTGATTCACACATGAAATTAACATCAGCAGTAAATTAAACAAGCTTCTTCAACAGTGACTATTATCCTATTAAATAATTCAGTTCATATCATTGCAACCTCTTCTTGGAAATATTACGGATGCTTCGGCCTGACTGTTCTGCCAAGATAGAGAATTGTTTTTGCATTCTCTTCCCTTATGATTTATGACGAACAAAAATGGACGATCAGTCCGGAATTCAACTGAGTCATTTCGCTGAACATTATCCTTCGACGTTTTGTCCCGACCAAAGCAGCCGCAGCAGCTGCCTCCGTTCCCTCCTCATTCACATCCACAAATGCTTTATGCATCACCGCCGAAGCATACAGCTCCTTTGTTCCATCAATACCCGATAGATCCGCAAATTTTGGCACAAAGTTCGATTTTTTCCCCATGTTACAGAGGACGTTCTTCAGCCCGGAACACTCTTCTATCCTAAACCTTGGTAGCCCAAGATTCACATCGGGATGTTGTTGAAATCCGCTGTCGATGTTAACGAGATGCTCAGCAGTCAGCTTCTTCCCGAGATCATCCAACGAAGAAGACGTTTTGCCTGGTAGAAGAATGAACATGCTCAGTGCCTCAGAGTTGTATGGAAGCTTCAAGATTTGACACGAAAGATCATTGGAATAGTAGTAGGCTGCCGTTTTAACCTTTCGAAGCATCAGCTGCACTTTAATAGTCTTATCTTTTGAAATTAAAAAGTCCGCTTCTACATGTGGTGTCATGCTTCTTGAACTTGTCTTTCCAGGCACTTTTGAAGTAAATGGCGTTGATAAGAACGAGCCCAGTCGAAGCGTCAACGCTATTTGGTGACAGGATGTCCTTGATTTTCAGGCTTGTGTTCTCTTCAACCCAGTTATTGATTTCCCCGCCTCGTTTCTTCTCAAACACAACACAACACGGAATCAATTTGGCTGCACAAAACAACGCAGAATAAGCCCAAGGGTTTCCGAATAGTTTTTGCAGTGCCAAAATTCCGTATGAAATGAACTACATAATAATTATTGAGCGTTGCCGTGGTCTAGTCTAGACTACACCACAAAGACGGTTTAAAAAAATGATCTTCTTACTTGGATCTTCATGACTTTGAACTTCCCATAATAATGACTTTAATTTCATTTCTAGAGTAGGCCCTACTGCAGTTTTGGGTCAAGGAAATTATCGTTTCTCATGATTTGTCAGTGTCCAGTCGAGGTTGTTTTAGCTGCACAGACGCAGCTATATAGGCCTACTTTTACATCTATTTCACTCACGACTATTATAGATGTCGCCCCACTTCAAATTCCGTTTCTAATACTATATACTACTACAGTGGTGTAGCCAGGAATTTATGATGGGGTGGTTTGGGGTTTCATGGCCTGGCCGGAAGCCCTTCCTGACACCAACCCAACAGTATTACATTAAATGAAAAGGGAATAAAGTAGCAAAGGGAATAAAGTAAGAAAAACAATTGTTGCTACAAGCAATTGTTTTGTTTTATCTTATTTAAGGGGATAATCTTTTTAAAAACTTTTTTCCTAAGCCAATGGGGGTTTAAACCCCGAAACCCCTTGGCTACGCCACTGATATATGTATTATCATGTTTTGAACCTCCAGACTCCACTTTTTAGGCCTACTTTGCAAACGAATTACTCGTCAATCAGCGTTCATAAGTATGGTCAATTCAATGCCTTTGTAAGCAAGATGCAAAATTTCCGGAGCCTCAATCATCGGCCAAAACTTGGGACACAACTTTATGCATCGAGTTTCGTTCATCAACCAATAATCAATGCTTATTGAACATGGTGTTCATGATGCATGATACATGCAATCAACAGATTAGACATTCATGTGCATTGGCATCAATGGGTAAACCCAAAGGAACATAATGATACGCTAGACAGGGTCACCCTAGACTCATAAGATATTAATACAACTGTGTTTGTTTCAAAACACTATGTAACATACTACAATATGTCTTCAAACAACGCTTGAATGTGGTGTCCACTCTTAATCTGCAGGAATGCAACATTCAAAAAATTAAAACAAACTTAATTAATACAGTGGGCGTAGGCAAGTAAAAAAATAACAGTGCATGCACAAAACCATGTGGTACATGCTTTACAAATTTACATAATCGTCGCTAAAAGGTGGTTTACAAATTTGTTTTTTAACTGATGGATTGAGGGCAGATCCGTAAGTTCTTTAGGCAGGAAGTTCTAACACATTTCACAAGGTTTGGATTATGCAAAACATGACACACCTCGTTTTCCAGATTTCTAGTCTCTCTTACTTGACTTTGTGGGACTGTGGGTACCGAATATTTCCGAAGATTTATATTATCTTTAGATATGCAGACAATTTATGTAGAGATTTCTGCTGCACTTATCAATAATATTGAGCTACAAGAAAAACACAGACAGTGCGGTGTCCGCTAGAATGATTTGGTCAGACTGTTTGCCATCGCTGTTTGCCTAGCATAAGAAAGTGAAGTCGCTAACTCGTCCCATCCATGACTTCCTCGTGAAATTGTGTGAATTTATATATTATATATATATATATATATATATATATATATATACAGGGTGGCCCAGCATAAATGTCCCGACTTTGCACGCGTATAACTTCGCCAATTTTTAACATTTATTTATGCTTAATGCACCAAATTAAAGGTATTTCACTCTAGTATTAGCTCTAAAAAAGTCGAACTGATACTAGTTTAGGTTTTAATTATGTACTTGGAACAGCGCTAGCTACCGATTTTTGTCATTACTGACGCAATACGACGCCGTTTCCCCGGGAATTTCTATCTTTTTTTGCCAAAACGCGCATAGACACGATCATTTTGGGTGTTTGTAGGGTCCCTACCATAAATATCTTCTCATCGAATAACCACGTCCTTTCAATTTTGCCAACAGCCGTGCACTGCCATGCGCTGCTTCAGACGCTTGACGCTGCCAGCCGTTTCTTTGCGTAAGATTTGGAGAGCTCGTTGGACTTCTCGTCGACGAATTACTTTAACTTTAGGCCTATATAATCTTTTCCAATACGTTATGCAGTGCTTAAAAGACTGCCTGTTTTGCGCTAAATTTCCCTGGGAGATTTGTATGTAGGGCCTGCCCTGGTCATTGTCTTGGCTGCAAATTTACTCGGACACACGAACAAAGTTAGCGGATGTGAGCGCCGTGCGCACCGATTCCCATGGTTTGCGAGTAGAAAGTCCTATTTTATCAAGTTTCCGTAGAAGATAATTCAAGGTATTGTTTATTCCATCCTCTGCTAGAAAATTCGTTAATCATTTCAAACGAATTAAATCCCTTATCAGTTCGTAAAATTAAGAACGAAACGAGATCATCGTCTGTCAACGGCGCCAGATTGCGTCACAAATGACAGCAAAATATGGTAGCTAGCGCTGTTCCGGGCATATAATTAAAACCTAAACTAGTATCAGTTCGACTTTGTTAGAGCTAATACTAGAGTGAAATGCCTTTAATTTGATGCATTAAGTATAAATAAATGTTAAAAATTGGCGAAGTTATACGCATGCAAAGTCGGGACATTTATGCTGGGCCACCCTGTACATATATATAAAGTGAAATATATATATACATATATATATATATATATATATATATATATATATATATGATTATTACCATGTACACCAAAATACGGTTAACAATAACAATAATTATTGGTCAAATAAAGAATAGTCTCAGCCTATCCAATTACTCGAGACCATGGACTCAAGATAAGAACTAAACCAATTTCGTACACGATCAGAAATCCCAAGCCAGAGCATCAACAGCATCAGACAAGTCACAAAGAGCAAGTAGTGTACCTTAACATCTGTCCATTATGAATATGATGCTTGCATTTATGTACAGAAGAAATAGAAGAACAAAGACGCATGGCATTATCATATCTATTCAAAGCTCTAGCTCTATTTGCTTGCATTAAATCAGTCAAAAGCTAGGTACAATATCAATTCAAGAATAGTCATAGATAAAAGATAATAGTTTTAAGTCTTAAAGAACAAGTACAACAGATTTCAACATTGTGTCCAGGTTACTGTAAGAGTATCATTTTTTTATTGACAATCCTCTTTTTTTAGCTCCAACGCTCAGCAAATAGAGGGTGCTTTTTGGAATTAATCCAGCCATGCCTCAAAAGTAGTTACGGTTGGCCCAAAAGGTTAGTTAGGGTTGCCTAACAATTTTCAAAAATAAAGCAATATCATAAAATTAGTATTTAAACTACAAGGGTAAGTAATATAATAGCTTGGACTAACTGCAACATGCAATAAAAACTTGTAAACACAATAATGACCGCAATGCAACTATTAAGCAAATCTGCAGTCTAAGGAGATTCAAAATTCCTTATCATGATTCAATTCTCTGTCTGGAAAATTACGAGTGCTTTGGTGCAACTGCTCTGCCAAGAAAGAGAATTGCTTTTGCTCGCTCTTCCCTAATGAAGAACAAGAATGGATGATCAGCTCGGAATTCCACTGATTTTTTTCGTGCACACAAATACATCGTCATAGCAGTTGCAGCAGCTGCCTCCGTTCCCTCCTCATTCACATCCACAAACGCTTTATGCACCACCTTTGAAGCATACAGCTCCTTTGTTCCATCAATGCCGGAGAGATCAGCAGATCCAGGCTCGAATATTGACTTCATTCCCATGTCGTTGAGGACTTCCTTCAGCTCCAGATTCTCCTCCATCTTAAACTTCGGAAGCCAAAGATCCACATCGGGATGTTTTTTAAATCCGCTGTCGATGTTAACGAGATGCTCAGCAGCGAGCTTCTTCTCGAGATCATCCAGCGAAGAAGACGTTTTGTCTGGCAGAAGAATGAACATGCTCAGTGCTCCAGACTCATATGGCAGCTTCAAGATTTTGCACGAAAGATCATTGGAATAGTAGTAACTTGCTCTTTCCACCTCCCGAAACATCAGCTGCACTTTAATGGTCTCGTCTTTTGAAACCATGAAGTCGGCTTCTTGGGTGTTGTGGGCCTTGAACTGGTCATTCCAGGCACCCTTGAAGTATATGGCATTGATGAGGACAAGAACGGTAGACGCATCAACACTTCCGGGTGTCACGATGTCCTTGATCTTCTTGTTTGTGCTCTCTTCAACCCAGTTGTTAATAGCTGAGCTGGCCTTGTCACTCGCATTCCTACTCAGCACAAAACAAAGCACGAATTCACTACACAATTCTAATCGAAACGTTGGATTCTGATACACATGAAGAAAATTTATGGATTGCGCATGAAATCTGCAGCGCTTTAAGTGCGGTAAAATAAGTACCTGGACGCCTTATACCTTTCCAAAAGGAGTGCCTAGACGCCCTTACCTCTCCTGCAGGCTGTGCTGGCCAATAAGTGACAGGACGGCGTTAAGATTTTTAAATAAGTGCATGGACGCCGTCCATGACCGTCCAGCCACACTTTAAGCCCTGGAAATCTGTTAATTCATTCTCGGAATTCGGATTCTGTACACCTAATAGCCTATATGTTAAAAGTACTGTTATTTACTTAATATTAAAATAATCGCGGAGCTTTCTGTTACACTGTCTTCACAACCATCTTTTGAAAAAAAAACATATTATGGAAAATTTCAATAATCCGTAAATCTATGCCAGCACAATATGGCATGTTTCTTAAAATTGTATGTAGTTAACATTTTCTTATGTGGCGTAACCAATCATGGATATTTCTACAGCACCGCTTTCATACATCCAAAAGAATAAGCTGCTTTACTATCTAATCTGATATAGTCTGCAGGGAACTTGAAAACAGCTGCAATTAACTAAAACACATGAACCGTCTCCCCAGAGTGAAATCAGTCCACAGTCATTATCCGTTGGAGAATGGTGTCAAAAAATAACTGGGCTGAGGACACTGGAAGAAAGCTGCAGTGGTGAAGACAACATAAACCAGTCGGCCAGTTTTAGGGTTGCCAGCCGTCCGGTAATGAACCGGACAGTCCGGTATTTGCACAATCTGTCCAGTTAGAAATTTCACGCATTACCGGACATGGCGGTGTCCGGTAAATAATTATTGCTAGCAACAAGTGTTGTAGTGTAGTTTATTGGGTCCATAAAAGACGTCTTTTTGCGATTTTCCAATTACATTGCCGTTTTTCTAGCTCATCAAGTGCAGTCAGCCTGAGATACGTGGTAGGTATGCACGTTGAGACAGATAGATGAGATGCTGTTGCTTACTTTGACTGGCTACATAAGTATACAACTGGAGACAAGCCAGCCATTCAACTGTACAAGTTATCCGATATAGGCCAACCAACATGATGAATGTCACTGACTCACTGCTCCAGATTTCTTCATATACATGATGTATATCTCAAATTAGTCGTACCCGACATATTGTGATCCCTCCCAACATTTTACTTAGTAGGCTACTTAGTTCTCCCCGCGCAGGTCTGCATATCGGGAAACGCATCAATCCACTCGATCCACTCATCTCGGCCCATCGCCAACTGCTCCACCTCCTCCCACCGTCCCAAGACTTATACCAACATCACAAGCATCAGAATTAGGGTGACACCTCTCATCAGACTATTAATTAATCTACCACGCACAATCAGCTTTTCATGCATGACGACAGGGTTGCAGTATATCGAATTTCCAGCCATTGCATTCTAGATCAGCCTACACGGACCTCCCATAAGCGAAATCACGGACGACACTTTTTATCTACATTTCCGAGGCCAAATTAAGCTGGAGAGCTGCCACGATATTACGTTCTATATATATACATATATATATATAACATATATATAACGCGCTTGCCGTAGTCCGGTAATTTACTGAAGGCTGCCTGGCAACCCTAGCCAGTTTAGAAAAACCGTCCCGTTATTGAGCCAAGGCTAACGCCATCTACTTTTGGAATTATGCCCATCAATTCGCACTGAACAGGAAAATCACAAACGCGTTAGTTTCTCTAAGTTAACGTGAATAACCAACCATTGTTACAGGTTACAGTTAAGGCGAAAGACCAGCCATTGTAACCAAGGGCGTAACTTTCCCCAAGAAAGTGGTGGTGACTAGGCCTATTTGTCTGCTCACTAGTCTAAATTTTCCTTGACTTCTCTCTACCCTCGCCTTCCACTATGATGAACTCTCTCTCCCCAAATCGAATTAAGTTTACTTTGTCCGCCACTTTCGGTCACTCGCAAAGTCAACTTTGATGCGATGTTCTTTCTATTCTCCCTCGTCTCTAGTTCTCTATCTATTTTCTACTCTGCCTCTTGATTTTAAGAATGAATATAGGCCTAGCCTTAGCGGAAGACAGCCAAATGCTTCCATGCCAAAAAATTATTTTTTTCAGGACTAAAAAGTGGGGGTGAATTTCACCACCAACTTTTAAAAGTGGTGGTGACTGGACACCACCGTCACAATAGAAAGTTACGCCTATGATTGTAACAGGTTAATGCACACGCAGTAGTTATGTTACCGGGATAAATATTAGGACCGCACTTTAGATATCGAAGTTTTGTTAAAACGTCTAGACGACACGGAAACAAACCTTCAAAGAGAGACTAGGCTATATACGCAGATACGCAGGAGTTACCGGAACTAAAAATCTAGCCTATTATGTTACGCGTTCAGTAGAGCGTGCAGTGTTGCCACCGAGGATTCAGAAATAAATCCAGATATTCTTCCGAACAAAATCGGAATACTTAAACCAGACCAAAAGAGTTTATAGGAGTTTAGGCATTGTGAAACATTACAAAGGAACCAAATAAGTCTTCCGTTAGCCTACCCGCCTTGCAGCCACTAGCCTCACACAGGGATATAATAATTATTATTGTCGTCTTTGCACACCGCATCTCGCATCATGGCTAAAATTTACAAAGTTCTCGTTGCACTTGCTATAGACTATGGCCTATTACTTCACATAAAGTCTCCAAACTTTGAAGTTCCAGTCAAAGGCTAATCTAATTCGTCATTTTATTTTAAAAACAAGAACATTTATAATTAAGCTATTTATCTACATTGCAATTAAACTTGTAGTCATTCAACTGCAGATCTTTTACTCCAAACTATTATTCCGAAATTACAGTCCAGCTACGAGTTGTCTATTTAAACAGGAATGCGTGCTGAACTCTCCTGATGTACAAAAACGTAGGCCTACACCTCATTCTGCTAAATAATCGTAGAGCCTACAAAGGGGCCAATACATATCTTGTTTAAATGATCAAAACAAGCATTGATAGGGAGGGCCTACAAGGCAGCTTCTAAGCACAATATTATTGTTGTGAGGTGTAGAATTCCAAAAAGGCTCGGATGAAAACCAGGCCCGATTATCTAAGTCTAACGAGAAGAAAACGTTGAAGATGGAAACAGAAGAGAAATATCAAATTCTGTAATTGGCTGACTCCTACACAACCTGTACAAGGATACTAGATACTAGATAAGGACCATCATTGAGTAAGTTCTTAAAACTACGATGGTCGGAAAGTCGACGTCACATCATCCAAAACGTTAAAAACAAAATACAGTACAGTTCTACTTGCATGCACTTACTAAAAGCAAAGCCTGGAACGTGTCAAGTTAAATCACAGCAGTTAACAGTTAATATATTATTTAAAAAAACAGAAATTTTAATTCTACGCCTAAATCTAATTCCTGGTGCAGCGGGCCTGCAGCCATATCCTGCTTTGTAACCTTTTCTTGTTCCAGCGAGGATCTAAAAAGTCAATCCATCCACGGTACAATCGGATTTAGGATTTGCCATGCATGGTCCCGGTCGTTTAAATAATAGCAGTTAAGAGGTAGTACTAAGCATCTAGCATATTAATAACAGTTAGCATGAAATACAATGCGAATATAACATAAAAGCCCTTTTGTTAATACCCTTGTACTCTGCTCGATTTAAATTAAGCCGAAATTGAATTATGCTTTTGTAGAAAACATGAGGCAATTTCTGACACGACACTCACAGACTCTTAAACCAGCCAGCAAACTCACTGTCGGCCAAAGCTGGATGAACATTTCCAACATTGGTTCAAAGTGTGAATGTCGGCGGGCTAACATTCAAAGAGCACCTTCATTTAGAACAGAAAAGCACCATTGAGCTCCTGCAATATTCCCGCAAAAATTGAATCCACACTATAAAAAATGCCTTGAATTGTGGGTCTCTAACAAATTTTGAAAAAAATCATTTGAATATCAATTTGACAATAGCAAGAAATTAAACAATGTCCTTTCCCCAAAGATTAAATTCTCCCCATTATTAAATTCTTTTCAGATCAATACTTCGGTTCTAAAAAGAGCTATGAGTGTTTTGGCGCAACTGCTCTGCCCAAAAATAGAATTGCTTTCGATTCCCGTTCCCTAATGAAGAACAAGTACGGATGATCAGCTCGGAAATCCACTGGGTCTTCTCGATTCACCGCCAGAGAGCGATTCGTCATGACGACAGCAGTTGCCGCAGCTGCCTCCGTTCCCTCCTCATTCACATCCACAAATGCCTTATGCACCGCTGCTGAAGCATACAGATTCCCTCCTCCATCAATGCCTGAGAGATCCGCAGATTCTGGTGCAAAGATCGATTTCATTCCCATATCACCGAGAACTTCCTTCAGCTCCAGATTCTCCTCCATCTTAAACTTCGGAAGCCAAAGATTCACATCTGGAAAGTCTTGAAATTCGCTGTCGATGTCGGCGAGATGCTCAGCAGTTATCTTCTTCTCGAGTTCCTCCAGCGAAGACGTTTTGTCTGGCAAAAGAATGAACATGCTCAGTGCTCCAGACTTGTACGGCAGCTTTAAGACTTGGCATGAAAGATCGTTGGAATAGCAGTAACTTGCCCGTTTAACCTTTCGAAACATCAGCTCCACTTTTATAATCTCATCTTCTGAAACATGGAAATCGGCTTCTTTTGTGTCGTGCTTCTGGAACTGGTCTTTCCATGCACTCTTAAAGTAAATAGCGTTGATAAGAACAAGCACAGTCGAAACGTCAACGATATCTGACGACATGATGTCCTTGATCTTGTTATGTGTGCTGTCTTCGACCCAGTTATTGATTTCCCGTATGGCCCTCTCCGTCTCCTTGCTTCTCAAACACAGAACACAACACGGAATCAATTATTTCCCTGCGAAAAGTCATAGGCTACAGAACGATGAACTTGCAGAACATAAGCATTGCTAGAATTATGCAAGAAACAGGTGTTGCTTAACCCAAAAAAGATATTTACAACAATATTTACGATCCACTGAATTGGACCTTTTTCTCATTATAAACACCTGGAATATTGTCATCCAGTTTCCATATCTTGGCTCTACACAGAACGATTACGATTAACTACAATGTCCAAGCTGTAGATGGTTGTCCGAAGTATGTTTATAAGCTATAGATGGTTGTCCGAAGTATGTTCATAAGCGATAAATAGTTGTCTGAAGAAGTGGCGTAGCCAGGATATTATGATGGGGGTTGAGGTTTTTATGGCCTGGCCGGATGCCCTTTCTGACAACAACCCAACAGTATTACAGTAAATAAAAATGGAAAAAAGTAACAAAGGGAATAAAGTAAGAAAAACAATTGTTACTACAAGCATTTGTTTTGTTTTTCTCATTTAAGTGAATATATTATAGCCTTTTAAACAACTTTTTCTAGGCCAATGGGGAGTTTTAACCCCAAAACCCCCTTGTCCACGCCACTGGTCCGAAGTATGTTCATAAGCTATAGATGGTTGTCCGAAGTATGTTCATAAGCTATAGATGGTTGCCCGAATTATGTTCATAACAGAATTTTAAGGATCATCGCTATGCAGGAACGATATTATCTAATGCGGTCGTCATTCACAGAATCAAACCCATCCAGCAAACTCACTCTGGACGGTGCTGAAGCAACGTCGAAAGAACATTTTCCAACATTGGTACAAAGCGCAGGTGCTAGCAGACAGACTAACATTTCAAAGAACAACTTCATTTAGAGTAGGAAAAGAAACACCCAAACAACGCTTGGTACATTTTGCAAACGACAAAGCCGAATAATAAATAAATGCAAATAAAGTATATATTCTTTATTAGAATGAGATGACAAACGCAATCTGGCGCACATACATAGGCCTAAAGGAAATAGCCTAATTGCATTTTAAAGAAATTGATGACATAGGCCTATAATCACATTAACATCAGCAGGAAATTGAACAAGATTCTTCCACAGTGATTAAACTCACAGCCTATTAAATAATTCTTCTCATAATACTATTTCCACTTCCTGGAATTTTACGGATGCTTTGGCTTGACTGTTCTGCCAAGAAAGAGAATTGTTTTTGCATTCTCTTCCCTTATGAAGAACAGAAATGGACGATCAGCCAGGAATTCAACTGGGTCATCTCGCTTCATCATCCTTCGACGTTTTGTACCAACCACAGCAGTTGCAGCAGCTGCCTCCGTTCCCTCCTCATTCACATCCACAAATGCTTTATGCACCACCGCCGAAGCATACAGCTCCTTTGTTCCGTCAATCAAGGCCGTAGCCAGGATTTGATTTGGGGGGGTGTTTCTTCAGTTTCCCGTCCGAAAAACGGGTGACATATTTTAGTCACCCGGCCAAATCTTCAGAAATTTCACCAATTTCCCGTCTGAAAAAACTGATGATTTTTTTGGTCATACAGCCGAAATCTTCAGAAAATGTGCTTACATTTTTTACTTTCGGGATGTTTTTATGGTTTTATTTCATGGTTTTTCCATCATGTGCCAGTAAATGCATTCTTTTATTTTTTACATTTTCCATTTTCCGATTGTGTTCGAACACCCAAAACAACACCTAGCTACGGCCTTGCCGTCAACACCCGATAGATCCGTAAATTTGGGCACAAAGATCGATTTCATTCCCATGTCACAGAGGACGTTCTTCAGCAATACTCTTCTATCCTAAACCTTGGTAGCCAAAGATCCACATCGGGATGCTGCTGAAATTCGCTGTCGATGTCGGTGAGATGCTCAGCAGTTATCTTCTTCTCGAGATCCTCCAGCGAAGACGTTTTGTCTGGCAGAAGAATGAGCATGCTCAGTGCTCCAGACTTGTATGGCAACTTTAAGACTTGACACGAAAGATCATTGGAATAGCAGTAATTAATATATATATATATATATATATATATATATATATATATATATATATATATAAACATATATATATCTGAATATGATAATGATTATTACCATGTCTGTACACCAAAATACGGGTAAAAATAATTATTGGTCAAATAAAGAAAAGTCTCAGCCTATCCAATTACTCGAGACCATGGACTCAAGTCTCAAGATAGGAACTAAACCATTTTCGTCCACAATCAGAAATCCTAAGCAAGAGCTATCCACAGCATCAAAAGCAACAGACAAGTCACAAAGAGCAAGTAATGTAATTTAACCTCTGTCCATTAAGAATATGATGCTTGCATTTATGTACAGAAGAAATAGAAGAACAAAGACGCATTGCATTATCAGATCTATTCAAAGCTCTAGCTCTATTTACTTGCATTAAATCAGTCAAAAGCTAGGTACAATATCAATTCAAGAATAGTTATTTAAATAGATAAAAGATAACAGTTTAAAGTCTTAAAGAACAAGTACAACAGATTTCAACATTGTGTCCAGGTTACTGTAAGAGTATCGTTTTTTAATGACAATCCTATTTTTTTAGCTCCAACGCTCAGCAAATAGAGGGTGCTTTTTGGAATTAATCCAGCCATGCCTCAAAAGTAGTTATGATTGGTCGAAAAAGTTAGTTAGGGTTGCCTAACAATTTGGAAAAATAAAGCAATATCATAAAATTAGTATTTAAACTATAAAGGTAATATAATCTCTTGGACTAACTACAACATGCAATAAAAACTTGTAAACTCAATAATGACCATAAAGCAACTACTAAGCAAATCTGCAGTCTAATGGGATTCAAAAATTTCTTATCATGATTCAATTCTGTCTGGAAAATTACGAGTGCTTTGGTGCAACTGCTCGGCCAAGAAAGAGAATTGCTTTTGCTCGCTCTTCCCTAATGAAGAACAAGAACGGATGATCAGCTCGGAATTCCACTGGTTTTTCTTGTGACATCACTGCACAACACCTCATCATCATCATAGCAGTTGCAGCAGCTGCCTCCGTTCCCTCCTCATTCACATCCACAAACGCTTTATGCACCACCTTTGAAGCATACAGCTCCTTTGTTCCATCAATGCCGGAAAGGTCCGCAGATCCAGGCTCGAATATTGACTTCATTCCCATGTCGTTGAGGACTTCCTTCAGCTCCAGATTCTCCTCCATCTTAAACTTCGGAAGCCAAAGATCCACATCGGGACGTTGTTGAAATCCGCTGTCGATGTTAACGAGATGATCAGCAGTCAGCTGCTTCTCAAGATCATCCAGCGAAGAAGACGCTTTGTCTGGCAGAAGAATGAACATGCTCAGTGCTCCAGACTTATACGGCAGCTTCAATATCTGACACGAAAGATCACTGGAAAAGTAGTAACTTGCTCTTTCCACCTTCCGAAACATCAGCTGCACTTTAATAGTCATCTCCTTTGAAGCAAGGAAGTCGGCTTCTTGGGTGTTGTGGGTCTTGAACTGGTCATTCCAGGCACTCTTGAAATATATGGCGTTGATGAGGACAAGAACAGTAGACGCATCAACACTTCCTGGTGTCACGATGTCCTTGATCTTCTTGTTTGTGCTCTCTTCAACCCAGTTGTTGATTTCTACGATGGCCTTGTCACTCGCATTCCTATTCAGCACAAAACAAAGCACGAATTCACTACATAACAGATACGAATTGTTGGATTTTTATACAACTTCAAGGAATGTGATGTTGTGTTAATGAAATTAATGATTCATTGCCGAAATTCAGATATACTTACTATGTGCACCTAATAGATACTCAAGATAATTTTTTTAAATTAAATAATATACTTTACCTCATCGTAAAAAAATTATGAAGTTCTTCTTTGCGCTGTTTCACTGTCTTCACATCCGTCTTTCGTAAAACCACATTTGGAAAAATTTCACTAAATCGTTTAATTACACCAGCACATAGCTTTTTAAATGCCGTTAACATATCTCAGGTAGTGTTTCCAAATCTGCACATTTCTACAGCACCATTTTTCTTACATAAAAAGTCGCAAAATTGCATGGAGAAAAGTCAGTAGAAATAGAAACGTTCAACAATTGAGGGTATTTTTCTGTATCGGAGAACTTTTACAATGCAATACGATTAACCTAACTGCAGAAACATCACTGATAAAAAACAGAATCTGATGTTGGAGCAATGAACAACGAAAAATATGCAAGTTCAGCATGGCTGTGTTAACAATACCATATAAATTGTCACTGTAGTACGTTGATCAAATATGTGATGCAGCCCCACTGAGTACTATATAAGTGGATTCGTGCATAAACTGGCAATGCATAAATGGTTTTTGGAGGGTGAGAATTGCCATAAAGGTGGCCATTCAAAACCCTAATCGTTCTTAATAAAGTAGCAAAGTCTTCATTGCAGTTTAAAATTCTTAGGACCCCATATTGACGTATTTATTGCACACTACAAATCCACATAAATCAATGTCTGATCCCACACAGTTATTTTTCTACAAATCTCATACTGGGTTTTCCAATGCAAACAGTACGATAAAACTCGGTTTTTAAGGTCAGAAAACTTGGTTAAGTACACTAAAAAGGCAGTCTGCGTGAAATACGTTCAGAGGGCAATAATCATAGAATTTAGACCATACCTCAACTGTGCAGATTATACAGCAGGCTCTATCATCAAATTAGGCACATCAAATATCCATTTACACTATTAAGCAAAATTATAAGCAATTTTAATATACCTCACAATAACTTCAAGTATTTTCACCTAGATGTAAGAATAAATGTTTTGAATAATTACTCATCCAAACTAAACCAGTGCAATGTATTTAACCAGACTCCTTTACTCGTCCCCCAACAGTCTCCTCACTTCGAATAAAAATTCCACCTCTCCATCCAATCCTATGCTCCAAGTTTTCTCATCCTCAACAAAACCAAACCACCATCCACAACTGGAGTCAGATTTCCACAGGACATCTTTCGACAACCCCTCTGACAGAACGCAGCACTCATCTATATGTCGATGACTTGTGCTAATCTCTAGAGTAACTCTTTGACTTTTCTGAATAGCTTAGGCAACACAAAATTATAAAATTATGACCACCACGAATAAAACAACGCACCTGAAGCTGACTGGAATCAGCTCAGCGTCGTAGTGGTTCCTGCAGGCATTCTGAAATTCATCCAAGATCTTAAATGACTCCTCTCCATACAGACGATTCGCCATGTGCAGCTGGAACGCTGACTCCTTGCTGCACCTCTTCAGGTGTTCGATGAAGTCGCTGAATGCCTGATGGATCCTGGCATCTTCGAGACCGTCGAAGCATAGCGTCTTCTTCATCTCTTCCAAGGTCTTGCCTCTGGCGCCTAAGTATGCCATGCTCAGCACGGCCGAGATGCTGAGGGGCGACATGAACAGGTTTCCTTTGCTTCTCTTTCCTTGCTCCTTGTACAGCTCCAGGGCGAATCGGGAAATGGCCAAGACCAGATCTTGCCCGTCTTTCTCATTTTTAAACACTTGGTCTGCTCCTGCCATGTCGCAGATGTTACTTCTGCTGTGACGATGACCCTAAAAAATCAAAATATGTTTCTGGAATCTACACCCTGTGGTTGCTGCACATAGGGGCCAGAGGGGTACTTACTAGCCTCTGGAAAACTTACACCAATTTCTAAACTACTTTTTTTGGTTTTAACAAATTTCCACTAAGCAATAATGATACATAGTCAAACTCAGAAATTGGCATTTAGAAACCTGCATAAAATATACACGTTCTTTGTTTCAGGATGTCTTTTTGCATTTTTCAAGCTTTTTCTAGAAAAATCAACAATGCCATGGTTTTTACCACACTTGGAAAATAGCAGCATGGTACCCATTCTCATCCATAAAGTTCATACAGTCCTTAATATATTAATAAGTAGGCGCAATTTTAACCAATCAAAGCAGCAGGCAGTGTGTGGCTGGCAGTTAATTGGCAGTATACAGGCAAACACATTAAGTGAACAAAAATCTAAAGGTAAATTCAGCAAAGACATTCTGATGCGGCAGGAAAGTAGGCCAAGAGGCTGAAGGTTTGAAGCGTATGATTAAAATATTCCTAAATTTTGATCATAAATCTCTTAAAGATTTAAATTTTATCATCTGATTTATTCACCTAAAAAGGCGCTGTATAACTTTCGCTTTCATATATATCCAATCGAGTTACACGAACAAAACTTAAATGTGAGCAGAGCTTTACATTTAAAGTTTACATTTTCGTAAGCACGACAGAAGTCCGCACCGAAAAAGAAAATTACAAAAGCGTTAGTTTCTCTAAGTTAACATTAATGACCAGCTATTATTACAGGTTACAAGGCACGCGATATGTTACTCGGATGGATTATGAATGCACTTTCGACACCGAGCGCGGTGGTGTAGTGGTGGCGTCGTTGCCTTGAAGCCGGAAGGCTCGAGGTTCGAATCCCCCTCGCCGCGTAGGGACCTTGGTCCAGTCCTTCACTCACAATTGCTCAGCGCTTCGGCGTGAAACTCCGATGCAGTGTCCGCTCTGCATTCGGGAGCGCCTCTGAGTAGCGAGAGCTTGAAAGGGCGCTATAACAAGTGCACATACAAACAAACCGAACATTAATGTTCATGTTCAAACGTCTAGACAAGTAATATATTCAAACGTCTAGACAAGGAAAGAAAACAAACCCTGAAAAGAGAAAACTCGTAGGGCGTTACCCAGGCCAAAACACTTTTGCTGATCTGGTTCCGTGTTGTGCTCTCTAGGCTACACCTCGAAGTAACTTACAGCGCCCTCACGGCTTTTATATTTATTTTAATTGCGATTTACACCTCCACTCACCAGAGCCTTCTATTACTCTGCCACTACTGCATGCAGCGTTGCCACTCTAAAATTTTTAAAAAAAACAAGTTCGATGGTAAAAAACCCAAGAAAACCCAAGTAAAGCAAATCTTCCGAAAATGCCCAGAATTTTCTGAAAAATTCCGGAATTTCACACAAATGTTCCGAAAATTTCCCGAATTTCCCGTTCGAAAAATCTGACGACCTTTTTTTAGTCATTTGGCACAAATCTTCCGGAAAAAGTCCACAATTTCCCAAAAATTGTCAAAAAATTTCCGAAAATGTCAAAAAATCAATTTTTTCCGTCTAAAAAAAACTAGAAAAAGCCCAAGTTCGTCCCCAAAAAAACCCATTTCCCATATTCGGATAAAAAAAACCAAGATCTGGTGAAAAAACCCAAGGAGTGGCAACGCTGTGCATGGCTGTAAATTTCCGTAAACAGCGTCATGTGACTAGTCATTTAAACGCGTCCTATACATCTTCAGAGGGGCCAAGAAATATTGCGTTTTGTTTACTAAACAAACGCATGTAAATAAAGCATGTATCTGAAAGCAATTAGCGAATAGTAATGTTCATGAATGAAACAATTGCCTATGCAGATGTAAAACACCGAATTTTCATGTCAGACCCAAATTTGAAGCAGGGCGACCATTGTGGAAATTAGTGTGCAACGGTATAGGCCTACAATTATTTGGCCACCTCTAATGTAGATTCCTTGTGCGAATTTTTCAACTCCATTGACATGCTATAAATAATTCTGACACAGCTCGGTGCCAATGCCCAAAGGCGAATAATAATTATTATTATTGTAAGAAGCCGTTGTCAATGATATAAGCACGTGTGATATCACATGTGTTTATAGACTATAATTGACAACGGAAAAGAAAAATGATTTATCATTTGTTTATATAAACAAATAATAAATCATTTTTCTTTAATTATTCGAAGCGCCTGCAAGACGCACTGCGCTTTGCATTTACAAGTTAGGCTATGCAATACTAACAGAACAGACAGCTCTGCAATAATTATTACACGGCCTAAATGTAACTCCTCTGACTTGTCGCAGAATAGGCTACGGAGGAGGCCTAGCCTAGTCGGATAATTATTATTATGGTTCTCGATACCGATGACAGACTGCCGTTCGTTTTTCAGCTGAGAGGGAGGCGGCACAGTGAGGAGGTGGAAAGCTAGATTTGCAGACGAGATAGAACGTGAAATGGGCAGTTATTAAATATTGCGCGATTGAAATCGGTCATTGAAACTAGGCTATTAGAAATCACGCTGTTGTTATTTGCAATTTGCAACTCAATTAGCCCAGTCCTATCTTCTCCGTGTATTTTGTAATTGAAGCAATTTTTTAATACTCTGTTGTGATTTGAAAATAACTTTCCCCGAATGATTTGTCATCCCTGGTTAAATGAATTAATGAATTGGCGGTTACTTAATTTGGGAAGGCTTCTTAGGCCTATCTCAAACAGCTGGTGATCATCGATGCATGGACTATAAGGAGAATTTGCGTATTTTCAGAGAGGAGAAAACCGATGGCCGAGATCTAGGATTAGGCTATATTATAGGCCTATCCTAGGGCGGACAACATAACGAGGAAATCATTTATATTTTATAACAAGGATGCTTTATCATATTTAAATGTAATACCATATAAACCAAAGTGCAGCATAAATTGTTGGTCATTAAAAGAACTTCTTTTTTAAATTTAAAATTTATATTGGATTTGGACTTAGGATTTTATGCTTTTCTAAAACACTTTGACATTGATTGGATATAGAAATTACGTACGTTTGTTTATTATACTTTGAATGTACACCAAAATGCGGATAGCAATTGGTATATTAAAGAATATTCTTATCTTATCTTATTATCAAGCAGATATCTTATTTGAGAAGAGTGACTATTATTGAAAAAAGAATTACATTATTACAGTAGGCCTAGTCTAGTTTAGAACAAACAGCTGAGATGATAAATAGGCAGTTATCTGTGCTGAAAAATCGCCTCTGAACGTTCTATGCGTTATATAAAATTTTAAATACGACACCATATGGCATATGCAATACAATGTTCATTATGTAAATTCGAGTAATAAAGAGGACATACTCAAATAAAAAAATTTCTATAGCGCATATCCTACCTCTGACGTCATGTAAGTTGGAATCAGTTACGTGCATCGATCTATGATCTGTTGCGAGTTGCATTCGGCGTTGGGTGTTGTCAACTCAATACAACTGCTGGCGAATAATTATATGGTTTGCTTTTGGCAAATAATTTGGATTAATTGTTTATCGATGTGGCAACATTTGCGATGGATTCAATTAATAAGATCTGGTTGAATAGGTCGTCGAAGCAGGCGCCGAAAGCGACGTTTAAATCATTTCTATCCCCGAACGGTAGGACGGGGCCCGATGATAAGCCCAGCTGTGGCACAGACGCTGTAAGTTCGAATATTTAAAAATCTTTTTACAATTTATTGACCCCCTCCCCGATGGCTTAAAAAGCTAAAACCTTGACTGGACCAGCAGTGACTATATGTAGCGTCATGCGAGTCAGCTGTAGATTCGATAAACGTGGCAGTTAGAGACTTAAGAGTCGGTGTAAATTCAGCTAACAGTATATATTTTGCTTATGGAAAGGATTTAGGTTGGGGAAGTGCTTAGGTGGGGGGGAAGTGTTTGGGGAAATAGTACCACTCTGACACGAAGGGCAGACGGTCATCACGAACCCGACATCACTTCCAGTTACCCTCTTAAGAGGTCGACCCATCGTAAATTTAGCAGATGGCGATTGTAAAGCGAGTAGTTAAAGGTTGTGGCGCCTTACATAGCTGTGGAACGGTTGATTTTGATTCCGGTACTAATTTATATTCATCGGTTCATAATGAAAATTTTGTAATTTCATGCCGCATTCATGTCAGTTTGATTTTTTAAATGATAAATGAAGATATTGTTACCAGTTGGTTGCCCTACTGCTTATTTATTTTTGACCATGCACAGGTAATATTCTTAGCTGTTTAGTTATCATGATTTCCCTTTCTGTCTCCCTAGTGATGATGCATCTGTTTGAATTGCCGCTTTCGTCAGTGGTCAGCCTCTAGAGGCGAGTTTGTGTTCCACATGCACACACATCCATCAGACAGAATAGGGTTTTCTGGATTGTGCTTGTGTTCTCTGTTTGGACTGCAGCATCCCTTTGGTCTGCGTTCCCATCCGCATGACTTGTCTGACTCTTTCTATAAACTACTCAAGACTTCCTCTGTGGCCGTGCCTGGGTCGGGAGCACTTCTGAATAGTTATCTTGAAGCGGCACTATATAAATTCCATAGGTAGATAGAGAGTTTGATATTAACCGTATCTAGTGCCCTGTGTGAACAAGCACCAGGCTTCAGAGAAACGTTTCCGAAATTTTGAGTCTTTGATGATGATTTCTTCAGTGGTTTTATCTAACCTTGTTTTTCCCCGTCGGTCTCTCATTCTCTGAATTCATTTCTTCCCCTGGAGTTTCTCTGCTGAGAGTGCCTCTGTGTAGAATGGATGAAGAGGAGGGAAAGAGGTCGAGGAAGAAGATAGGAAGACGGGGAAGAAGAAGAAGAGGTGGAGGAGGAACAAGAGGAAAATGAGCTAGATAAGCAAGAAAAAGAAGAAGACGAGGATGAGGAAGAAGAAGGATAGGAAGAGGTGGAGGAGGAATGGGAGAAGGAAAGAGATGAGAGGCAGGAAAAAGAAGCTCTAGGAGAAGTTTGAGGAGTATGATGAAGCAGGCTAAGAAGAGGAAGATGCGGATAAAAAAGAGGCTGCAGCAGGAGAGAAAGAAGAAGAGGATGAGGAGGAAGATAAAGAAATGGAGAAGATGAAAGAGGAAGAAGTGCTGTAAGAAGAAGAAACAGACGAAGAGGCGGCTGACAATTCTGCTTAGTGCTAAGCCCACCAGATTATCGCTCATCCAACAGAGCTCCAAAGCTGCTGGTATTTGTGATTGGCCAATGGCCAGCCCCTTTGTAACTGGCAGGCAACAGGGCTTGGGCTGCATTGGAAATAGATTAATTGCTATGTATGACATGTATTTCATGCATGAATCATAACCACAGCTCTAGTTGAACTGCCAAACCATTGACACATTTTTTTACAAAAGCCCATCCATGTAAGGATTTTTATTTTATCTGTGTCCTAATGAGTGAGTGGGTAAGTGAGTGAGTTGGTGAGTGAGTGAGTTGGTGAGTGATTTGGTGAGTGTGGGAGGTTGTGGGTGTGTTAGTTAATTAATTGGTTAGTTAATCAGTTAGTTAGTTAGTTAGTGGGTGACTGAGTGGGACTTGGGTGAGTGAGTGAGTAAGTAATTAAATAAGTAATCTTAACCCTAGACATGAATGCTGAAAGATGCAATATTATATATCACAGTTTATGCTTAGTAGATCTACTACTATATATTATGCAATTTGTTATTTAATGTATGATTCCAAGCTGTGCATGATTGTCTAGTGGTTCGCATGCTTTACAGTCAATTGAGATGATGGGGATCAAATCCTTGCCACAGCAGAAATTGCCTTCGTGATCTCGGCTCCAATTATGAGTGTACTACTGATTGTTCGTTTATATGTATGTGGGAAGAGGAGAGGGCATGGGAAAGGACTGGCTACCCACCCTCATATGTTAGGGCGGAAGACACGAAGTTGCTAATTAATACTTCATTTAGAATTGCTGTCTCTCCTGGGGCGGAGTTGGGAGGTAGCTTCTTAGAACTTAGGCGACCTCATTAGTCAGATGATTAATTATACATTTGCTGTTCTGTTTTGCTTGAGAGAACTGGTCACCTGCCCTCATGTGTCAAGGCTGTAATGGGGATGTAACACTTTGCTGTACTTGGCATTTTTTATGTAACTGTATGCAGTGACCTAATTATGTGATTAGCATTTTATGTGTTGAGCATTTTATATGACGTGTGATTTTGATTAAGCATGTTGCAGTTTATGTGTTATGTGACTGTTGTGACTGTATTTAGCATGTTCCATGTCTTATGTGATTCGAATGAAAAATTTTGAATTTTCAATTTTTCATTTATGTGACAGTATTCAACATGTTATGATTTGAATGAAATATGTAGCAGGATTCATCATGTTACGTAGCTACATATGTGATGCTGACGACACCTGTTGCAGTAACATTTTGCTTAGCAATATCCAGCATGTTGTGTGATGTTATTATGTGACACTTTATGTCACGTTTTTCAGATCGAAGATGGTTGCATGTTGGGAAGAACAGGTGAAGATGAATCGGACCCCGATATTCTACTTATGCCAGGTTCGACTGATTCACTGCAGACTTTAACGCAATCGATTATTATTATTATTGGCTGTGATTTTTTTATTACGTGTTTGGCAAAAATATTTTTTCTGCGTGAGTAAGCGTCACGCTGGCGCAGCCTAGCTGTCAAAACAGCATCAACAGGAAAAATCTTTGTATGCTGAACATTGTTCTGTGCGTGCTTGTTGTTTTGGGCCCTTTTCAAACCAATACAATGCAATTGACATTTGATATAAATGTCCTCCTTGCAAAACTCAGAAGTAAACATTTAAGTCGGACAGCTATTAAGAAGTATTTATGTAGACCAGTGGTTCCCAACCTTTTTTGACTGTCGGGCCACTTTTTCTAAGTTGGACGGCACGAGGGCCACTTTTTCTTAGTTGAAGGACATTAGGTGGCCACAAGGCTAAAATTTAATTATCTAAAGGTGTATAAAATTGTTATAATTGAATCAAAATTGAATGTTTGATGCAATTTCTTAACGTTCAAATAAAATAATTTGTAATAGAAAAGAATTATATATCTATCATGTCCAAATTGTCAATTTTTACATAAATTTTTCTTAATTCATTGAGTTGCTGTGGGCCATTTTTGTAGGCCAGGCGGGCCACTTTTGGCCCGCGGGCCACGGGTTGGGAACCGCTGATGTAGACAGTAGGGAAGTTTTTAGTTTAGAGCGAAAGTTAATAAGTGTGGTGTTGTGGTATGTTCGGTGTGTTGGAGCCGGAAGGTTGTGGGTTCAAATCCACTTCAAGCTGCCGCATAGGGACCTTGAGCAAGTCCTGCACTCACAATTGATCGCTCACTTCTGCGTGAAACTCCGATTCAGTGTCCGCTCTGCAGTCGTGAGCGCCTCTGAGTAGGGAGCTTCAAGGGGCGCTATTGCAGAACTGCGAGAAATGAAATAAATTAATAAAATGAATATAAAGACGGTCTCAGTTTCTTTTCTGTAGTTGTCTTTTATGACAGACAGTGAATTGTTTTTCAGGTGAAATTATTATACAGAGGACCGAAGAGGTGTCACGTTCTGTGCTGTACAGCTGCGAAAACCAGGACCCAGTGGGTACACTTTTCGTGACAACATATCGAGTTGTCTTCATCCCCAACGCCAGATCACCCACGAATGGGGTCAGTTTCATCTATAGGGTGTTGATTGTGGGCTGGACAATTCACTGCTGGATTCATTGTACACTGAGTCTTGTTTGTGTGATGTTTGTGGGTTTATAGGTTGTATGTGTGATGTTTGGTACGTTTTTGTGTCTTGTTTAGGTGATGTTCGTGGCTTGCTTGTGGTCTGTTTGTGTGATTGTGCGATGTTTTGTATGTTTTTGCATTTTGTTTATGTGATGTTTGTGTGATTTTTGTGGGTCGCTTGTAGGCTGTTAGTGTTTGTGTGATTGTGTGATGTTTGGCATGTTTTTCATCTTGTTTATGTGATGTTTGTGTGATTTTTGTGTGCTGTCTGTGACATTCTGTGTGACGTTTGTGAGATTTTGTGTGCTGATTGTGATGTTTGTTGTTTGATTGATGTGTTTGTGTATTACAAGTGTGATGTTTGCGGGATGTTTGTGTGTTGATTATTCTAGCCATTGCCAATGACCCTAATTACGTCCTTTGACCTTTGCTCTGTAGCAGCAAATGTAACCTTCGAGCTAGACCACATAACTTCTCATTGCCTATTAAAGATTACATTATAATTTCATCTCACGTATCCTTTTGAAGCGCATTTACTAACATAACACTTTATCATTGCATTGTGACAGTCTCCGTATATTCGCTGAGCAATATTGTCTGTACTTTGCACGTGTGACAGCTTAATTACTTCAAACAAGCAGGTTGATTGATTGATTGTTGATTGTTTGACCAGTGAGAGGCATAGTAGTCAGTTAGTAATACAAATAGAACCTTTTTGTGACCATCATCATCATTATTGTTCGACTTGCGGTTTCGTTACCATTCTTTACAGTTTGACTGCACAGTTTTTGTTACGGTTTTGAGTACGGTCTTGAGTGCGGTTTTGAGCATGGTTTTTGAGTATGGTTTTGAGTGCGATTTTGAATTTTCAGCACGGTTTTGAGTACAATTTTGAGTACGGTTTTGAGTACGATTTCAAGTACGGTTTTGAGTATGGTGGTTGGTCATATTTTTGGTTACACTTCTATTACGGTTTTTGTTTCGAAGGAAAACATCAATCCATTGATCTTTTCTTAATTGCCCTGATTAAATCACGGGCAGATCAAAGCACTACAGTAACTGCATCCTATGCAAAGTTTGATGGCGATACAATGAAGTCGACTCGTGGGGCTTTGTTTAGATCGCTTAGATTAGCGTCCATCACAGCCGTGGATACAGAAATTAATTAATTCGTCAGTTTCCCAGGCTCAGCGCGTTGTCCTGTTTGCATGATCAAGCATGTAGATCTGTTGACAGTTGAGATTAGCGTTTTTAAGTGCCTGAGACTTGCCCGTAAATGCTCTCCTGCTTTATGAGCTATTTTGCCGCCACAGTTCGTACTCTAACAGTGCCAATCCGAAGCCTGAATGAAGGAGGAGGGCGCCGCTAATGACCTTTGCTATCAGACAGTGTCCTTAAACTGAAACTGCTACCGATATTACTTCCAGCCATATGGCGGCTACGGGTATGAATAGATAGATGTCCGCCCCATTATCCTAGGTCGTTTGCCCAGGCCCTTGCTTGGTGTTAGTGAATGTGTGCGCTGATGCCATGCCCTCATTCATTAGTATTGTCTATCCAACGTTGTTTTGTTATTAAATTATGTTAATTTTCGTCGATGCTATAGATCTATTATAGCCTTGCATTATGCACAGGTATAATAATCTCTTTGTCTTAGGGCCTTAGGCAGTTAGGACGTTTAGGCTTACAGTGTTGCGTTTAGGCTGGGAATTAGTTTTAGTCCGCATAGTCAGCTGAGGGCACGGAGGGAGGGAGGGAGGGACTGACTATAATTGCCGAATGGCTCTGGTTAATGAGGCCTTGAGCCCGCTGCCTGAAGTATGTGTGATGGTGAGTGGGTTTGTTTACATTAGGCGTGTAGCTGTTTCTTATTGAATAGCTCTTACAAACGTGTCTCTCTTTTTACCATATCACACACGCATGCACACACACACACACGCATACACACACATTGTATGTAACATCATCTCACTGTGAGGTTACCTATTTTTAAAATAACCTGTTCTAATGGGATCACAATGTTTTTAGGTCCTGTTATAGTAATGTGGTCATATCTTTAATGAGGTATATTGTTACAGTGATGTTATGTGATCATATATTGCAATGAGGTCATGTTTTAAAGATTCGTCATGTTATAATTTCACTCATATTTCTCAACATCATCGTTTGATGCTTCGGCTATTAGATAGTGGTGCTTAATAAATGGACACTTGGACAGTAATAATAATATTTTTTTATATTATAATAATAATATTAATTATTATTTTTATATTGTAATAATAATACTAATTATTATTTTTTATATTTTAATAATAATAATTATTATTATTTTTATATCGCAATAATACTAATTATTATTTTTTATATTTTAATAATAATAATTATTATTATTTTTATATCGCAATAATACTAATTATTATTTTTATATTATAATGATAATAATCTCAGGACACCTGAGATTGAATTTTTTTAAGGTGGCAGATGTTAATCTGAGACGAAATTAATTACTAAATATTTTGAGGTGCAGTCAAAGTCTGCTAACACTTGGTTCAGTTTATTGTTAAATTGTACCGCTTCAATTACAAAAAAAACAGGAGTGGCGATTCCCAACCTAATACAACAAAACTCGGGACTAACTAAATGTGTTTCAAGCGTTTGCTTTTTATGGTAAAGATCATAAGAGGAATTCCCGGTCGATGGGAATTTAGCAGTCACAGACCACTAGAGAATTTTACGACTTTATGGCAGACTTTTTTTCAGAAGCGAAATTAAATAATAAAAGTTTATGTGCGATCTATACTGTATATTTGTATAATATTTGTTTGCAATAAGGATTTCATTCAGTTGCTTATTTGAAGTTTGAACTGATTTTAGTTAATTGTTAACAATTATTGTTATGTAAAAAGACACACAACTCATAGACATTGTATACATTATAACTTGTGAGTCAGGTTCCCCAAAAGTCGCCGTTCTCCTCCAGCAGGGGCACTTACCCACTTCCTACTCTCGGCAGGCATGGTGCTTTATGAGGCTTTTTGATTTACGAGCAGATGAAGTGTTGATACAATAGATATTTACACCGTCGGTGGCATGAAATAGCCTACCGGTGGGAATTTCCGGTAGTTTTATGCTCTGGTTGAAAGAGTTGTTGACTTATCAAATTGTTCAACTCTGACCTCTCATGGTCCCACCTCTGCCGCCCTAAACTCGACCCAAGTCGGAAATACCCAGTCTGAGTGCTATAAGCAAAACAGACCTAGACGGGGTGGGGTACCACTTCGTCTAGTTTCATCATCATCATCATTGTTAATCATAATAATCATGATCCTATCATCATCGTTCATCATCATAGTGATCATGATCAGCAGCGCTGTCATGCTGATTATGTAGGGTGCGGTGGTGTAGTGAGTTTGTTTGTTGCCTTGCAGTCGGAAGGTTCCAGGTTCGAATCCACCTCAAGCCGCAGCGTAGGGACTTTCAGCAAGTTGTTTACTTGAAATTGTTCAAGCGCTTCGGCGTGAAACTCCGATGCAGTGTCAGCGCTGTAGACGGGAGCGCCTCTGAGTAGTGAGCTTGAAGGGGCGCTAGAACAAGTGCACATACAATCAATCATCATCATCATCGTCGTTATTATCATCATGATCATCATAATGATCATTGTCACCATTATGGTTCGTCATCATCATCGTTTATCATGTCATCATCTTCAGTTCCTGACGCCAGTCATTTAGGGGAGATGGGTACATGTAAATAACCTCCATTGTCATGGTTGTTAGTGACGTACAGATGTTAATTATGTTAGTTATGTCGTCTTCTCAAAATGAGACAATTTCATACGTTTGCCATGAAGCGCAGTGTTAGTTTGTCGCTTCGTTGATTAATTTATTTGCCTGACTTTTAGTTAAAATGGCTTTTTGGTTAGTGGTACGTAAGACATGCACGGAAATAGTGATAATAATTATTATAATAATTGTCATGATACTGTGCTACTTATTGTTGAAAATGGTCATTTCCGTTAGTCTGTATACGACTTTGTCAGTTTTTATGGAAATAAATGTGTTTTATTATATAATAACAGTAATAATAATAATAGTAATAATAATAATGAAAATATTGAAAAATAATTATAATAATTGTTGCAACCATGATAATGATAGTGAAATTAATTATCATAATTTAATAAGCATTGTAATAATAATAAAGGCAACAAAAAAGAAATTTCGTTTGTAAATATGTAAATAAATAGAATTTTTTATTTCTCTGTTGCAGAAGTTTGACTCTGCCCGCAAAAACAAGTTGATCGAAACGGAAGATATCAGTCTGTCAAACATCTTCGCCGTCTATCATGGTAATTATTTCACCGATTTTAGTAACTTCAATCGAATCAGTGTTTGTGTTTTTAAAATTCACAGCTCGACAGTATGAAGACATTTCATACGCAAGACATCTAGACAGCGTACATGGTGGATTGCGACTGGAAACATGGAAATCTTAAGTGGGGTTGGAAATGAGACAAAGAGAGACAGACAGACACAGAAAGACAGACAAACAACAGGCAGGTACAGAGAGAGAGAGAGAGAGAGAGAGAGAGAGAGAGAGAGAGAGAGAGAGAGAGAGAGAGGCGTACAAATAGGCAGGTACGGAGAGAGAGAGATAGACAGACAGACAGAGGATGGAAAGAAGGGAAACAGTGACAGAAACAGTGACAGAGAGGGAATGAAGCAGAGAGAGCTGGACAAGTGAGAGAGAGAGAGAGAGAGAGCAAGGGGAGAGAGTGTTACAGAGACAAACAAACAGGTAGGTACACAGTGACAGAGAGGAGGAGAGGGACAGAGACTCTGAGTCCAGAAGTCTAACAGGTGAGTGTAGAATAAATTACTTGTCTTAATTGAGTATCGTCTTATCTCATTACTTCTGTGGTCCATTATAAATCCTATTAAACGTTGAACACACTAATCAATCCTATTGTCTGTACCTACTTTATTTAGCTGATCAAATAACAACAGTTCCGATGTTTACACTGTGCTTAATATTCCATACAGTTTCTTTCCATGGTAATCGTAACCTGCAAATATTCAAAGCGCTACTCTAAAGCTAAACGCTGGGCACCATCTTATTCATGAGTGCTGAATCTTATCAGATATGTTGTTCAGATGTCAATATCCAATGGAGATCGAAGTTTCATTGCGGGATGGATGGATGGATTGATGGACGAATATATGGATGAAGGGATGAATGCACAGCAGATAGGCGGATTGTAGAGACAGACACTCAGACAGGCAGACAGATTGAGAGATGGAGAGAGACGGATGTATAGAGATAGATGATTGATAGATACATGTAGATGGATATATCTATTGATAGCTAGGTAGGTATGTAAGTAGGTAGGACCTGGCAGGTAGGTGGGTAGGTAGAAAGACATTTATAAATTAAAGAGAGAAACAGGGGCAGCTCTAGGTTATGGGGCAAAGAGAGATTAGACATAGATCAGGAGACAGACAAACAGAGAGAGAAAGATGCACACACACACACACACACACACACAGTCAGTAGAATGCAGCAAAGCAGTTCGTCTATAATAAACAGTATGTGACTGGACTTTATCTGTGACATTTCGTTGAACAATAACATTTCCACAACAATTGAGGCTGAGTAATTAAAACGACCGTTGTTGATATCAATTACCTGTTTGCGGCCAAACCGTTAATTAGCGCAAAGTAGTTCGACCTAATTGGTCGACCGGTTTGAGCTGCGTGTTTAATTCTGTCGTCATGCTTCTAGACTGCAGAGCAATTATACCGGCGGAATGTTACTTGATGATGAAATTTCGATAGGGGTCTTTTTAAAGAAAATTTTGAGCACCTGGCAACAGCATAGCCAGGAATTTATGAGGGGTTTTGGGGGGTTTATGGCCTGGCCGGATGCCCTTCTTGACACCAACCCAACAGTATTACAGTAAATAAAATTGGAATAAAGTAACAAAGGGAATAAAGTAAGAAAAAGAATTGTTACTACTGTAAGCAATTGTTTTGTTTTTCTTATCTAAGTGGATAAATAAACTTTAAAAAAAACTTTTTCCCCAAGCCATTGATGGTTTAACCCCCGAAAATCCCCCTTGTCTACGCCACTGCCTGGCAAGTGTTTGCACACGGTTACGATCGTTTTTATACATCCGCAATCTAAACAACATTTTACATTGTTTAATTTTTTGCGATGATCATGGTGTATGGGGTGGGATGAGGGGTGGGGAGCGGGGTTACGTGTTGAAACCTGTTCTGAAAGGCTTTTGCTTTCAAAAGAAATGCTTCATAAATGATCAAATACAATACAGTAACAATGGACTTAGGTTGAAAACTGAAACTTTTCTTTTCAGTCGCCAAAGGAAAGAGGAGACGACTTTCTCCTTATACTTTGATATCGGGTTTCGTCAAAAGACTTCAACTACACTGCAAGGTGATTACCGCAAAGCAGAACATTGTATTGTGTTGTGTATCGCGATTTATAAAGCACTTCTCGCAGCACGAGCCTTTTGAAAGCGCTCCCAGTGCAATAGACCCACCAGAGAAAATGCAGAATTCGTTTGAGAGAGATGAGTAAAGATTAATGGAGAGAGAAAGGTGGAGTGAACTGATGGTGTAAGTCCAGTCCACGAAGAAGGGAACTGTTACTATGCAGTCTAAGCATTTCTGGATTGAGCCATGAAACAATGGTGCACACAGTAAAATTGATAATGACATAATTTCAAGGATAGGACAAAGATAAATAAATGCAGGCTGATCCATCTTCAGTTATCAGTTGCGTTGTTTGGTTAGAGCAGCGGCTATTGTTGCCGCTTAGGCCGTTGTCGTAAGTGGTGGCACATCTCTAAGCACCTAAATGTGCTTAGGAGTATGCTAAGTGTCTAGAACTCTGGCCATATACATACATATACGCACATGCACACACACATATATATATATATATTATATATACACATATATATACCACCTGTTATGTTCTATTTTACTTTTAATACAGTATTATCGTTGGCTTAAATATTATTATCACAAAGCTGCTATAGATTAGTTATTAACAGCAAGATTGTAACATACCGGGTATTATTATTTTGCCTGTTTTTGTAAGTGAAGTGTTAATTTAGATAAAGAATCTTAAATCTGGAACCAAATTTCTGCATTTGAACCCAAACTAGTGAACGACACTTCAACACACTCATGCTAACCACTTGACTATTTTGCACTCATCCCATCTCACATTATCCCACGGTTAAATGAGAAATTTTTTGTCTTTTTGGATTGTCAACATGTCTGTTGTGTTTAAGAAACATCGTTAAGGTTTCAATGTTTCTTTCTTATCAGGATTTCCGTCTGCATCAGTTCTGCTTCCAGAACAGTCTTCGAGATCACGTCAAAGTCGTGAGTTTCGCTTCTGCTTTGATCATCGCTAGAAAGATTCTCAGTGTTTCGTGACTTCTTTTATGGCACATGTGTTTGGACGTGGTGGTGTAGGGGTATGTTCAGTGCCGTGGTGCTGGAAGGTTGCGGTTCGAATCCATCTCAAGTAGCTGTGTAGTGACCCTGAGCAAGTCCTTCACTCGTAATTGCTCATGCGCTTCGGCGTGAAACTTTGATTCAGTGTCCGCACTGTAGTCGGGAGTGCCTCTGAGTAGAATATACTGAATGGTTGCTATAAACATGTGTTCATACATACATACCAAAATACAATACATACATACATTTTTTATTATGGTCTTATTTGTCAATTTTTTACTTGTGTTGTCACACATCTATGTCGATACGTGTAATTGTCATGACACATGTGTATTTGTTGACTTGTGTCATGATACATGTGTTTGTTGACGTGTGGTGCGACGTTTCTTTACCGACCTGTGTCACGACATGTGTCTTTGTCAACATGTGTCATGGCGCATATTAATTGATAAGCATCATGACATAGTTTGTGGATCTGTGTCATGACTCATGCACTTAACTGACTTTTGTAATATTGCAGAATAAATCAAAAGTTTATCTTTTCAGTTGCTAACATGTCCTCAAATGTTTTCTTGCAGTCGATCAACGCAATCTTACATCACTTCTGTCCAACGAACGTTGAATTGCTCTTCACGTTTGAATACAACAGCAACAACCGCGTTGTTGACAACGGTCAGTTTGACAACGGGTGACAACCGTCCGTGATGGCGGTGCAGTAGTGGTGTAATGTAATGTAACTTGTTGATTGGACACATTCTATGCTATCATTTTTATTGTCATCATTTTATTATTGTGTTATGCTTATATTTTTGGTATTATTACTGACTTTATTAGTTTTGTTACTACTACTATTATATATTGTTACTATCGTTACGGACACTGTGGTTATGGGTTCGAATCCACCTCTGGGGTCGCTGCGTAGAGACCCTGAGCATGTCCTTCACTTTCAGTTGCTCATGCGATTCAGTGTGAATCTTCGATTCAATTTCCACACTGTAGTCTAGAGCGCCTCTGAGTAGAAATCTTGGCAAGTGCTGATAAATACATGCATGCATATTATTAATGGTCTGTTATTTGTATTGGATTTTGTTGCCCTGATTTGATTGGATGTGCTATGGTCCTCAGGTCGTTTCTCTCAATCACCTCTTTGTCTGTTTCTGACTGGCTGCCCAAATATAGATAAATGGCTTGGTGTATTGATTGATCGATGTGCGTGTGTACGGATAGATGAATATATCGGTGAATGTATGACCTGATGCATGGATTAATGCATGAATGTATGGATGAATGGATTGACGGATAAATACATTGTACAGATCCGCATTCATTTGCTGGCAATGATTTGAGAACAACTCAATATTTGATTTGTTTTGTGATGTGTCGTTCTAGGTCCTGTTCAAGATGACGGTCACCCGCCCATCCCAGAATTCCTCTCTTCCAAAGACTGGCAAATGGAGTTGAAGCGACTTGGAGCCAGCAAAGTCTTCGAAGTGACCAACTGCAACAAGGATTTCGCAATGGCCGACAGGTAGACCAACGTTTCAACTAAAGGGTTTGCTACGCAGAATGTTAGCCGTGCATGTTCTGATTTTCTTTTTCCTACTTATCATGTTCTTTCTTTGAACTTTTCAGCCTCTGTTCTGTTGTTACCCATGCACGTTGTGCTATGCCCCTCTTGAAAAAATACCTATTGGCGCCCATGGTCTGTTTCATGAATGCAAGCATACCTGTGTACTTGTTGATAGCAACAGACTTGTTATGTAGCACTTGGTGTATGTTTCAAGTACATCTACCTGTCATTATCTGATGATAGCATTGTCGTAAATGGGTTCAAAGACCGGCGCGAACTTAAGGTTCATGATTTGTGGTCGGATGATGATGGTAGTGATGATGATGACAATTATAATTTAAATGGCAGTAGTAGTTTTAATGATAGTGTTAATAATAATTGTAACATGAATGATTATATCATTAACAATAATATCTGCATTAAGTATAAAGTATTCAGTAATTCCTGTTTTTTATTCCTCGTAGCCTTCCCGAAAGCTTCGTTATTCCGACTTCCCTCACCGTGTCGCAGATACAGAAGTTTTTAAATGCCAGCAACAAATGCTTTCCTGTGAGTCATTCATTCATTTCAAGAATTTAACGACAACAATAATTAAATAATTATTACGATAGTTAGAGCAACAGTAGTAATAATAATAGTAAAAATTATTATAATTGTGATAATGTGAATAATATTAATATTGGTACTAATAATAGTATCAATAATAATAATCGTGATAATTAATAATTTGAATAACAATTATGATACTTCTTCTACTACTACTACTATAATAATAATAGCAATAATAATAACAATAATAATGGTAACAATAATTACTGTAGCAGTAGTATAATTTAATAAGAGTTATAATAATAATAATATTATATAACAATATTAGTAAAAAGGTTTAAAAAAAGTAAAGTTCCATGTGTAACACTCGTCTCCTGACAATAATAGTAATGATACTTATTTTTCTGTCTTGTCTTGTGTCGATTAGGTCTGGAGCTATTCGCACGTCAACGGCTGTGCGTTGATTCGAATGGCAGACGGTCGAACAGATGCGGAAGCAGAGTAAGGCGGCAAACATTTAGAAACGCGCCATTCTGCTTTCATTAGTGTTTCTTATCTACGCGACATTTTTTATTTTTTTTACTGACCTTCGTGTACGGAGGATGAGGATACGTTTCGGCGATCGTACATTCTTGGTTGCTGGTCCCAGATGCTAGAATAGTCATCCACCGGATATTAGATTGACCGACTCGATAGACTCCTTCAAATCAAAGCTTAAATCTGTTTGCTAAGGCCTTGGTGGGGCGCCCTTGTAGCGGTATAGCTGCGTTACGGCGCCGTGTAAATTGTCGCTAGTATTATTGTTATTATTATATTTCTATGTAATCAAATGAGATATGCTATCCAAATGGATAGAGTGCTTCATCTTTTCTCTCCTGAAGTGGTTGGGTGGGGAGCGCTTCTGAGTAGCCTAACTTGAAGAGTCACCATATAATATTTTCTAAATAAATAAATAACACTCGACACTTTGTGTAACATTACCGTATGCACGTGTGTACTTAATTTTAGAACGATAAATAATTTTGAATTTGAATTAAATTCTTTTCAGAATGATTGAGTCTGTTCGCCGGTCGCATCCAAAGCTCCAACCGCCGGATGTCGTTGATGTCGAAGCGACTGCTCTGCCATCGCTACGAAAGCTGCAGACGAACTTTGAGCAGATGAGGGAACTCTGCATGCCATGTGAGATATTCGACGTTAAACTGAGTAGACAGCATTAAATCAAGCCTACTTTTTATTTTCTTTATTTATCGATTTCTCAATTTGCTATGGCGCCACTTCTAACTAACTGCTCAGAGGTGCTCCTGACTGCAGCGCAGACACTGCATCGGAGTTTCACGCCAAAGCGCCTGAGCAATTTGTTTGTTTGTGCACTTGTTATAGCGCCTCTTCCAGCCCTCAACCGCTACTCAGAGGCGCTCCCGACTACAGCGCGGACACTGCATCGGAGTTTCACGCCGAAACGCCCGAGCAATTGTGAGTGAAGGACTTGCTCAAGGTCCCTACGCGGCGACTTGAGGTGGATTCAAACCTGGAACCCTCTGACTCCAAGGCGCCGATGCCACCACCACACCACCACCGCGCCCCACAATATCTACTACACAATATCTTTCCAAGGCGTGTTTTAATTACTGTTCCATTTGTTTTAGCGTCGTACGAAAAGCTCGTAAACGCAGACAATTCGTGGTTTTCGATGTTGAATGACTCGCAATGGTTGTACGTCGTGAGCGCCGCGCTCAGCATCGCCGGAGAAGTGGCGGAGAAGATAGCGTGGAAGCAAAAGAGCGTCATCGTAAAAGGTGAATTATTCTCGTGTATACGTCACGGTTACTGTTGGTTAATCTGTTGCTTTTTGTGTTCTAAATTATTCGTGAATTATTCTTAGATTATTCTAAATTATTCTTAGATATTCTAAATTATTCTTAGATATTCTAAATTATTCTTAGATTATTCTCAATTATTCTTAGATTGTTCTCAATTATTTTTAGATTATTCTAAATTATTCTTAATTATTCTAAACTATTCTAAATTATTCTTAATTATTCTCAACAATTCTAAATTATTCGTTGTTGTGTTGGTTAAGTGTTGGTCGCATTCAAGTTGCGATGACGAAAGGAATTCTCGCTGAATAGAATTCAGATTGTTGGAAATGATTTATAGTTAAAGAAAATGGGATTAAAGAAAAGATTGTTGCTTAATTTGGAATTGGACTGATGGAAAATAATTAATTGTTATTTGAATAGAAATCGGATTGATGAAGAGTTGTTGGAAAATGTAAAATGTGTATACAAATGCTGGGTTGTTTGTTGATTTCAGAGAAGGATGGCACAGATTTCAACGCGCTCATATCTTCACTCGTTCAACTAATGCTGGACGCTGATTCTCGCACAGTGTTCGGCTTTCAGTCGCTGGTCGAGAAAGAATGGGTTGCGTTGGGTCACCGATTCGCACAGCGGTGTGACGTTGTTTGTTCCAAAGAATCTGAACAGGTTTGTTGTTGATGTTAAAATTAGCAAGCTGTTTATTTCATGGTTTTTTTGCATTGTATTTGGTTGTTTGTAGCCTAAAGCATTTGTCTCAGCAAGAGCCTTGATGCTGATCGGCCCCATGAGAAATGGCAGGATATGGGGTGATATAAAGATGAAGAAAGACTAGCAGAGAGGTTGGTGGGGCGAAATGATGGAGGAAGTCCATTCCATTGGGAGTAACTTATGCAGGCAAAGGGTTTGTTTGTATCATATCAGTTTGTTTGTATCATATCAGTTTGTGTCGTATCAGTTTGTTTGTATCGTATCAGTTTGTTTGTATCATATCAGTTTGTTTGTATTGTATCAGTTTGTTTGTATCGTATCAGTTTGTCAATTCGCATCATGAGCATTGTTTTCAATGGTATAGGGACAGCGTCATTCATTCTCTGTCGCTGGTCCTACAGCCTGGAATGGCCTCCCTGTTACAATGCGCTTAGCTCCCAGGTGTCACTTCACTCTGTTCCTTGAGAACCTTAAAACTCTTATTTATCCATGGTTGGGCTGGGAGCGCTTCTGAGTAGCCTACCTTGAAGAGGCACTATATAAAATTTTTGAAATGAATACATTACATTCAGGGCTGTTTTTAAGGAATTTTAAGAACTGCACAACTCCTTTTTTCCTTTCCCATCATCCATGGTAAATTACTTCCAATCGGAGGATAATGGCCATCTTTTGCCAGTTTTAACTGTACAAAAGTGCTTCTACAACTGCACAAATCCATTTAGAACTGCACATGTTGTGTACAACTGCACGTTTAAAAAAGCCCTGATTACATTAATGCAGCTCTTGCGCTTAAAGTGCTAAACAGATTACTAACGTTATATTTCTTCCACAGAGTCCCGTCTTCCTTCTCTTCCTCGATTGCGTCTGGCAGCTCCAGCAGCAGTTCCCGAGTTCGTTCGAGTTCTCCGAGCTCTTCGTCATCTCGGTCTGGGACAGCGTGGGACTCGGAATGTTTCGCAACTTCATCTACAACGGTCCACTCGACCGATCCACCGTCCAGAGATCCCTCATCGAAAACCAAACGACGCGAGCGACCCACCATTCGACGTCGTCGCTCTTTCCGAAGAGCGTCTGGGACTGGACGCTCCAGTTCTCCCCGGAGGACATCGCATTCTTCACGAACCCGCTCTACTCCGCGTCCGAGCAGAGACGCGACCTCCGAACCCGGAAAGAGAAGCCCGCGGGGAAGACGCGCTCTCTGGTGCCTTGCTGCGTCGTCGCCGCGCTCAAATTCTGGGACAACTGCTACCTGCGATGGCTGGGTCCGCTCGAGATAATCGGGGGTGGGAAGCCGGCGGAGTATATCGCGCAGACGCTGATGATGGAGGACATTGCCAGTCTGCAGATGGCGATTGCAGAGTACGACGAAAGGTCGAGACCGGCGAACAAGGAGCCGCGGCGTGGAAGGCCGGCTCCGTTTGTTTACGGTGATAACAGTTCGTTATTGCGTCGAAAGCTGTCGAAACACGTTTCGTCGTCGTATCCGTTTTCGCCGACGCAGCTTGCGACGCATCACACACTGCTGTTGCCCGTGCCGAGCTCCGACAACCGGGGATCGGCGAATGAGGACACGCTGAGCGTGGACGACATAAGCGATTGTAATGAGGTGTAGGGTGCGAGCGATGATTTTTCGACGTTGCCTTATTGAACGTTTCTACCGGGGTTGTGCATTAGAATTTTTCAGGATTGGTGCGTTCCGTATAATTATGTACGCAGGAAGGGGCCACTGGATTAAATTGGTTGATTTATGACCAGGAGGGGTTCTCGACAAATAAACGTACGCAAAAATTCTAATTAGGATGTCCACATTGGCCTGTGCAAACAAATAATTATTTGAATAACAATTATGATACTACTCATAACTCTCTATTCTACAGTCGTCCGATGACATTTTGTTACAATATAATTAAATGTTTTCAAGATCTAACCAGTAAACCGTAGCAATTAACAAATTTCAGCAGATAAATGTTTAAAAAAATTAATAGTATAAAGTAAAATTCATGTCTCATAGATGACTTGGCTAATTAACTTTTTTTAGGGAGGTAGGGAAGCGTATTTCTACGTACACATGGGGGGTTCAACAAAATGTACGAGTTGCAGCAGAGGGGGTCGAAAATACTATTCGTTTGCATACGCAATTATATGGATGTGTGCCCATATTTTTAGCATCTGTTCAAGTTCCGACTGTAGTTCTGATTTTCGTAGGGTACCGACTGGCCGAGGCATGTTGAGATTGCAGAAAGCCGGATTATACTGCCTCCTGTGTAGCAATGTTGCCTAATGTTTTTCGAATAGGGCATTTATTGAATCGATTGAATGCTAGACGCACCTGTGATATTGACAATGTTGCAATAATGGTGCATGTTTGTAAATATGATTTGGATAAATGTTGGCCGTGTGGCCAGGATTTCCACCATTCCAGTGTAATGTGAAATGTGTTAAAGTTTGAGATAGCAGCTTATGTTGCACAGACAGTTGGCTTTAATTGTATGTTATTATAAGACGTATTATTTTTGCAGCATCATTTCTGTACCTCACTGACTGATGTCAACTTCTAAAAGGGCAATATTATGTTTACGGGTGATGCTTGTGGAGTTCAAATTTTTCTATGAGGTATAAATTATGTACTGGGACCATTAAATTTTCACCCATAGTTGACTGTTGATCGATGTGTAGGCAGCTTTTTTGTTAAAGGTTGTACATAAATCTGCAATAGAATTGTATCCACGTCTATTATTTATGTTATGAGAATAGATTCATGTAAATATTTAAGTTTGCAGCTTGTTACTGATATCATCGTTATTGGTCGTTTGAAATCAGCTCTACATTGACATGTTCTTTACCATGAACTTGTACCAAAAGCACATCTTTCCTGTCTCAAATTACTTTTTACTTCTGTGTATTTTGCTCTGGAACTGCCCCTGATACTTGTGCACTTTGCGAATTTTACTTTACATAATTTTCAAAGCTGTGTTCCACAAAACCATGAGGCATAATTATAGTCAGAATATTGGAAAAGTCGTTTGAATGTGTTGTTGCATTGTAAAGCAGAGTCCAAAGTGAAGACACCAGTTCAGAGGAGATTTTTCATTAATTAAACCCATGTTGCTCTACTCCACACACATGTGCCAGACTCGTTTCATTTAATGGCTCAGGGTTCAGTCAAAACTTTCCAGTCAGAAAAAAAATTGGGTAGCATTACACTGAGCAAAATGGTTTGTATACACGAGCCTCTAGGGAAAAGATTTTGTGGTTCCATGTGAATGCACAGCCATCATACAGAATAGGGATCTATTCTGGGTCCCCGGTTTGGAGCAGTCTCCCCCCCTTGGTCTGTGGTACTGGTCACTATTTTTAGAAACTATTCAAGACCATTATATTCAGCCTTTAAGGGACATGGACGAGGATAGTTGGACTCACTAAAATCACACAGCTTTTGTTCTGTTTGGAATATTTGTTGAGAAAACAATAGTAATAATAATAATAAAAGAGAAAAATTCAAGACTTTCTTCCTTTGTCATGTCTGGGCAAAGAGCACCTATGAATTCAATATATACGTATCTGAATGGGGCACCATGTAAATACATCAATAATTGTATTGCATCTTACAACTTGTAAAGCGCTTCTCACAACAAAAGCCTTTACGAAGCGCTTCCAGTGCGTGCAACCCTGAAGGAAAAAGCAAGTTTTGAGACAAGAGAAAGATGACAAAAGACTACAAGAGGATGCAGAGCAAACTGATGGAGGATAATGTAAACTGCAGAAGCACACCCGGCACAATAGCCAACTTTGGACCTTCTCTGTACCGACTATAGCCACATCAACATCAAACATACATTTTGCAACACATGCCCATTTGAATATGTGCATTACGAAGAGGCTACTTTCTTCAGCGACTTTAAAATTGAATTCATTGTGTACATGTTAAATTAAATAGACGACATTGCAAGCTTTTTTCGTCAATTTCTTATCAACCTCCAACACACAACGTATCGCAACACAAGAGCTCTTCCAGCTATGCGGTTCATAAAAAATGACGATGTTATTAGATTCAACTGTTGCGTTTAAACGCCGTTCTTGGCTTCACGAGTCCATCAGTTTATTTGCCCTTCTTAGCCTTGATCTTTCTGGCGTAGAATTCGAGCTCTTTGCCCTCCAGGATGTAACCATCGCAACGCCCACACTGTCCCGGACGAGAGGCAACACAGGCTGACAAACAAAGAAAAGACACGGTTAATGGCAAAAAAGAATTCTAGTTGCGGTGAAACTCGGTTTCAAGTGACCATAGTTAAGATCCCAAGAAAACAATGAAACGCGTGAACTTTTTCGAAATCGCATCCAAGAAATGCACAACACGCTACCGATCATCTAGAAAAAATCTCATTTCATTGGCTGTCAAGTTACTGCGTAGTGCTATCGCAAGTTGGGCCCTTCCATACATTATGCAAGAAAAAATTTGTACTTCCGATTCCCCCCTTCCTCTGTTGCAAATCACTTCCTCTGTTGCAAATTATACATTTTATCAAGACCCCTTCCCCCGTATGCAACCCTGAAGGAAAAAGCAAGTTTTGAGACAGGAGAAAGATGAAAGACTACAGAGCAGAGCAAACTGATGGGGTATAATGTAAACTGCAGAAGCACACCTTGCACCCTAACCCTATCTGCATTTGTAAGATTTGGACAGCCCCATACTACAGAACTTTACTTTAGTTTTCCTTTTCCAGCAGTCCAGGTTAATGACTTATCAACAGTCTTTGAAGGAGTGAACAAATATCCAGCAGAGAATAAGCATCATTCCCACAACAGCAGAAGTCCTGTACTATGTAATATATTCATTTAATTCCAATAAACAACATGCAGAATGCTGTAGGTTTACATTAGCACAATTTAAATTATATTTATTCATTCATTCCGAGAATCTATATAGCGCCTCTTCAAGAAGTCTACTCGGAGGTGCTCTCTGCGTTGGCCTGTTTGATGTTAAGTGCAGTTGTCTAAAGTTATAACTTACCAAGCAGACGACCGCTTGTGAACTGCTCTTCGAGCGCTGTTTCCACTTTTGACGTCTTCTTACGTGTGTCGTACTTTCGCTGCGCCTTCTTCGATCTCTTCTTATTCAGACGAGCCTCCTCTTCTGGTGTCTGAACAAAACAACATAGAAATTAATTTGTTTAAAATATTAACAAAAATGATCTTATACAACTACAGCATTTTTAAAAATCACACAACACAGATAGAAGCACTATATAAATATCGAATATCTATGCAATACATTTTCAAAATACGGAGATAAATGCATAACCATTAACCATTGTCATCATATACTGATAAATGACGCTGAAATACTGTCTAATGTAATAAATAAACACCCAATTTATATATACTGGTATTACACATGAATGCACTGGTTACCTATTTAACAACATTTATATAAATTGATCAAGGAGTAATAATCTGCATTATTCTGAAGTTTTAGTTATAATCCCACAGTATTACCTTTCAAAGGATCCATGTATCTAGATTCATGTAATTTATACGAGGCATTTGACCAATAGATCTTCTGACCAATCCTAGATCCCTCTAAGCAACCCACCCATGTGATCCACATAAAGATGCACAAAGACAGATGCAAAATGAGACAAAAAAAATTCCATCAGTTGTTCAACTCACCAGCTTAGCCCCCTTCTTCCTGCTGAGGGGTAGGGCATAGTGAGCCTCGTACCAGTTTCTGAACGGAACGGCATCAATCACAACGATCGCGTTCTTCACAAGCGTCTTCGTTCTCACGAGCTCGTTGTTCGACGCGTTATAGACGACATCCATGATACGAGTTTTGCGTGAAACACCTGCAGACATCAACGCAAAATAACAGAACCTTTTCCGGCTTGTGCCAACGTGAAATCGATAATTTATTCTCTGTTAAAAGAAAATCGGTTGAGGATTATTATTATTACACAATTTCTTACGCGCGCAAGGTCACACCACAGTGTGAATTTGAGGCGCAGATAGTCAGCCGCCAGAGGAAGATGAAGTTAAAGGTCCATGTGCTTGAAAGTCAAAGAGAAATATTTAGTAAGTTTTGAGCCGTTTTTTGAAGGTACGGAGTGAATTTTAGCAACGAAGAGAGAGTGGAAGTAGATTCCATTCTTAGGGAGCAGAGGCATGGAATGATAACATCAGCCAACTTAAATGCTCAAAATGAAATTTAAGCCAACTTCACAAGTCAAGAATGAATGTTTTGAAAATTCTCTACTGAAAAAATTACACACAATGTGGTGCAAGAAAACTTGTAGTTCTACAACTTTTGTGCATTATAAAATAACTGGAGTTCCATAGCCTGAGCTCTAAGAAATAACTGCCTCCATCATCAAATGGTCTTGTCTGACTGGTGTTATGATTACAAACATTCTCGATGTGTGAACAATCTAAAAAAAGTTGAGCAGCACTTCTTCCAAGTCACTTTTAGTACAGTGCTCAGCGTTTTTTTAAACCTAGTTCTTCAGCATCATCAAGTGACATGCCGTGCATTAGACAATTATGTTGAGCATCAATAGCATAAAATGACCTGTAGAAAAGTGTCCGTTTTTATTAAGTAGTATCAGCATAAGTAGTTTTGTATTAAGCAGAGGCGCTCCCAGTACGAGAGACCATGAAAGAAAAAGTGGTCTTGAGACGTACCCTCCGATCCCCACGAGAAGTTGCCCGTGTCGAGTCTCATGGCCCGGTACTTCTTGTTCCCACCTCTCGTCCGAATCGTGTGGATACGCCTGGCACCGATCTACAGAAAAACAGTAAGACTACTGGGTAATCCCGAAGACCGAGTGCCTGTGCAAGTAAACAACGTAGGCCACCTCTGATTTGCTCAGACAGAGCGCTGGTACCTACCAGCCACCTCTCATTACTCAACGTGAATTAATTAAGTCATGGTGAATATTTATTACAATAGACTAACAGCGAAAGTCCCCAAAAAGGTTACAAACGGGAAATTTATCATTTTAGCATTCTTTATTATTCGTGTATTACAACATCCGATATATTTTGAACAGAAGTTGGATTGATGAAAATAATACCATCTTAAATGGGAATTGCATAATGAGAAATCGTTATACCATACGAACAAGAACAGTTGATAGCTTCACCGTGCATCTGAAGCACTTTGGCATGCTACTTAAAATGAGCTAAATAAAAGTCATCACGCACAACAGTCACATACTCGTACGTACTTTCTTGTCATGGGTGTTAGAATAAGCAGCACCTCAGAGTAGTCCTCTTAATGAGGTGCCGAAGAAATTTACGAATCGATGAACACAAAATAACAGACTGATTGATGCGAGCAGATTTTGGTAAGCGTGTATTTTGGCGTCGAAAAATATTCGCTCATTTGTAGCGTTACTATTCTTAGACATACGTTAAAACAAATATTAAAAACAAATATTAATAACAAACCTTAGTGCTGGCAGCTGGGCGACCAAGCTCGAACTTTCGCTTCTTTCGGACCTGGGCCATACGACCTCCGGTCTTCCTGCGCTTGTGCCATTTATCACGAGAGATACCTAACAGTGGAAAATATGGTATTTAATTAATTAGTTTATTACTAAACTTTAAGCAGTTTAAATAATGTTCTTTGATGATAACAAGCAGATAATATATAGACCAGAAATATTCAACATCTCTGAAATATCAATCATAAGACACTAAATATGAATTTCCAGCAAAGTGGTTTTGAGAATTTGAGTCATTAATTAATGTTATTTTTCAGTTGAAAGGTCGTGCACCATTTATGAAAACTTTAAACCGTTTCTTCGTCGAGTTTCAGCTGCAAGCGCCACATTATGAAGGCGATACATAAATACGTGCACGATCTTGACAGTCGTGGGTGTATTTATACGATTTTAACGTTGGAAATTAGTCTACACCTCCATTTTTTGCAACCTGTTTTAGCAGCTACTGCGCAAAGCCATGTGGCAGATCATGATCCAATCGCCAACATAACCTCATCGTCGTGTATAACTAAACGCGCACGACTAAACAATAATTACTTCGCAAACTTCATTCATCTTAATTTTGCATGATACTAAACATAAATTTAATGGCGGTGGTGTCTATTTATCGTAATCAATCCAAAACTTGTGCCATTATTTTTACGTCTAGCGCTGAAAATGCGGTTCGAGTTTCAACCAAATAAACGCTTTAAGCTTGAAACAAACGTCTGTAATGCGGATCAACTAAATGCCAGACGATTGAATAAAGAATTTAACAGGATTGCGACGGATTAGTTTTCGGTTTAGACACTAACCCATGGCGTTATAGTTATTCCTGTCTCGTAACGCTACACTCGGCCACCTTTAACGATGGCGATTCAACATGAAAGGATGTAGAAAATCAGGGCGCTTCCGGTATTGGGTTATACAGAGGTGTGCGCAAATCTATAGCGCTGGTCTACGTACACTTCTTTTCTCTCTTCCGTCAAGCGTTTGTGTTATAACGATGAGGCCTTTGCATGACGAATCTAAATTTCTCTGTCTCCGATGTCGTCCATGGCCTCCTTAATATCCATGTTCTTCTCGCTCAGGTCTTCCATTATGCAATTGTCCATCCAGGACTTTCGCTATCATTCATCTGCTTTTCCTTTCCTCCACGTAGCCGTCAAGGGCCGCAATTTAGGCTTTTGCCGTCCAAAATAGGCCTACAGCGTCGTCTTTGTTCCAGTCGAGTTGCTATCTGTTGTCCAAATTTTTACTCAGCTTCCCAAACATTGCACAGGTCAGGCCAATTCTACGCTTGATATCTTTTAAGCGTATAATTGGCCTGGTCTGTAAACAAGTCAATATATTTAGGAGTGATCGAAAGACCCACGTGAACAAACGGACAAACGAAAATTCGCCTGATTTCAATTGATCGCAAGCTCCAAATTTCCAAAACGCTACTCGAAAGTCAAACGTGGGCATCAGCTTATTCGCGAGCGCTGTGTTGAACCAGATGGGTTTTTCTGCAACAGTATCCTAGACTCCTATAGTCCAAGAAAAGTTCGTATCCGGTTGCCAGGTGGTCATCGTAATCTCCAAATTTCGTAATCGTAATCTCCAAATTTCTAAAGCGCCACTCGAAAGCCAAGCGCGGGGCACCGGCTTGTTCACGAGCGCTGCGTTGAGTCAAAAAGATTGTCCATAAAAGTAATCCAAAGGACCTTAAGGTGGTCCTATAGTTACCATAGGATCAGAGGGATCCGTAATATATAATTTATATTATAAGGTCGTTGGGCGGAACAGCTACTAAAGCGGTGTCCTCTGGGTCGGGGCGTCACTCGGGAATTGGTATGTGTATGACTGATTAGTCATTATCGCGGCCTGGGTTCAAGTCTCGGTCAGGGCAAAATTTATTTGAATTTTCTGTAAGCTGCCAGTGGCGCTTTCTGTTGTGCTGTTTTGCCTCGAGTCTGTTGAAAATAAGATCACCCCTCCCACTCCTGGCTTGGCCTAACCAAGAGCGTTCCTGCACTTTGCCATCAATCTTAAGCTGCCGACCTGCTGTGTACAGTAGCCGACCTGCGTGTCGTGCGAAGTGGGCCGTATTTCGTATAACTTGTATCTGTAATCATTCTGCTGTCTGTCAGATTGAATGTTAATAAACGAAGATTATTATGATAGGTCCTAAAACGCAGCCGACGATAGCTAGGCTATTTATAATTATACGATATCCGATAGAGGATATAAATAGCTCGATCTGAGCAGACGATAAAATTATTATTAATTAAATGGAAATGTGGTCTAGGCCTAATAATCTGGGACTAATAATAATTTATATAATAATAATAATTTAAAAAAATTAAAAAAAATAATAATAATAATATAATTTTGGAAAACTGTTTCATTATCGAAAATATTTTAATCTAGAAAATCTTAAATATATCGATCCTCATCTTCCATTGTGTAAATTGTGTAGTTAGCCTAGCTATCGTCGGCTCAAATCGAGTTGGTTCGTCTTCTTTTGGCCGAAAGACGACTTCACAGGTAGGCATGGCTTAAAGTGTGCCTGGACGGTCATGGACGGCGTCCATGCACCTGTTTTAAAATCTGAACACCGTCCAGCCACTTATTGGCGAGCACAGACTGGAAAGGTAAGGGGCGTCCAGGCACTTCTTTTGGAGAGGTAGGCCTAAGGGGCGTCCAGGCACTTCTTTTGGAGAGGTAGGCCTAAGGGGCGTCCAGGCACTTCTTTTGGAGGTAAGGGGCGTCAAGGCACTTGTTTTTCCATACTTTAGGCACTGCAGGTAGGCTATACATATCGAAAGCGCAATAGCCTATAGGCGAAAGCAGTCATTTGGGTAGTTCCCTGGATTTGAAGAACCTTTCTTATAAAGTTGTACAATCGTTTTATTCTGATTATTGTTGTCTTTCAAAATTTTTAGGGGCAAGCGCTTAAGCGTATTATAACTAAGAAAAACACTTTAAAACGCAGTTTAAGTTAAATGAAACATTTATTCCCATTTGTAAAAGTATATTCTTTACACAGACCCTCGCAATGCAAAGTAAGAAAATACATTTTTCAACTAGAGCCTAACACAAATAATTCTGTAACACACTCGACTTAAAAGCTGTATGTATTCACAGCACAAAAGAATCACTAAGTAGCTTCTAAGCCATATTAGGGTCATATTCAAATGGAGCTCTGAAATATTGGATTGCCACACTTGCCCTCGAAAAGGCTATTGATGACACTATACAAAGGCCATGACCGTGGTTATCTAGTGCATGTTTGCTTGCAAGTATCTATTGATCAAAAATAATTTCCACTTTCCACCTTTTAATTGTTTTCAACATAAACGATCACAGGAATTGTTCTAAAACCTCCGACACAAATTACTAATCTCACATTATAGTTTCAATCAAATCAAGCAAACTATACTATAGGCATTCTTCAATTACACAGACAAATTAGAAACAAACGGAAAATGAGCTACACAATAGCAAAAAGCTAAATGACACAGCAAAGCAACTTCCAAAATATTCAACTATAGTTGCCACATATAGATGCTTTGAAACACGTTCTAGACTTGAATTTAGGAAAGACAATGACGTTGATATTCAAATCAGCTTTTGACATATTGTCTTGTTCCTAAGGCCCAAGTCCTTTGCTTACCCTGCTGGGTGTGCCTAAATGAGACATGTTGGGGTATTACCAAACGTTATTAGACATTGGACAAGGGTACAGAATTATTATGCACAAATATTTTGCACGGTAATAAGAGTCAAGAACTTCTACGCTTTATCTACCTTAAATGCTTATGCTATATTTATTATAAAAGTTCTTGTAAAAGCTAAGTAATATGACTTCATGACAATTTAGACGAGTCTCATTTTGTATTAAATTACACCTAGTTTCTGCTCAAAATTACTTGTGTGCTGCAGAAATGTAAATGTGTCTTCAGCACCAGTATAGCTTGGTGCTGCTTATGGTTCAAAGAAAATTTCAGGAGATATTCCTGTGAGCAAGGAACCAGTTAAGGTCGTCCTATGTTCTTAGGTCACATACTTTGTGGAGTTTATTTGCAGCTATAAAGCATGCTCTGACATTAGGAAAAACTGCCTTATCCATAGGCGGAGACCTGGGCCGAGAATTGGGGGGGACGGAAAGACGCGAGATTTTCCGAAAAATTTTTGACGACCGGCGAAATCTCGAAAAAAATTGTATTTTCGCCGCCAAAAAAGTTGATGACCTTTTTTTTTTTTTTTTTAGTCGTCCGGCCAAATCTCGACGAAATTCTCTAGTTTCGCCGCCCCAAAAAGTCTTGACGCTCAAACATTGGGGGGGAACAAATGCATGGGCCGTCCCCCCCAACACTTTTATTGGGGGGGACCGTCCCCCTCTGTCCCCCCTAGGTCTCCGCCCATGGCCTTATCCTATTTTGCCATGTTCTTTTGAACCACCTATATACAGTACAGCTTTTTCAGGAAAAAGCTAAATCACTTCAACTAGAATAGTTTAGCAAATTTATATTTGGTTGAAACATGTGCTAGTCTAAAACATTTACTTCTTCAATGAGCTCTATTGAGTTGTCAGACACTTTTTGGGAGCCTTGTTGACTATGAAACCAATACACTTTCAAAGTTTTGAGCATTTATTTTTTATCTGGACTATCATTAGTTTACACTCTAATACCATATTCTCAAAGCCAATGTTTTCACAATTATGTTGACTAGGAACAGCAAGACAATTACAAGTCAGCCAAGAACTGTCCCTATCAAGAAAGTCATTATAGTCAACCCTTGTACATTGACTATCTTTAAAACTGTTATCAACATAATTATTGTAAAAATACTTTTAAGTCGTGTGCAAGGTCAAACAGAATGTGAATCAGTTCGTCAGTCACCAGGTAAGATGTTAAATATCCAAATTATTAAAAAGCCAATGAAAAATAGTGAGTTTTGAGGCAATTTATTCAAACTTTGGACAAACACTGGTAGTTCAGTTCCTAAAATTGGTTTCTGTTAGTGGGAAAGTGAGGCAGAAACACAACAAAATAAGCAGCAACAATGGGCTTCCTCCATCAGTTCGCTCTGCCATCCTCTCTGGTGGTGTGTCCTCGTCTTTCTCTCGTCTAAAAACTTGTCTTTTTTCTCGGAGTTAAACGCACTGGGAGCGCTTCTGAAAGGCTCTTGCTGCGAGAAGCGCTTTATAAATGGTCAGATAAGATAAGATAAGAACTAGTGTGGAATAATAATGTTGGATCAAGTTTGCATAGATGTTGAAACATTTCTAAAGCCCTATTATAAGCAAATGACGTATATACGAAAGATTGACACAGAAGCTTAAGCATGCTGTTGAAGCACTCTGGGTTTCAACATTTTAATGCTACAATCTGCCGAGGTGTAAGGGTGTTCCAGAGGAATGAACATAGTTATACGAGGACATGATTATGAGGTTTCGGGCAATTGAAGCATTTTAAGGTTTTCATTTTATTAAGCAACACATAATCTCAGCAATTTTTTATATATAAAGTGTAAATTCAAATGGTTTCAGTGTTTAGAAACATACATCTGCAAAGTATACATCCATTATTAATCAAAGAAATTGTTTTATACGATGTTAAATAAAAGATTCTAGTACCAGTGGCTCTACATATATCTCTCACTTGAAATATTACGAACAGCATAATAATTATAAGCATACAAGTGTAATTCAACATGTAGAGGATTTTGATCCGTAAGCTAATGGTTTCAGACCTCTCGAACACTAAAATCTTCAATGATTGACACAAACAACGCTTATACAAGTCTTAAAATTAATCCACGTAGAGAAAATAAAAACCCTGTAGCATTAGTCGACAGCAGCTGCTGATAAAACTTAGATAAGATGATCTTACTATTAAAAAACTTTAGTACCAACAAATTCTGATGACATTGGTTAAGAAGCAGCAGAGAAAACGCGCACAACACGAACACAAAAAGCTACACAGCATTGCATACAACCAAGTGCATTCAAGTCGCATTTTGAACTGAAATTGTCCGTGCAGTCACCAGCACTCCTAAGACTAAAAACAGTCTTCATTAATGATTACCCAAAATAAAATCAAAGTGATTATGCGGTCAGGTTTGAAAGGTAACGCTAAAACGGTTACACAATTTAAATTTGAAAAGCAATACAACCACATTTAAAACTAACGAGATTCTACACTGAAAAGAAACAATACAGTACAAATACGTTGCAAGCATAGTATAGAAATTGGGAAGCAGTAAATAGACAAAAAGTTGCAGCAGTATGCAGCTGTTGATTACCTACATGGGTCGGAGAAACCAGAGGTGTTCAGTAGAGGAAGTGATTGGAAGTGACTTAGGAAAATGATTTATGATCAAGCACAGTTACCTCTCAACTTTCTTGAAGTATTAAAATGATATACATTTTGTATGGAATAAATTAGTTTTAAGGTGATTTTCAATTTTTAAAGTAGTTAGGACTCAAGTTAAGAGACAATGAATTTCTGTTTATTATTGTTGTCACATTGTATTGACCATGCACACAATGTAAGGAAATCTTTGTCTAAGGTCATCAGCCTTATTCATATAAATACTTCAATGAATGAATGAATAAGCCATTTACGTGAAGTACTTGCTTTTTGAAAACCATCTCAGAGGAGGCTGAATGGAAGCTGTTAAATTGCAAGTCACATGTTTAAACCATGCCCCAAAGTAGCGAATCTTACAACTTTAATTTTTAAAAAGACATGCATCTATAAGTCTAAAGTGACACTCCATAGGCTACAGTCACAATCCTACCCAACATACTGTGCAAGAATTACAATACTTAGACACACTAGCATCTTGGACATTACTACAAACCACACTTCTTATGCAAAAACTGTTTTTTTTCAAATTGCCATTCACTGCAGCCAATACTGTTGTTGATTATAGGGTAAATGTGATGCCTCAGTCAAATATCTTTTGACCTCAGAATCATAGCTCTGGTGTTGGTAATGTTTATTTGACTAGCACTGCCATCAACTAAACAATTTCTTGCATTTTTCATTATTAATCAAAATAGAAAGCTAAATGAGCTGCCAGGTACAAATCAGTTTAATTTGATAAAGAATTAACTAATTAGTGAAACTTAGCCAAAATGTAATAAATTACCTGCTAATTTGTTAACATCTCAAAATGTACACCGCATGAAATTATATAAGCTCGATGAATATATTAGAAAAATAATCTCCTGAAGGTAAACGCTTTGACTTGCAATCTTACTGAAAAGGAAAATTGTTAAAATAAACTCAAGGGTGCGCACATATGATTATGTAGGAGTTCTAACAGTTCTGTCAGTGTGCACAAAAAGCTTTCTATAAAACGGATCAAACGTCAATCTCAGCTGCACACATGCAAATCAAACGTGAAACAGATTCAACTACTTGAATACTATCCACGAAAACACAGTTCTAATATCTTCACATCCGCAAAGAGCTCCGCTCAAGACATGCAGAGTACTGTAAAACTAGACTTCACATTTAACTACTGTTCAGAGTAGCAGCCATCCACATGGTTACACTGGGAGTTCTTGGTACGACATTAGGTCAAATCAGTTACCCAACAGCTACTAAATTATCTGCAAGACCATGGTAGTAGAGAGTCCAGACTTATCAGTTCTGACCAGAATTTCAAGATCCTACTACGACAACAGCACGTCTCAACTATACACCCATAAATCTTCATTCTGTCTCTCCTGTAGCAGTTTCTGAACTGATTCCAAGAGCAGGTTGCATGACAACAGTCTGCAACAATACGTATTATATACAAAAGTAACCATACAGCATTTCAATGCAATAGCCTTCCACAGCAACTAGTTCAGATAGTGCAACATCTGCACAGTAGCTATTCCAGATCAAGTTTGTCATGTAGCCGTTCCAGATCCTTGGAGGTTTTTCTAAATCTCAAGGGGTCATCCTATGCCCAGTGGCGGCGCCAGGGGGGGCTAAGCCTCCATAAAAAAGGCCATCATATTTTTTCACTGTGAAAATTAAATATTTCCATGAGATTTCGACCAAACGATAAAAAAAGGTCGTCATAAATTTTGGCGAATGAAAACGGAAAATTTTCTCCTCGATCTGTCCCCCAACTTCTAGACCAAGAGATTCAGCCCCACAAAACTGAAATCCTGGCGCTGCCACTGCCTATGACAAGTTAAAAAATAATAATTATATGACAAAACTGGTAACGAAAGAGTAATAGCAGTAGCAGATATTTCAGCATATATAAGCTCGTAATTGAAGCCCGTGGTCGACAGCAACGGCTGTGAACTGTGAAGTCTCTCATAAAAGGCAAAGTTACGACCTGATGGCTGCAAGCATGCAGGCGTCATCCCATCACTTCCTGCGCTAAGTAGAAATGTCTTTTAGGAAGGCCTTTGCTAAGTCAGATGTTGAAATAACAACAATCGATGCTTTATTCCGTTCGCCCCTTCTTTCTGTCCGTTGTTCCAGTGTAGGCTCCGACGAATGAACCATCCTCCGTGAACTTGCCTGGATCATCTCCGTACTCGTTCAGACTAGCTTCCTCGTCGCTGTTCAGCTTCACCGAGCTGCCGAGGGAACCGCGACTTCCCTTCAGAGTTTGGCCTTCCCTGGTTGAGCAAACACAAGAACATTATTGTTCACTAAATGGCACATTTGTCTGGTGCTCACAGGGTAAATGACTGCACTTTGAAATCTTAAAACCAAATCAACTATGCTACAAAGTCTGCTTTTATTTGCAAGTGGCTTAAACCACTTTCTGCAATGGTAATAATATACCTGGGCACTAGCAGAGCATTTCCAAACTGCACACTCTTCTTCACAATACCGTATACCAGCGTTTCCCAAACTTTTTTCGCCACGGAACCCTTCGTGTCGTAACATTTTATCGCGGAACCCCAATCTCAACTAAATGTATTAAAACATGCATAGCGCCTGAGAGGCATATAGGTCTACTAAACACGTACTATTGTAGAAAGTTTATTTTTTATTGGAAAAATTAAATTACACTGTTTTGAAAAACCACGACTCGTGGATCGCAATAGATCTACTGGGAGTAGGCCTACACTGTAGGCCTACATGAAATTAGAATGTGAACCGCGTTTGTTTATTCTAATACATTTTGACTATAACTGGCTTGATGCTAGAAAGTTGGATTCTTATTGTCAGCTGCATCATTTCGTTGATTTTTATATTTTGCTCCTGTTCCAGTAAAATATAAGAATGCAGTTTTGTACAAATTTTACACGTGAAATGGCAAAAGCATGTTAACTGCAGTTACTGGGGAGTATTTTTAAGCTATCCAATTCCAGACACTGATCAGTGAAGGTTGATTTGAATTCTGCATCTTTTGTGTTAAGTCAATAAGATGTTCGTAGTCTCCATTAGATGAGTTAGACGATTTTTCGCCTACTTTGAATGGTTTCCAATTCAATTATTATTATTATTATTATTATTGATCATTAAATAAGAAAGTATAAACCATCTTTCGCGGAACCCCTGCACCCACCCCGCGCGCGGAACCCACTTTGGGAAACGCTGCCGTATACACACACTTGACCACACCCTTTCATTTTTACTCATATATGCAAATCTCTTTCCACTATATACCAATTTGCATATATAGTATTAGTTACACCCATAATGCATGGGGACTTTACATGGAACCTGATCAAATGGGGAATTATGGTCAAGGATCTCAGCCAATAAATTCATCGAAAAATTTTGGGCAGGGCTGCTATGAATATGTGTTTACAGTTACAATTACACTAATTACAATATTTTACGGTTTTGATGCCTATTGAAGAAAAACTCAAACTCACGGTCGTCTGTAGTCCTGGAATCCTCCGGCGATCAACTCCTTCTCCGGATCGTTACCGTTCTGGCGTTCCTTTTCATCAACTGCCAAACAGACAACAATGGCATAAGTGCATTTTCAACGTACAAAAATTTCAATTATTCCATCCAGTTCTCCATTCGATTCTACATCCAGCTCTCCATTTTATTCTACATCCAATTCCCTACACTCCTGGTTTTTTCAGTCTCATTGAAACCAATTCCAGCAGCTTCACTGTTCTTGTGGACATCTCTCCTCCTCCTCTACCAATATGTAGCACTCGTGGACGAGATTGTACATCACTTGAAATGAAAATTATAATTTTTACAATTATTATTGATATCCTGAGAAGGTCAAATACTATCCAAACAAAATGATGACCATTTCATTGAACCATGGTGTATGGGCGGATGCAGAAATTTTTGAAGGGGCCAAAAAATTTGTATTTGATCCTTCCGTGAAAAATCTTATCAAGGATTTTTTTGTCCTTTAGCATTTAGTCATATGCCACAAGTTTGCCTTTTGCTGCATGAATTTAAAGCCTCAATTGCCGATGGGGGGCATATGCTGTGCAAATTCCTAAATGGGGACCATGGCCGTATTGGCACTCCCCTCCCCCGGATCTGCCTCTACAATGGACTGACCTGAATTCTGCAAAACTATTTCTACAAATTTTAACTTTTATTAAAACCATTTGCATGAACGGCAACCGTTATTACCGGTATGTTTTCTGAGAAGCGATGATGCGGCACCTACCGTCATATTTGTCTCCTTTGTTGCGCTGTAGATAGATGCAGCAGCAGAGGATGAGGATGAGGAAGATGAGAATCAACGCAATGATGAGAAACAACCACCACCAATCTCCAACACCGCCCGACGCCGCAACTGAAAATTCATGCATCCAGTTTACAATTCGAATAAGTCTACTATGCTCACGCGACGCGTATACTGCAACAATTAGCACAGCACTGTAGAGATTGACCTCCACGTGTTGATAAACCTATAGCAACTACCACTGGACGTCCTCTCCGCTCTTTAGACCGTCTTGACCTTGTACCACTGTCTCGGACTGCTACAGTCCAGCATCGTCCCTTTGCTTCTGTCGGCCCTTTGCTGTGGAATGGCCTCCCTACTATAATTCCTACTATAATTCATACTCAGATCTTGCCTGGAAGCACTACCGTTTCTGTGTGTTTCCTTAAAACTTTTTCCCCAAGCGGGATCTTCGCAATGGGAGCGCTTCTGATTACTAGGTTGTACTGTGAGAGGTGCTTTATAGATTCTAAAATAGTATAGTTTAGTATATTCGAAACAGAGCATAAAATCCTCAGAAATGTGAATTCCTCAATCTGTCCAAATGTACTTAACCGAAGTAGTATATCTCAGCAATTAGAAATGAAATTTTGTGTAGCTGGTTAAGGAGTTAATCTGTCCAAAAATCTACACTACACACTGCACACCATCGATTTATAAGTTAACTACACACTATTTGTCAGGAAAACACTACTCCTGGACTGATTTGCTTAACCTCTTTGTTCCCCATGTCAGGACTGCCATGGCTCAATCCAGATGCTTTCCCTGCATAAGTTCCTCTCTATGGAATAGACCTCCACCATCAGTGCTCTCTGGTAGTCCTTTCCCATCTTTCCCTCGCTTCAAATTCTGCATTCTCTAGGGGTCGATCGCACCAGGAGCGCTTCTGAAAGGCTTTTGCTGAGAGAAGCGCAGGCAATTAAATGGTCATAAACACTAAAATATTTTAGGCCCTACATTAAATGAATTACTTTTAGTTCACAACTGCTCAGAATTGTGGATTACCGTGGAGTAAAAATAATAATAACAGTGACAATTTATATGGTGCCATACCACTACAAGGGAGTCTCCTCACAAACAGCTAACTAGTGGGATAAACCTTAGCATACAAACAACATTTACCTGGTAAGCGTTGATTTAAAAGAGTAAAATGCACAGTGCAATCAGAGTATCATCAAGATGAATGTGTCATTGTTTCTTACCTATTGGTTCGTATTTTTCAACAATGAGCTTCACCGAGGCTGTAGCCTTGCTGTAGCCATTGTCCCCAATGCACCTATATTCTCCGTGATAAAGTGTCCACTTCTCAGTACCATTTGGAGTGACGAAGATGGTCAGTGCACCGTCTTTTAGAGTGACAGTTGGTGGATTAGCTTGGACTGGCTGTTCCTCACCGTTTTCCACTTTGTACCACCGGACACTTGGAGGAGTACTTGGATCAGAAGTTGCACTACATTCAAATTTGACTTCCTTTTCTTCATACATCTCGACATGGACATCTTGGTCATTGGCAAGAAGCACCTTTGTCTTGGCTAAAAGGCATGACAAATTTTACCATATAACAGGAGCCTGAATATCTTTAGAAACAGCAATAAGTCCAACCATTCATAACACCATAATCCATAACACCATCTACCGGTAATGATTGAACTGTGTGCTGGAGTTGACAAAACCTAGAAGCATCTTAGAATCTTGCTAAAGTCTCTTAGTACTATTTAATGTAAATATATTTTCAGTCCTTTCTGCAGACTAGTTAAGAAACTAGCAGACACAACAATCAAAAGTTATCTCGATTTTGCCACGCATAGGCCTATGTCAAAGGTTTTCTGTTGTTATCTCTTGAACTTCATGTGATAATCACAACTCACATAATACATTCAGGTATCCCGAAGCGAAGGCGTATCCATGAATGTTGCTTGCGTTGCATTGAATAACCGTCAGATCCGTGTGTTTGGGCCGGTCATCGCAGTTTCGACAAACGTCTCTGATCGTCAGACTTTTCCTGCTGCCGCTGAATGCAAATCGCCTGGGAGGGTTGTTTGCTAAAAAGGAAGCATAAGTTCCACTTTAGGATAACACTAAAAGGAAGTATATATATATATATATATATATATATATATATATATATATATATATATTCCACTTAGGTGGAACCCATAGTTTAACTCTGCCATGGGAACCTGAACAGATATGTGAAACCTCTCTGGCTCTTTTTTACAAACTACGACTTTTCTCTTTGACTGGGCCGGGGTTGGGAGCACCTCTTGAAGGATTCTACATAAATTTCATAGATAGATAGATAGATAGATAGATAGATAGATAGATAGATAGATAGATAGATAGATAGATATGTACCGCATAATTCATTACAACAAATATTAGTAGGCCTACAGCTAGATATCTAAATAAGCAAAATATTATTCCATTAGAATTCACGAAATAATACATTTTATCTGAAGGGACAAGTGATTGCACACAGCTACTAGTATAGGACAAGGATGCTATAAAAGTAATCCGACAACTAGCAATTAAACGAACAAACATTATATGTTGCAACTTCAAGGAAACATCATGATGTTTGACTACACGTTACCTACACTTACCTTATTTACAAAATAAGAACAGATTGACAGTTAAATAAAAGTAAAGTCTGAAATAACAGATATATTCTTTCATAACAGGAGACAACTAAACAGAGTATACACAAAGCAGTTTATAATGCCCGTAGTCATCCATAGTGAAAGTCTCCAATGCATGATTGAGATTGCAGATATAGTGCACATTGGGACTAGATTTTACAACCAAATTTGGACTACTTCTATTAATGTTATAGATTATCAAATTGAAGTAATTAGGTAAATATTACATGAATATCTACCCGTAAGCTGACATCAAACTTGAATAATTCAGATGCCTAAACAGAAGCATAGATCTACTAAACTATAGTCATATAATGGCCTATAAGTTTTCAACTTGTTGAAAAACAATATATACATGTAATGCAGTATTAAAGGTTTTCATTCCCAATTAATTTTGCTTTATTAAATATATGCTGACTTACGATCTAACGGTAATCCATCTTCAAGCCAGACAATCGTAGCATCCGGTTTGGCATTGACATTGCAGTTGAATGTAAACGAATCACCTTCTGTCACGTTGGCATCATAAGGTCCATCCTTCACACTGAGAAATGTTGGTACCTCTGAAAAAAACATCTTACTATTAGTTGAACATCAATTAAAAACAAGCAACACAGCATTAAAAGTATTAAACTGCATAAACTTGTACAAGACCTTTGAAAACCGTTTGTATGGGTTATTACATTACTTATGTAAGTAAAGCAATCAAGTATACACCATTTCCAAACGCACAATAGAACAGTTATATAACGATAGTGATAAAACATCAAATTAATAATATTAATACTAATGTATAATGTATATAAATAGTGATGTGCACTGCACAACATCCTAGTGATAAATCCTTTCTAGTAGGGGTCAGAGTGCAGTTCTAATATTATGGTCGTGCAAAATAGGGAGTATATCCAGTCTCATGAATAAGAGGACACTGACAATATCGTGGAGAAAAGAGCACATATGCTTTGGCAAACAACTCTTCAATGGTATAGGTGTTAATATGTAAATATCCCTGTCATGTTAGTTTTTTAATTGGTGCCTGCCATTATACAGAGATAAAAGAAGAAAATTCAAATTCATCGACACCCTCCCCTTTCTAAGTACGTAATATATGGGCAGCCCCTAATTGTATATATGTGGTTGACTGGAAGCACCCTGAATAGACTTCTCGATGGGACACTACATAAATCATTGAAACGAATGAAATGAGCTCTCCGTGCAAGCAGCCTGACTTGATAGTTAAATATGTATTCTGAACAGTCTCAATGCTGAAAGTGTAGAAAAACAAGTGCCTGGACGGCCCTTTCTTTTCCAGGGTGAGATGGCCAAATAAGTGGCAGGACGGTGTTCAGATTTGAAAATAAGTTCATGGACGCCGTCCATGACTGTCACACTTTAAGCCCTGGCTGAAATGGTAACCCCATACAAGAAATAGCTATTAAAATCAAAGTTTCCCATCACTTTGCTGTATTTTGTCGTATAATTTATTAAACACGACAAACCTTCAACACGTATCTGAAGAACGTGTGTGGTACGTCCTTGTGTATTTGAGCCGGCGCAAGTGTAGTCTCCCTGGTCAGTTGCCGTTATGTTATTGATGATGAGTTCTGAATTAAAAGAATTCAGCTGATATCTTCCAATTGGAAGAGTATTTCTTGGCCCTGTCCATGTTATTGTTGGTTCTGGACTGAACAAGGATTAAACAAAAGCCATATAAAAGAACATATCCAGTTCATAAAAACATATATCTGATTAACTTTTCTTAGTCAGATAGAATTCTATGTAATTTATCAAGCACAACTCTACTGTTAAGAGCACAGACTGCCGCTCACTGCACTCCACTGCTCACAATGACTTTATGGTCCCTTTCACCTGATACTGCAATGCCACTCCTTCTCTGTGGTTGGTCCAACAACCTTGAACAGGCTTCCCTTGACCATACAACACCTCTCAAACTATTCTCTGTTTCACCAACGGTTGACGACTGCTTTTGTCGCTTGGCCTAGGCTGAGAGTGCCTTTGAATAGAGATTTTGAATTGGCGCTATGGAAATCATGAGCGATTGATTGATACTGCTATAAAGTGCATAATCATATATTAATCAGCTTCAAAAATTTAATAAGTTTTTTTACAATTCAAGAATTAATTAGCACAAATTCAACCTACACTGTTACTTCATTCAGAAAGTAAATTCAAATATCTTAAACAAACTGAGTTGATCAGAGTCACTCTTAAAAAAAGTTGAAAAGCAATGTTTAATGGTCCCATCACTTACTCAAATTTGCAGAGGATCTTGAGAGCAAGTGCAACCAAACAGTAATCGTTAGAACAACGTTAAACTCTGCCACTACTTGCACTCTGAGAGTCAGAGGTGGATACAGAAATTTTTAGGGGGGCCAAAATTTTTGGTCTTGGGTCTGAAAAATTGCATTTTTTGTTCTAAAAAAATGTACCATTTTGCCCAACTAGCTGATTTTTTAAAAAGCCATACGCTACTGTTTTCTCCTTTTACTCTCGGTCACTTTTTCCTGCTGCATTGTTGAAAGCCTCTACGAACCTGATGGGGCTGGGAGGAATAGCTGGTGGAAAATGTCCAAATTTCGAAATGGGGGCCATGGCCCCACTGAGAGTGTCAGTCCCACGCCGGATAAAGGTGGCGCTAACAAGCTGTGTTATCACAGTGTCATTAATCTGAAACTACTGTAGACTTAGAACCATGTCAAACATACCTCATTTAGAAACCTTGAACAATTAAACATGGTAATTCCTTTCCTCTTCAGTGGCGGCGCCAGGATTTCAGTTTCGGGGGGCTGAAGCCTCGACCGAAATCTCATGAAAATTTTCCATTTTCGCCGCCAAAATTTCTGACGACCTTATTTTCCATTTTCGCCGCAAAAATTTCTGACGACCTTTTTTTTTTAGTCGTTAGCCCAAAATCGTGGATATTTCACTGTAAAAAATTTTGGAAGAGCCTCTTGTAGGGGGGGCTTAGCCCCCCCTAGCGCCGCCACTGTTCCTCTTAAGACCATTACCAACTTTTACAAGCAATGGTTCCAGTAACTGAAATAAAAATATAACCGAAAGTCATTCTAGGGGAATGTAATTCTGGTAATCTTACTATCCAGCGAAGAAACATCTGAGTGTTGCAATTCCTCCAATGACAGCAACCGTCTGTTCTGTAGAAGCAAATCCTAACGTTGGATTAAATGGAGCGAGGCCTCCTGGATCTGCAATGGCATAATAACATCAAAAACACTAAGAGAAAGGTCGTCCGTAAAAGTATCAAAGTTTCAAAATACCGCAAATATCTGAAGAGAGCTATTTACTTTTAAATCATCTATATGTCACTTCATAATGATGTAATGGTTGCAGTGCACGGTGTTGTATGGATCTGCTCGATGCCTGGGAGCCGGAAGGTTGCAGGTTCGAATTCACCTCACGCCGCCATGTAGTGACCCTCAGCAAGTCTTTCACTTGCAATTGCTCATGCGCTTTGCCATGAAACTCCAAATCAGTGTCCATGCTGTACTCAGGAGTCAGGAGCACCTAAGAGTAGTTATCTTGAATGGTGCTATAACATGCTCATTAGCGTGGTCCACAAAGCTGTGGGAAAAAATAAAGTTTGAAAAATTCGTGACGGTACCCTTTTATTCTGTTATGCATCATGTGTCAATGATTCCTACCAAATTTTATTTAAATTGCTCAAAGTTTAGAGGTCGCGCGACAAGATGAGATATATTACAGCACCCCAACTGTACATTATGTCAACATTCGTTTGTGATTTAGTGGTAAAGGTTATCATACACGCCATGCTTACTTCAGTCTGTAGAGAGAAGCTGATGTTATTATTCTTTTAGTTAAATACTTTTTTAAATAAGGGTATACACTATACATGGCCTTTGGGTAATTTTTTAAATAATAAGACGGAATGGAGAAATTTATGGATGTAATTGTTGCTAAGTTGATAGTAATGCTTTCGATGGATGGGAAGATCCCTTAATTCTGGTAATACTGCAAAGCAGCTATTTGATAGATTGCCAGTATGCTACTGGCATGGACGGAGACTTATGGGGACGGTCCACCAATGTATGCGATGGGGGACCGTTCTCCCTCACCACAAACACATGCTCATATCTCCCAACAGCTCGGAAATATACCAAAAATAGCATCGGAAATTTCGAGAGTGTAAGGATAATATCGGTAAATCTGTTAAAATGCAATGTAGGGTAGAAAAAAGGTCATCAGCCATTTTGGTTGTGAAAATAGTATATTTTCATTAGATTTCGACAAAACTACTAAAAAAGGGCGTCAGAAATATGGTCGATGAAAATGTCGTCGATGACTTAACCGTCTCTCGGCGATCGTCCTTCGGCCGCTCATTCGTCCCACCCCTCAACTTCTGGACCAAGTCTCCGCCTATAGCTACTGGCATCAAGATGAAGTGAATTAATTACTCGGAGTGCAAGGGTAAAATCATGGCACAGGCGAAAAACAAGACAAGCTGTTGTGAGTACTACCACGGACCACTTCAACTCATTGCCACCTTTCTTAGCAAAATTCCATCACATGGAATCCGATCGATGGCACCCTGAGCAGTACATGAGGTCAGATGGATGGCAAAGATATTGTATTCCATCAGAGTCTTGATGTTCACAGATCAATTCCTCTTACAGACCAGATGAAAATGTCAGTTAGAGACATCAACTTGTTTCCTAGTCTGGTATACACAGAAGCATGATGTCTTTTCCAAACTCGATAACAACACCATCCAGTGACCTTCGAATTCTGAAGTCAATCTTCAGGTGCAGAGCGTTCGAAAGCAAATTGTGTCATTTCTGCAGCAACCACCAAAGCTGTATCTAAGGATTTGTAATAATTATGTGTGTGAGGAGATGGTAGCCTTTGCCCTTTTAGACCCAGCCATCAACCATGGAACATGTCCAGAAAAAGATGGTAGAGGCATCTCAAATTCAAGAACGAAACGAGCGTCTGAAACACACATTCAAATTGCAGGTGAGCCATGTATTTACAGGTGGAAGATTTTGGGACGGTGAAACCTTTGAACTTCCTGGAGGTAGTAGAATCGCCATGTGAGTTCCTAACTGGGATTGATATTGAACAATGGAAACAAAATAAGGATTGTCAGAAGGCAAAACAGTGCACAAAGAGTGTCAGGATTGTAAACGTCAATGCCGAGAGGGGCTGTTAAACTCATTCAAGAAAACAAATCATCCATCACTAAAATTGAAGGGGAGAAAATATCTAAAGAAGTTTGTATCTGAGCACAGAGCTCATTTCCTTGACGCAATGAAGTATGCGTTAGGCATTCTGCCGAGACTCCAACAATCGAAAACCCTATGTTCAGCATAATTAGCCTATGGCTGCCATTGCTATAATTTTTAAATTATTTTATGACTAAATTATTAGCTTTATATCAGCATTCAGTAGATGTATATGCCATTCAATCTTTTATGCAGTCTACAATGATCAGTTTATTTTTTAAATCTAAATTCTAAAAGAGTCCTTGTCCATATACTTTAAACGCTGTCGTTTGCTTATTTTTCGGCATTGTCACGAATGGTGAAAAGTCAGAAGCATTGCGCGACCATTAAATATAAATCAATCAGGATGAAATTTGAAAAATAATTTTTGAGGACCACACTAATGCTCATACATACATAATTACATTAATACAAAATACATTCATACACGACTATCCACGCCTCAGAATCACATTTCCGTGCGACCCTGCAAGCGTAAGAAATTTATGTAAAACCAGATGTGTTACCCGGCGTTGTCCGGGAAATTTCGGGTTTTCAACACTACTCCTCTGGGGTACCCAGCGTTGACCGCTAAATTTCGGGTTTTCGGTAACCCTCCATCCCAACCCCGCTTCCCCAAAAAACCAAACATGAACCGTCCCTGAGGGGCGGGCGTGTGTGCTGACAGTGGCCTAATACAATAATTGCAGGTTGTCTGTTCTGTTAGTACAGTTAATATTTCTGTGATCTGCGCTCTTGTGAATATTATCGGCTGCATAATTGTAAACTGTAACCGGTTTCGGTTTGCCAACCGGATTGTTGAATAAACGAAATGACATCATGTGGACCATTGACTCTTTCAATAGCGGCAGTGTGATCGAAAGTTGATTAAATCTGTCTCAAAACGCTAATAACTCTGGTTTTAAAGTGAATTAAAAGCTGAAAATAGTCGCATTGACCTTATAATTTGGGTAAGAATCAATTGCAAAAATTGTGTTAAACCAACGCTCTTTCATTTCCGAGCCTTTTCTGGGACGAAGAGTCAAAATGCTTTCAGACTTATAATATAGATATTAATTAAACATACATATATGAATCATTCGCATACATACAAATGGTTAACAAATCATTCTTACTTCTTGTCACCGTAAGTTTCGTATAGCTTCCTCCTGCTTTGATATCTAGGTAAGGGTTGTAAGTCGTGCATTTGTAGATTTTTCCACCAAGAGAATCCTCGGGCGTAGCATAAGCAAAGTGGAGGTCACCTGAAAATGAAATGAAAATAATAGACGTAATTTCAACAAATGCATTCAGTCTCAATGAGTCCGTATTTTGGTTTCGAGCTAATTGTCGATACCACGATAGATTTTGCTTTTCCATAGACAAAGGCGAACAGATTACCATACAAAATTAACCAAGAAATACTGGATTCATTGAATGAAGGACACTCTCTGGAGTGGAGTCAAACAACAAACAACATGCAGAGTAGCAGCAATTACAATTTATTGACATTTCTTCAGCACCCACAAAAGCTAAGACATGGGAACCAACTTATTCACAGAGTTCCTATGATCAATCAGGCAACTCACAGTAAGCACCTGCACTGCACACCTGCATAATCGGTTGATGGACAGTAATTTACTCATTTATTTATTTATTAGAAGCATAATAGTCATCAGCTGCCACAAGTTTTCAAACACCTTTGAAAGATGACGTACAGTCTTTAGTCTCTGCTGCACTTTATCTCATTGTCAATGCTAGAAATGAATAAGTTTAATAGGTTCTATGCATGTGCAATTGTGCATTAGCCTGCCAGAGGTCAAGTTTAAAGGTATCTGCACACTATTTGTTTGTGATTGATGCCCTATTCTAAAATGAATGTCAAACATCATTGACGTTAGTACATTTTTTGTTAGGTAAAAATTATAAAGACGCACCCCTTGAAGAAAAATTCATAAATGGTTCTTCCTACACGAATCAGTAAAATCACTGAAAAATAATAGACTTCGGATCCTTGCAAAAATACCAAGACACGTGATTCCAGCTGGTGGGTCCAACACATAGAGGGCTTCTCAACTGAACTTAGCAGTCTAGCATGGGCCCATCAATACATTACGTAAGCCAAAAAGTCGTAGTTTTTAACCCCGTTTGTTGCAACACGTACATTTACGGACCCCTTTATGCATGATCAGTACAAATGAGATCTACCCTTCCCCCACTTACGAAAGTTAATTAGTTAAAATCATCTATAAAACAATCATTTTACGCCCAAGGTTCCTATGTGGCGACTTGAGGTGGATTCGAACCTGCAACCCTCCGGCTGCAAGGCAACGAACATACCCAATACACCACCATGCCCCACAAATTTTGTGTGTGAAACTTTATAGCTGCTAGCCAAAATGTTAACTGCTACAGCTAACTATTGAGATTCAAGTTGTCAAATAGTAATCATGACACTAAGAGTGTCTTCATGGCATCGATTGGTCGGCTGCTCAAGTGCTCCTCATATGTATGGGGGTGGGCTGCCAATATGTTACGAACTTAATTATGATGTGATCAAATGCCTTTGGCCGACTATAGGATAATACAGGGCTGCAAATAGGCCAATGTAGACGTCATAGTTAGAAATTGTTTTTGCTTACGTACATTTTGCTCAGCCCTCCCCTCCCACAGCAGTGATAGCACAAATACGCAAATCGCCGAAATCCGGTGACCTATCCCTGCATACGTAATATATGGACAGCCCCCATTGTCCATACATTGTTCTTAAGTGTCACGATAATTATTTGACAACTCGAATAACTAATCAACCAGTTGTGAAAAATTGTGGAATTCAAAGATACAGATTTAAGCAGATAAAGATACGCGTGGTAAAACTTGATTTCCGTCACCGTTCTCGGCAATCTGTATCCTTTTCGAAGGTCGTAACGGAACCGGATTCTTGTCCACGGCGTCAGCGGCCATCTCCCAACCATATGTTGGCTTTGGGGAGCTTTTACGTGGATCTGCCTGAATATGAAACGGGAGACCTTCTACAACGGTTTTTGGAAGAGTTGAAGGAGTTCCCGATGCAGAATCCAGCAGCGCTCTCTGGATGTGTACCGTATTTGAGAGAGCCGTGCCATACTGATTCCTCGCAAAACACTGGTAGAAGCCTTCATCTGATGCGGCAGCGTTGTTTATTGCTATTGAACCATCCGCTCCTTTTTCGATATTTGGTTGATTTGGGTTCAAATCGAAGCCATTCTTTTTCCAATCGTATCTGTAAATAACAGAAATTAATAAATTACCTTTCTACAACTGTGTGTCTCATTTGAAAATTCAGGTGTTGTTTGTTTTCCTGTAACCAATAATGACAGACTTCAATTATTCTCCAAACTGAATAAATTTATTAAAAACTGAGCACATAGCAACTTCAAATTAGGAGGTTTATGTTCTGCTATGATTGGGGCCTTCTGACCCACAATTTTTAATTGTTTCTTCTACCCTGTGTCTGAGGTACACTCGCATTTTACAAGAACTTCAACCTCAAACTGCTGTATCTGTGTCTTTGACTTTTTCTATCAAATCTGCTCATTTATCGGTATGGGAAAAATCCAATTAGTATTTTGCTCGTCTTCGAACATCAGGATCCACCTCATTAATGAGAATTGTAATGATTATTTTTGCGTCTTGTACACACACCACAGCATCAGTTTTTTAGTTTCAGCCGTTTTCTTAATTTTGTTTTCCCTATCTCTTTTTTGCTATGCTATATTGCACTTGTGATTCAGCTTAATCTAGTTCATATACCGGTAGCTTCATTCTGATTATTTCGCTTAATATACTGTCAATTATTTATGAGTACTAACATTTCTCTGGCTTTAACAGAACATCAAATGTGCTTAGAACTGTGTGACATTGGAACAACATCGACTGAAATGCTACTTGTGTATTAAAAAAAGTAAAGTTAAGTCCACCATGGGCCGAAGGTCCGTTGGAGAAGGTGCTCATCTCCTTTTCTTGGCCCTTAAGCCGGCAATGGACGAATCCCAAGGCCCTGGACATGAGAGTAGTGTTTTCCAGGACTTGCCGTTTACTTCTCAGCTTACGCTGGTACCAAATTATACTGCTTGGTGACAGAGGCATTTGTGCGCAAACAACTGTCCCAAGGTCGTTGCTCGGAGTCGAACCCACAACCGCCCGCTCCGTGAGCGAGCGTGTTACCGATCAGCCACCAGGTCGCACTACTTGTGTGTTAGGAGCCAGTTTCATAAGCTTTTAGCTTTTTCTAGGCATTCTGTTGCACAGGGAGTGTTCTGTATCCGCTACCTGCACTTATGTTCTAATTTCTTTCTCTGGTGCAATAGATAAATAAACAATGATTCTACCCACAATATTGGCAGAGAAATACGCTTAGTTAAAGTTATTTTGTTTGAAATTGTTTCTTAGTTTCTCCTGCCACTTTTTTGTGCATGTATAAGGGACTTTGCTCGCGTTCCTCTTTGCTTGCTGAATCTTTTAATATCATCAGTCAAGGTTTAATTTTTCCTTGTCTGCCACTGCATGTTTGCTTCAATTTGGTATTAGTATAATTATGGTGCTACCGAATAACAGGATCAGCAATTTCACGTGGGCACTTCCTTTTGTATCCACAGCAATGTATATTTTTATTGCTTATTCTTGTACTATCGGTAGGTCACAATAAAAACCATTGATGAATTGATTGATTGACTGATATAACCGTATAAATTATGACAAATATCTTGATCGATCATTGCCCACATTGCAAGAACAAGAATAAAATAAGTACCAGCCACCATGACAAAATATAAATGATCTGCTTACACTACGCCTGGCGTTCCCTTCCCTTTGCATTCCAGTGATACTCTGTCATCGCTTCTGTAGATAACGTGTTGTGGTGATGGACCTTTCGTGATCGATGGCGGCAGTCGAACTGAAAAGACCAAGACCCACAGAAGCACCAATTAGACAAGCATGTGAAATTCTTTTATTATATTATTTAATAGTCATTGTGTGTGTGCAAGGTCAGCAATTCTGAATTTTATACACAATTGTTAGCGGAGGACTTGCTCAAGGTACCTACACAGGTACCTCCAAAAAATCACAAAAGTTCTGAGGTGTGTACCAGTATGTTTCTAACCATAGCAATTTTTCTATTAATATAATTAATTATCTATGGATAGAAATAGTTTGGTCAACTCTATTGACTGCTCTTTAACCCGTTCCCGCCGGTTCGGGTCGCTAGCGACCCGATTAACCCAATAGGTATCGGAAAAATTCCGGCGGGAATGGGTTAAACATCATATTAAATCTATCTATGAAATGGCATTCATCATGGAGCAAGGGTAGATCAATTTTAATCCGAGATGCAAAGAAAATCTGCGAGTGTGTGGGTTTGCTCTTGGTCCCTATAGTCGGAGATAAGGCTCAAACCTGCATTCTCTTCATTACAAGATGAGCACTTTAACCAATCAACCACTACAGTGAGGCAGTCAGTAAGTAAAGACCTCAACAGTGCAAAGTCCTAATATTTATTCAAACATCATAAAAATATTCTCACATACCAGTAGATATATTAATAAGTAAGTAAGTACATTTTTCGCTTGATCTCGGCCGAGAGCACAGGTCTCTGAGAAGGTACCTTGAACGGGCGCTATATAAATTCTGATGGATTGATTGATATTCATTATTATTCCACTAGCAAATGCACAATGGGACATAAAACATCGCTACAGTACATCTATGTAATAACTGGTTATAAAAAATTTAAATTAAATCAGAAGTTGAGTGAAATGACTGAAACATTAGCATCAAATGATGATATCAAAGATATAATCAAAATTGATCAAATATGACTTAAGATCAGGCATGACAATAAATCCTGATCAAGGGCAGTCAGTTGGATACAGTTGTGTTTGAGTAATTGAAGGAAGAGATAGTCAAGATGAGACAACAAAAGCCGCATTGAAACTACTAATGAAAGAATTCTGGTAGCTCTTACTGTCGTCCTGCCCCAAGACCTGGCCGATTATCACAGCAACAACGGTGGCAACTCTCAACATCCACATGATGAAGTTTTTTGATTAACGATTATTCTCGAAATGGCTATCACCAGCCTGGAACACACAAAAATCAAACATCAGAAAATAATGCCAAAAAACAAAAGTTTTGGATTTATTAAAATTCACTCAGAATTGCAATCTTAAAAATATGTTTCTTAAATAAGTCAACAATAATTGTAATTGCATTTTAAAGTTAATAAGAATCTTTCTAAAGCACCTGAAAAAGTAAAGTTGTAGGAGCCAGCTTATATTCACAGGTGCTCAGTCAAAACAAAACCTGCAGGCAGGTAATGTCAAAATTGGTTCTTGGCCAAGATCCAAAGAGTCAGGCAGACAGACTGGACATCTATTATGCAAGTATGCTGTAAGCCTAGAGGTATGTACTGGAATGTGTCAAACTATTTAGGCTATGCATGTATGAATAAAGATCCAGTTTGGGGGTCTTGAAGAGTGTTGTAAGGGATCCGTTTAATTTGGTATGGCAGTATGCAGTACACTATATTACCGCTTGGCTACTGTTAATAATTTGCTATGGAAACCCAAGTTTAATGAAAATACACACTACAACCAATACAGCTATATTTTCAGCACAATTTATGCTTACAATGTCCTCCTTTGTCCTCTATATAGGTCTAAATTAATTCAACCACATACTAGATGGCATCATTTATGTGCAGTGGATTGCCATTTTGCAAGGGCATCTTTTTTATACAAATGACACCACTGTGGCATTATTATTGTTTCGTCAGTGCTCAGCCATCAATTGGTAATATTTTTCAAGCACTGCTTTTACAGTAAAAGCAAAATCAATTTCAGTTTTAGTGAAAGTTTTAAATAGTTGGATTGATAAAAGTAACTACAATGCATTACCAGGGTTAGTATTTTGGATTTGTAGTAAAAGTGCATATAACTGAATTTTTTTAATATATTTAGAAATTGTTAAAGTAACAATCATATGAGGGTTAGTATTGTTGCTATATGTATGTATGTATGTATATGAACATTTATATAGCGCCTTACAATAACCTCACGAAGGCGCTTAACGCAGCTACCGGTCAGTTCTGAACAAGTGCGACTTAATTAACTTTGAGAATGTTTCATGAGAAACACGCAACGCAGCATCACGAATTGAATATGTGCATGTAGTGCACTCTGAACACAAACATGGTGATCAATGGTCATGCTCTATTCGAACTTACAGACTTCATCAATGGCAATAAATATGCAACTAGGCTCATATTATATTATGTAACTAGGCCAAGTCATTGCATACATTGCAGATGGTAGACACCTGTGCATTGAAAGAAGTCAAAGTAAATTCACTGAAAACCGTTACGGACCAATGATGCAATTCCATATTTAGACATACACTTGGCTAGCATAAGCGCACGAAGCCACTCAACAGGATAAATTCAATTCTAAAATGCAGCTTCATTATCCTTCATTATCATGCAATCGTAATACGACAGCTCCTGTCAAGCATAATGAATCCTTGGAACCCTCATTCAAATTCGCATCATCATCATTCAATCTCTACATATGGTTGAAAGTTGTTTTACTCTATCCCATGTTTAACCCACGCGAAAATCATTGTGCGTTGCGCCTGACAGACAAGACACCACACGTACAACCCCTTGACAGCCATAATTCAGAACATCACAGTAAGTGTTTTGCCCACACAAAATGACCTCAAATCCCCAATAACCTTTCATATGACACGATGAATTGCAGCAGTTGAAATAGCAACACAGCACTGAACCAAAAAATTTACAGAACTTAAGCATAGCTACTGAAAGCAAATCAGCTAACAAATATTGTACATCCTGTTTATTTCACACCGTATGCATAGTAAGAGGTAGAAATAAATCAAATTCTAAAAATAAAACTATCCACAAGTTCATTAAGATACACAACATATACAGCAAGCACAGGATTAAAATATCCCAGTGACATGGATACCACACGGTGTTCAATACGGCGGCACCAGCTTGCTCATGCCACATTTCATTAATTAGTAGTCCATACAGGTAGGCACACACTCATTAAAAGCAACACGTGCTTAGGACTGTTTCGAAACATGAGACCAGAATATTGGTAAAAACTTGCCAGAAACTAGGTGGCTGATCAAGACGGTAATACAGAAGACCGAGTGCCTGTTTACACATTAACTATTAACCCAAGTACCAATCATATTCAGAACTTATCAGAAGTTTAATACTGATTAATACATTTGGATTAATTATGAATTGACTATATCCGCGCCTCAGATTCATACTTTGGTGTGACCTCGCGCGCGTAAGAAATTTATGTAATAAAATAAATAAAATAAATGAATGAAGACAATATCACGTATTGTAATTATCAATTTATTCCTACCCGGTTTTCAATGCAAAAGATGGCTTGCCAAAAACCACGCCAAAACACTCAAGCAGTAATCAATCAGGTCAGTCAATATATCCACTGTTATCCAGAGATGGTAGATAAGCAACTTGAATTTTTTATTACCGCACCTTAACTAGCCTAATAACCAATCAGCAATCAGTCTAGGTATAGCTTATTGGTTGGCCTTTAACCATTATGACTATGACCCAGTCTGCACAACAATATAACAATCGACCTTACCTTCACGCTTCAGCTGCTTTGCAAGCACTACAGCGCCGCTGACAAGTCGTCAGCAAGCCGCGTGTAGCCTACTACTGAATACAAGTATGTCTTTTAATAATACAAAGTCCGCTGGATCAATAAATACGTTGCACTCGCAAAAGTCGATGAAGAATCTTACAGCTTAGACAAAGATAGAATAGTCTCAATACAACACGCGCGTACAATCCTTCATGTGCAATCCTTCATCTACAATCCTTCATGTTCTTATGAATGAGTCCTCCAAGCCATATGCCTCCGATATACCATACAGAGGATGAACGCTGATGAATAAGACCAGCCAATAGCCAATATAGGTTTGTTCTTAATCACTCGGCCCACTCACCATCCATCTATTCCACATCGCAGGCTAATGATCGCCGATGCCATGAAGTAGGCTATGTACAGTGTACACACACACGTCAGGCAGCTAATTAAGCAGCGTGGGTGAATAAGTGAATAAGAAGAAGCTATTTTGTTAGTGTTTGTGCTGTGCGATGGAATCCTGGTTTACAACGTCACTGTAGAGAAGGTGACTGATATTAATTAGGCTACATCTTAAGTTAAACAATTGACTTAATTACATTGCGTTCCACACCACAATAAAATTATGACAACGATAACAACTCCTCCACTGCATGTAGGCTAGGAGTGCCACTCCAAAGCCTGCAGAAAGGAGGGCGACGCTAATCATCTTTGTAATCACACAGTATTGTTAAGCAGCCACTAATCTGTCACTACTGATGGAAATCTGTTGGTTGGGCTATACGTGCATGCGTGGGCACACATCTGGTGACTCCTCCGAGAGATTTCCTGTGCAACTTTTCCTAATATTGACGAAATTTCTTTTTTCACTACATTTGACATCATAACAGCTTTTCATATAATTATGTTAATTTCTATCTACATTTCTGACATATATTGTTGTTGCCCATATGGCTCATATTTTGGTTCACAATCAAATTCTAGGCATGTACCAATGAATTTTAAGGCATTCGAGTTTCTAACAAATTATTTCCACGCTATTCTATAATGTTTTTTGTCCATTGCTTATAATAATAATGACTTCATGCATAATAAAGGAGTCACCAGCAACAACATAAAATCTAAACATTCTGATCACGCACGACATTATTGGAAAACTGAAATCGGAACTGTCAGTCAGACAGAGTCAGTCAGTCAGCCAGCCAGCCAGCCAGCCAGCCAGCCAGCCAGCCAGCCAGCCAGCCAGCCAGCCAGCCAGCCAGCCAGCCAGTCAGTCAGTCAGTCAGTCTGTCTAAGGAATAAAAATATTTTTATTTATAAGTATGATCTTACTCTGATCAAAACTATTGTTAGAACAAATTCATCAAAACTACTGTTAGAACAAATTCATCAAAACTATCGTTAGAACAAATTTATCAAAACTATCGTTAGAACAAATTCATCAAAACTATCGTTAGAACAAATTCATCAAAACTATCGTTAGAACAAATTCATCAAAACTATCGTTAGAACAAATTCATCAAAACTATCGTTAGAACAAATTCATCAAAACTATCGTTAGAACAAATTCATCAAAACTATCGTTAGAACAAATTCATCAAAACAACTTCAGATGTCTCTTGATCAAAATGAAAGTTCTCCATGTATAGTGCAGCAGCTGTGTATTTTTATTGATGACTGACAACTGCACGAACAGTCTAGACGTTGGCCAATAAATTCGTAAAACTGAGCAGGGTCAAGGCCACAATGGTTGCAATATAAAAATGAATTTATCGACTACCTGTTATGCTTTGCCGACCTGACTGTTTAACGAGAGCTTGCAGGTTCAAATGAAATTTGTTTCGTGATTTTCGCTCTGCCTATAGCTACAGAGCAACGAGTACAATGACTACTACACACTGTCAATATGAAGAGCAGATGGTAGGGCTAAAAAAAGAAAATCTCTTATACTTCATATCAATGATGAATGCCTCTCGCACTGGCCAGGTGTATTGCTCTTCTTCTTATTGACAGCTGCATACAGTATGCATTGTACACCACTGGCTCACTTGCTGGAACAATGTCACACATGTATGCCCACGCACAAACGTATAGCTCCTACAGACATAGCTGAAGGCTTGTTTTGTGGAACCTGACGTAATGAAGCCAATAATTGTTTACAGAGATGTAATTAGCCATCAGCCACCACTATTCCATACAATAACTGAATTATTAGGAATCCCTTATCAAAGCACAAACACAGACCTATTGTTTTAATTATGCACCTTCTATGTTTCTCCCATGTAACCAGTCTTTTTATAAGTTTGCTCCAGTCTGCTCAAGATTTGATCATCCAACATCAACTCCTAGACCAGCGAAAGCGTCCAAGCTATATACAGTCGAAGTAGTCGTCTCAGTTTAACAGTACTGTGCTTACAAAGATCAGAAGCGTTGACCTCCTCCTTCAGCTGGCCTCTGGACTGGCACTACGAGAGTACCAGCGAGCACAGTAACAATTACAGAGACTGGATGAATGGTAATTTCTGCACATTGGGCTAGGAAAAGATCATGTGGAAGAACATCTGGGTTACAACTACCTGCAAGAATCCATGTAATTAAGATCTCCTTGAACTAAGGCCTAAAATATCTGGAAACTCATGGAAACCATGTGACTACCATGTGACTACTGCTGCAGTCATCAACATAGCTGTACAACTCTCTGCCTGCGCCTACCACTCACCAACGGCCCCCCAAAGCTAAACAGGAAACTGGACATCACTTAGTTGAAGACACATCAGCCCATCCCCACAGTCATTAACCAGTTTCTGATACCACCCCCACTCCCCATCCTCACCCCCAAATGCCTCATGGCTATCCGGGTCATAAACTGACTGAGCGGATATGCAAATTGTCACAGCCAGCCAAGCATGAAATGCCTTAAAGCTCACTGACCAGTGACCAGACACAAAACCCTTCTGTTGCACTTCCGTTTGCAGCTGCCCCCCCCCTAAAGCACTAGTGGACATAAATAGACCCTGATGACCATTTTCTCTGGCACCCATCCGCATCAAACAGACGCCTGTAAGTTAGCATCCGTATGTAAAACCAGTCTACAAGCACATAGGTGCATGCATGCTACAGTTAGAATGCGCACCTGATTCGTGAAAACAATCGGAGCCAATTTCGATCCTACCCGTCTATCAATTATGTTTTGACTGAGCACTTGTGTATGCTCCATTGTGCATTTTTAAGTGGAGTAATAAATACTATACATTTTACTTGTAAGCTGATTCGCGTGAGTGTTCAATACATGCACCTTAGACTTCTGTATGCTTTATAGCAGCGGTTCTCAACCGGGGGGGTCCGCGGACCCCTGGGGGTCCGCGGCGATCTGCCTGGGGGTCCGCGAGCAAGTTCTGAAAATTATATATTTCTTAGTTAAAAACGTAGAAGCGGATAAATTTTTTCAATTTTTCAATAATTCTCTTTTTCAATGGCGATATGAAGCTAATAATACGCTTATCAATGACAAATTCATCTGTTTTAGATGGGTCGGTTTCTTTCAATCGCTAGAGTGCAGATTGAAATCTATTTTCGATCAAGGCATTAAAGTGCATAAAAATGGTTGGAAAGTTTGCAACAGATTTCGGGATGCTTTTGAGAGAGTTTCTTAGAGAAAAAAGACCACAGCCTGCAAATCATTTGAATAACAACCCATGGATTTCAACTCTGGTTTACCTGGCTGGCATTTTTTAACAGCTAAATGAACTGAATTCCTCTATGCAAGTGATGCAGACACCCCTAGTGATAAAGTGTCTGCTTTTACAAAAAACTTGATCTCTGGTGAAAAACGAATAGTGGTCGATACATGTGTCAAAGTTATGTGATCAATTGCATAAATTCACACAAATAGAAAAGAAATGCTCAGATCAATCAACCACAATTTTTTTAATTTAATTTCCAGACCTATTCAATCATAGATGGGTCAATTTAACTTCTAATTTCGTAAATCGTAATTTGAACATTCAAAGTTTTTCTTGGGTTTCCAGTCCGTTTCTTGCAAACATTGATTCGTGGAATTTAAACCACAGAATTGGACCAAATCATTGAACTGACCAGTGATCCTAGGCCTACATTGAAGATGTTGCATTCATGCAAGAGTCTGCTTGATGCATCATTTTGGATACTAGCTTCACATGAATATCCAAATTAACTGCATGAGATAGCTTTCAACATTATTTCACCTTTTGCAACATCACATATTTGTGAATGTGGCCATACTACCCTGGTAACAATTAAAAATTATCGATCACGGCTTGAGGTTTAACATGGGCTCAGATTGAGTGTTTCGAGCAGATAAAGTGTGCTCGAATATGCATGCCAGAGCTTACATTAAAATAAAAGAACAGGTTTTTCTAATAATTTTATATAATCTTATTAGTTATACAAATTTGCACTTCAGAAGCGCAGGCCTATATAGACAATATTATAACATACATGTAGACCTACTATTATATAAGATTATATAGTCGCACAGTCACATTAATGTTCCAAAGGCGCAAAATCTCATTGGGGTCCGTGACCGGGACAAAAAATTAAAAAGGGGTCCGTGAGTCTGAAAAGGTTGAGAACCGCTGCTTTATAGAAGTACAGGCAGGACATACTTATAATTATGACCTATACCAAATTCATCAATACCGTTATGTTTCACACCAGAAAAGCTTGTTCATGTATATCAGGAGCTTATTAGCGATGTCATCTAAAGTTAAGCAAGGTGAGAATTGCCACGTGGGTTGAGGGTTCAACCCCCATCCCCATATTCATTCTTGGTAGGCTACCCCAGAGTTAAAGTCTTCATTGCACACACCCCAACATCCACATACGTCAACGTCTGAGTCCATCAGTTATTTTTCTACAGTTCTCATACTGAAGTTAGGTCCGCTAGAGCAGCCAGTTCGTTTGGTCGATCTTCACTGTGGGTCTGTGTGCCAGGTCATAATCTGGGGGGGGAGCAGCAGATACAGCATGATGCCACAGTGGAATCCGTTGGAGAGGTTCGTCATGGGATTGTGCAGTTGCGGAGGTTGGATAGGATAACTTGAAGAATGTCAACTCCACAGCACATTAATTCCAAACAGAACAGTCGACGCCAGCTACATAGCCTAAAACAGCAACATACGCCTACAATCCCTACATCCCTCGCCACAAAAAGTTATCCAAACGTCATTCTGCTCTTCGAATTTCAGACAGCAAACATTTGCACAGACCAGTTATCTAAGTGGACGACAATGATATATAAAGTGCAGTTGTCAACGCAGTAGTGTTCAGAGAGGTAGATTCCGTGACTCAGAGTCGCCTACACACGAGCAAACCTGGGGATTTATTCAGCAGCCTCTCCGAAAACAAACCAGTTAACCAGGGTGGACCAATCTGGCACGATGTCCTTAAACGTGCATCGGCGCATAGCGAGGAAGGACAGCACTGTGTGTGTGACGCGTAGGTGGAGTTTGTCGTTGAGTGACACTCGTATTTTTTCATTTGCATGTGTAATCGTAAACTCCAAAGTTTAAAGTGTAAGTCCTTAGCAGGATGCATGGTACTAGCTTATATATTCACGAGTGCTATGTCAAATCAGAGAGGTTGTCCAAAGAGGTCCGGTGAAGTTACCTTACTTTTACTCCATGTTATTTGAGACGGAAGATTGGCAAGGTGGAGAGGAAACCTTGCAGGCAGTGATCAGGAACGAGAATTGTGTACTCCGGGGGGTTTATTTCCGGACGAAGTGCCAAAACTTTACAACTTTCCCTTTAGGCTGCATAATTTTAAACTCCCAGCAGAAGATGATGGAAGATGATAGCGAGAGTTCAATACCAGAAAATAGTAAACAATCATTTTCTTACGAGAACAGTGCTAGTAACGATTTTACTTTTCATGTTTTCTGTACCTGGATTCGGTTTGGCATCTAGATTTTCAATAATGCGAGGAATAGGCTGTTAAGGGGATTGTGTTGCGAACAAATTAAGCACACATGGAAGGTGGATGATTGGATGGACTAGGCAGGAATTCTTGAAGATGTTGGGGTTTTAATTGGAATGGACAGCCTACGGGATGATATTAAAGTACAGAAGCCAACAAGGCAGAGAATTGGACAATTTCGGGTAGTTACAGACGTCATCAGCAGCCTCACATTGAATAGTGAATAATGAGTGCAATAAAACCGCAAAGATAATAATTTGTCCTACCCACAGGTCACACAGAGGCACCACAACGCACACGCTACATCACCTCCATTCTTTTACCTCTAGCTCTCTCTTCACGTGACAAAGCAACTGTTGACATTAACTGTTCTGCCGAAATTATATGACAAACAATTGACAAGTACCGCTGTCAGCAATTATTGCATCCTGGCATGTCAGGCTCCTCTTCACAAGAACAGATCGCTCTCTGCATGTCTGTTTCTGTCTTTCTCTCTTTGCCGGTGCTTAACAAAGACGAGCAGCATCCTGTAGATGCGCATTCCACTTCGTTAACCGCAGTGTTCGTGAAAACAGAGCCGATGCTAGAAGACCTTCACTCCGTATACACGAATGAGTAAAGCACTCGCTGCTTAGGTCATGCCACTGGCCTTGAAGTTCACTATCATCTCCCTAATTAATCTCTCGCGCAAAGATCCTAGAGTAGGTATATATACACAAGATATGAATACTCAAAGTCATTCTGCTGAACTCCAAGACCTCTATTTGAAGGGTCTTTTGCTGACTGTCAGCGACCAATTTAACTCAGTCACTGCCTATAATTCTGCCAGTGCCAGTCCCAAGCCTGGGGAAACCAGGAGGTCAATGCTAATCATCTTCGATGCAACACAGTGTCTTTAAAATGGCAACTAACCAAACAAAGTAAAATTTCGTAGTGTCTGGCTTTTGTTATGTCAAAGGTTTTTGCCTGCAACCCACACAGTTGTGGGCTCCTTAAACCAGGTCGTGTTATTCAAAGGGTCCAATGAACTTGACTTTATCATCTGATCATGCACTTACACATACATTCCCCCCTATATAGGTGGTGGGCAGTCGTTCTGCCTTCTTGACCATAGCGCAAGTGTATACAAAACCACACACACAAGACCTTTGTTTAAAAAGTATTCTGTTATTATGGTCATGCACGCTCAGTTAGTATGCCAAAGCATTTAGCTAGCTTTTTCCTAATAGACTTTGTAGCCACTAAACTACTGCACTCGATTCATATGTAAAATTATGATTTATATAATAATTGTAAACCTATACTTATGCAAGTTAAAAAAATTGATGACGACAATTTAGCAAAATCCTGACATTCCTGATCAAATATCATTTAATCTAGGCCTACAGTTGATGCAGAAAACATAAATAAAAAGTCTATAAGCAATAATAGCAAGTGTTTCTCAATTACGTAAATAAAATAATAAAATGATAAATTAATATTTATCGGAACAATCAGCATAGGCTAATAATAATATGTCCAAAAACGAGACAGTGAAAGATTTTAAGAATATAAAATAATATAGGATATATTATATAATCATTCTACTTATTAATATTATAAATTTTTCAGTCATCAAGTTTGTCCTGATGTTGATTACGAAAAACATTAAAAATTAGGACTTGATATACGATACATGGAAATCGAATTATACCCAACTCAACTTATTAACGAATTATCTTTAAAAATGTTTCAAGCCATAAGCAGTTAGTGAGTGTAGTTAGTTAATTGTAGTTGGAACTCGCTCTGACGATTGCATTCCAAGAGTCAATTGTCCAAAAAGTATTTACAGCATTCCATGGCATCAATAATCCAACAGACGTTTTTGATCACGCAGCTTCACAACGTACACATGTAGAAGCAGGAATATCTGGCTAACAGTAACTGGACTTTAAACAGGTTTGCATGTGCAGTGGTCTTGGCCTATTTCTGCACCAGTAGCATATGCAGATGAATATTGCATAACAGAAAATTTATGAAGCCATTCCAGTGCCTAAATGCCCGTATACGTTAGGTTGAACACGGGGCAGAGTACAAGAATGTCTGTTTTAAATCGCTGCTGCCTATTTTTTTTAGCAATATTCAACCACTATACAAGTATGGTACGTACATAGAGACATACAAGTCATATACCTACGTAAGAATGTATATATAATTTATAATATATATATATATATATATATATAATTATATACAGGCTTGGAGGCATACATCCATTTATACATATAACATACTTACATGTATATATGTTCTATACCCCCTTAAAATTGTGTCAAATGGTATAAAGCTGGCATGGTATACGATGTACTTCTCTTTCCCAGATGAAAGTAGACAAAATTAAATGACAATGCAATATTTAGCTAGATTTTCAGGAAAATATAAGGTCAGCATTGGGTTTTGAGTAAAGATCGAAAAAGTAATGGAATGGCTGGGAGTTGTCTCTTCCCACTCTCTCTGGTCTGCAGATCGACTCGATTTCCTAGTTCTCCAGACAAGGGCTACCATGACTCAAACACGTGCCTTTGCCACGTGGGTCCTTCTATGGGTCATGACCTCCACTCAATCCATAGAAGGAAATTATTTGTGTTCCCAGCCTCATCCCTTCGTCGCTTGAAGACTTTATTTCCTCGGGACTGTCACGCTAAGAGCATCTCTGAATACTTAGTGCTGAAAAGAGGCACTTTGTAACTTCTCAGAGAGTATGTCTTGCCAGATGGAGGGTGACTTGGCACTTAAAGGTCACCCGATAATACTTCTTCTCCGACTCCGTCTAGTCTAGATAGTAACAAGGACACAGATTCTTGGTCCTAGATATTCATCATCAAAGCTCAAATTAAAATGGCATCCTGCGTCTGTAACAGGCCTGCTGCAATAAAACTTTATAATCATCCGGGTCATCAAGTAAAAGTATAAATAGTTCTGCACAATAAAAATCTCATACTTATTTCAACATAAATGTTCTGTTTTGTATTTTTAATATATAATTTTTACACTGTCATTGCGTTTCTTGAGCACTTCTTACATCTGACATTGCTCTTTGGGTCTACTTTGATGTCCATTATAAAAACTTCTGCTCTGCACATGGCAATTAGTTTTTCCCACTTACATTAGTGATATATCTTCGTACAAGTTTATTTTATTGGAACATATATTTCCAATAAGTCCCAATTTTTGAGTATGTGTGTAGGCATAGAATGTAGGTATTTTATCAAGGCACTTGATAAGCTGTTTTTTAACTTAAGTACACTGCAGCAGAGTCATATAAACAACGATCCTCATGTGCAGAGTCTGGGGGAGTTTTATAACTTATTACGTACAGTCTTGTGCATGGACTAATTAAACAAGAACTAACAAACGACGCTAAATCATCTTATGACATCACTGCAGAACTCACAAAGCTAATTTTATTACTCTATTGTAGGTAATTTGTAGCCTACAGCCAGCTGTTCCAAGAACTTATGAGATGTTCAAGGCACCAGCCACAAACATAGTTCCGTTTCTTAACCAGATGTTTCTGAAGCATCCAACCAACCAATCCAAGCATCCAATGAGATGAACCTGGTGGTCAACTAGGGCTTCGATCATTAATTTCGGTTGACGTACGGTTGACAAGACGGCAACAGCTCCACCGACAATTACAGCGCGTTCCGGGAGAGGGCTGTTTCATATCTGAAGCGACTACATGGGTGCACTTTATGAACATCATAATTATGAACAATATGGTAACTGATAGGCATAATAAAACCAAAATGGACTCTAAGCGGATTGGAACATTGTCTGCTCAAAAGAAGTCACACATCTTCTGCCAATTTACATCAATATCATCATTACTCCTGACATCGTGTCCACTCCTGTCGCCTCTACCATGCGTACTCTGCTACACGTAGGCTTGCAATCATGAATCTCCCAGACCTACCACCTGAAGTTCTTTGACTGTGAACCAGCTAGTTTTGTGTTTCTCCCAGAAATTTCCAAGATTTACATGTATAGCTTACATTACATGTTCTCATTTCTGCAATTATTACTACAACCAACATGACAGCCAATGCAGTCTTCCCAATCCTGCCGCCGGCCCCCCCCACCCCCCCCCACCTCCCCCCCCACCCCCCCCCCCACCCCCACTACTGCCACTTCTGCCAGCACTGCTAACATCAGCAAACCAGTCATTGCTAAATCTCGCCAATTATTTCACGTCTACCAACACTAGTGATCTCTCAAGGATTTAGCAATTGGTTGGTTGTAGTAATTATGGCTTCCATTCAATGAGTTGGAATCAAAGATTCTTTCCAAATAATATTACGATGCTTTCCTTATCAATTATAGTCCTCAGGTGGGCTAGTTGTACACAGCTGAATGATCTTTTGTCAAAGCACAAACCCAAACATAGACTTCATCTGGGCATGTCTCTGATGATCTCAATGATCCGTGTGCAAACAAGAAGCAGACTTCCAGCCTGAAATCTACCGTTCCCGTCTTCTCTCCCGTTTCAAGCCAAAAATCCATAATCCGTTAACAAATATTGAGTCAAGTCAGAGAATAAACATTTGTGCAAGACTTTGCGACTATAATATAAATGACAGGCAATGTCTTGTTCTGCCACGGAAGCACTGCCTTTGACAACCATGCAGCCCCAAGCAATTCATTGCTGGATGCATGTATGGCAAAACCATTTAAGCCCTTAACCATTTTCATCCTTTCATCTTGCTGCTTCTTCATAAATCTACCGAAGTCTTATTTTTACAGCTGTTAGTCTGGCTTCCATCCTGCAAGCTAATGGATAGATTTTAAATCACAATCAAAAACTGTATGAGTGACAGCTGCTTGAACTAACTTAACCCTGGACTCCCCCTGGAGAGCCTGAGCATTGGAAATGATGCAAGCTCGATTCATATACAAACTATACCATTAATGTTTATGAATATACTTGTTCCAACTAACGATATATATTCATTTCAATTGCATATATATTTATTCCAACTAAGGTTACACTCAATCTGCCTTAAGCTATACCTAAGGATTATACTCATTCCAACGAAAGATCTACCTATTCCAACAACCGATATATATTTCAAAAGGCAAAAATTCTTCCAGCTCACGGATATTGGTGTCACAACAAGCTTCGGTATAACAGCCTCAGGACTAACGTACAGAAACTCGATAGTAATGTCTTGAAAAACGCTTACATAATGATTAGCACACTACATAGAGCTAGACAGTTCAAAGATCATATGTCTACTAATAAAAGCAATAACTGCAGCCTCTTCCGATTGTAATGGACGCCATGCCTGGAGAGCCAGTCTCAAGACTGGATGAAGCAGGAGGTCAATGGCATCAATGCTAATAATCTTCGTTATTACAGTGCCATTGAACTGAAACTGCTATTGCTACTGCTGCTGCTACTACTACTACTACTAGATGTATGTCAAACCCCAGACAGCTTGTAATTTGTTGTTGCTATGTCATATCATGGATGATTAGTGTTGCCCTCCTTCTTTCTCGAGGTTTGGGACTGGCACCGCCAAAGTAAGAGCAGTGGTGGACAATATCTGTGTACTTTCTAGGCTCTGCCTTCTTCCCCATTCAATAACACCTTGGAAACTACTCCTATACCAGGCAAGATTCCAGCACTATGAGTGGAAAGATCTTTGCATTTCAGGCAGGAAATCCAAGAATCCTAAAATACAATTCAGCATCTTCAATCAGGGAAGCTAATTAATTAGCAACAGGCCCAAGGGAATGCCATAAATATCTAGTGTTCATTCAGGCAGTCTTAATAACAGTTCATGGCAATAGATATTCAGATTTTCACACACATCAGCAGGGAATGGGTCAGCTAGGACAATGGATAGCACAGCCACAATGCAGACTTGTCCACACCTATCCCTGAGATCGGACCGGTCCCTTGAGAGGCTTATAAATGTTTGATCTGGAATTGCTAATGTCCACCCATCAATGACACCGTGGTGACCACATGAAATGAGATGGAGAGATTATGGAAACGACATCAGAGTTTTATAGCACCAAAGCCAATGGCCATGACCACATCAATTCAACACATCAATTCAACGGCTCTGTTGCTATGTGTAGTTGATTGTACTGAGGTCAAAGTCCACCTGGTCAGAATTGGGGAGGGACACTCCTTTAGTGTTACATGATCACAAAGGGGTTGGACTTCTGCAGATTCTGGCGACACCTAAGGTCAGTTTCTACGACTGCCAGAGAATAAGAATGAGCGTTAAAATAGTCCCAGGCGAAACTCTGCCATGGTTGCACTATGCCAGCGCCAGTCCCAAGCCTGGATAAAGGAGGAGGGCGACACTAATCATCATTGTTATGTGAGTGTCGTTAAACAGTAACAAGGTAGTCCCACGCATCACGCGTCCTCATAGGCTCATCATACCAATGGTGTACCAATATCTCAGACATATGAATCCTGGCCTAGCACATTTCATACTCAATTCAGGTCATATACGTGAATACCGGTAGGTCCCTTTCTGTAGAATGGACTTATTTCATAGTAGTGAAGATCTTAATACTTAATCAATTCATTGAAAAATGACCAGGGTCGAAGCCATACGTTCGTTATAGCAAATTTGTGTATATTCACATATACTGTGCATAATTAATTATAGGCCAAGCATCATAGACGTACATTTGCTACAATGGAAGACGCTGTGAAAAGTTGTAAATACTGACAGTAGGTGTCACCACAGTAGAAGACATCCTGGTAAACAAGGCCATTTTTACCATGCAACCCCAAAATTACATGGGGTGTGGTCTCTGCCTTTTCAAGCACCTATTATAGTCAAATACACAAGAGATAAGATCCCGGCATGATCGAAATTGAACATTGGGTGGATAAGATGCTATCATAATGACAACAGCAATTAGTTTTAGGTACTAAAGGATGATGTGAAATAATTTGGAAGAGAAGAAACCGTTAAACTAGGTCTAACTTTAGCTGGATATGGTCGTTAGCACTTACCAGCATCCTGGAGCATTGTAAAATTGCGCTCAAAACAAGCTCAGAACCAGGTGCAGTAGTGCACTCAGTTAAGTTATAGGCTGATAATTGCAATAATTTAGACACTATTTATGCGGTAATTATAGATAAATAAGGGCAAACAGTATAGTGAAAAATAAACCATAGGTGGGGTAGTCTGACAACCTAATAGGCTTACCTATTTGCCTTAAGTAATCATCACAGACATCATAATTGTCTCTGCCATAACAATCATCATTGTCACCGTTGATGTGCCAGGGCCATCATCTATGTCACCGGTCTAGACAGTAGCATTTATTTATTGGATATTTCAGAACCTCACAAACATTTTCTCTTTCAAAGACCTCTCAGCAGAGTATAAGAGGCTTACCAACAACAGCAAATCATGCCAACATATAATTAAACAGTGATGCTACCCACTGTGACCAACTATATGGAATTTCGGCTCCTATACTAACAGAGCATTATTACGCCCACTCATATTTTTATATCTAAACATCTAATCTAATATGAACATTTGTAAAGCGCTTCTCACGGCAGAGCTATTCAGAAGCGCTCTCAGCGTGACAGGCTGAAAAGAGAAAAGAGAAAGGTCTTCAAGCAGCGAAGGGATGCATGTGAATTCGCCACCAGAATTCTGCTACGAAATGTTCATCAACGTGTCTTGTAGGAAGATATTCACACTTGGCATCAATAAGATTTTTGTTGAATTGAAATTCATGGTAGGCTAAATTTCTAATAATGAAATATGAACACAAAATCATCATCATCAAAATCCCTCCTAATATAATCACAGCACGGCTCAATCCTCTCTCTCTCCCCTCCAGATAAAATCCCTGGAAAAAATCCCAAGCCTTCTGCTTCACAAATTACGCAACCAGGCAATAGCCATCCTACCAGGATAATGTCGTCCAGCCATGCATTCTCAAACCGAAATGCCATCTGCTTGAGCACTGCTGTTTAACTATATACCCTGTCATATCAAGGATGATTAGTGTCACCCTCCTCCTATTATCCAGCTTTGGGACTGGCACTGTCTGAGTGCCAAGAGTGGTGGAGTGGAAATGCCATCTGTGGCATCCACAGATAATGAAGGGTCGTTATTGTTATCTGACCCTTCAATTGGGTGTCTGTCTCCACTTGGCCATTGTCAGAGGCCATTGTTAATGGGGCTCAGGGCTAGGAATGAGGTTTTTTCACGTAAGGGTATACGGTAATTTTCTCCTTGGAAGCCGATTTGTCTTTGAGCTGTCACAGGCAGCAGGTGTCAACGCCAAGGACTATCATGTCCCTTCAACTCCAGGAGATAGGTAGCCACCACTGGGTGTCACACTGATGGAACAGCACTAAATCATCTAATAATCATCCCTGACAGAGGAACAATGGAGCTAATTTGAATGGGTCGACCACGTGGGGAAGGCTGTTAACCAAAAAAAGAACCTTATTACTAGGCACAAAGCAGGCGGATACAAGCAGAAGTCACAATACACAAACTGGAAACCAAACATTGGAGATAATGAAGTATCCAATTGGAACAAAATAAATCGAAAGAACCAAAAGCAGAAATGTTTTCTTAAAATGACTGAATTTGCAGCTTGTGCCCTATTGAAATAATCTTTTATTATATCAATTCACAAAGGCACCTTGAGAATGATACCGGTATCCACATGAAAATCTTCTCACACAGTACTTGTAGAAAATCATGGATATAACTTTACATGGTTGGAAAAATTGTAGAGTAGCGTCATATAGTACTGAGCATCAATTGTTGTATTATAAATTATAATTCAGCCACCTACATTTATAGCCCTAACAGGGAGAAATAGAGACAACCCAGCTGCAATGAGTACACTGGCCGGGAAGATGGGACGGCAAAGGAAAGGAGACCACTTATTCAAAAACACTTCATACACAGGGATAAAGCACGGAGTCGGTATTCATCATCTTCATTTGCATGCAGCCTACTTGAACACCTGCCTGCCTGACCCTTGAACCATCGCCTGAAACCAAATCAACACCTCCTCTACCTGTAGATTCTCCTCTGACTCACTCACTACCCGCCATCAATAATAATAATCGACATCCACAGCTCTTTGGGACACTGTAGAAATCTCGAGATTATGATGACGATCTCATGCACGCAATATTTACGTAGCTCAGGGCGGTGTTGGAAATTCACCAACTGACTCATCCCAGGATTAACTTTTTCCCACCAACTACCAATTATAATGATAAAAAACAGGTCTAAATTGATGAATGCTCCACCGGTGCCAAGCGTTTGCAGGCCAACAGAAAGCCATCCCATACTTATCAATGATGACATCTGACCAAATCTCATCAATAAAAATAGGTCATCTTAAATCCATTTGATAAATTGCTTTTTGTACCTGATATCGGTGGGTTTATCAGGGTATTTTTTAACCAATAAATGAATCATATAATAAGATCTCTGTGCAGAATAGGTGTCACCTTAACCAATCAATCGTAATTTATATAGCGCCCCTTCAAGGTATATACTCAGAGGCGCTCCCGGCCTAGATCAAGCGACTACTCAGAGGCGCTCCCGGCTGAGATCAAGCGAAAAAACAGTCTTCAACAGTTTGTGAAATTGAGATCAGCTTGGGAGGTGTCGTATAATCAAGGGAAGTCCATTCCAGGTTGGTGGACCAACCACAGAGAACGAACGCCTCTGCATTGCTGCAGAGCGAATGAAAGGAACCATTAAGTCACCATGGACAGCAGAGCCCAGTGCGCGGCGGCCTATGCATAAATATTAACACATTGACCCAGTTACCCTTAGGTTTTGGAGTGCCATCATGTTACATCTTCTGCATCAGACACACTGGCATAATAGAAGTGTTTATTATTAACAGCAATAATCCTGTTGTATCTTGTATTAATATGGATGATCAATTCATGAGATTGGAAGAGTTGTGATTCATCAGCTAGACTTGACCTCCCCGTAATCTGACCTGGCACCGGAACCCACAGAGCAGCATGGTTATTAAGAACTTGATATATACAGTATGGTGAATAATCCCGTCTCTATGACGAGGCTTTTGTATGGTGTTGAGAGATTTCTAAAGACTTATATTACATTAGACATCAGGTAGGAACTGCCTGTGAGTAAGAGAAAATTCATACAGTACTGTTAGAATCGCCGCACTGTGCTTTCCAGGACCAGGTGGCTCTAGGGCACGTGTACGGTAAAGATGTTCCAGGTATAATAGCAACTTGAGCTGCGTAGTTTTCATTGCAAGCTGTGCTCTTGTGTTACAACTCATAACTAAAGCCAGACCGAAAAGATAAACAGAACGATATGTCCATTGTATAACCAGGCATGCAGTCTATGATGACTAGACCCGTCTTCATCATCATCCACGATTCAACTACGCATTCTGTGAAATCCCGATCTTCTGACGCATACATCCTGGCACCAAGCGGTGATGGCTTCCATCAGCTTCGATCTTAATTCTGTATGCGAAAGATAAGCCGGTCAGGAAGTCGCCTTATCTGTGGTTCCTAGTTTTTATCATATGTAAGCGTTCGAGTCTTTGTCTTATAGGTTCCTCTGTTTGCACGGAAAAAAACTCACAACCTGTAGCGTCTGGTTTGTTGTATATACATGCGTGGCACTTTATATATTATAAACTGCCACGCATACATGCATAATTGCATATGCATATTTATATACAACAAAGGCCAACCCATTACAGTGGCGGATCCAGAACGTTTCGAAGGGGGTCCAAAATTTTCGGTCTTGTTGGTGGAACAGGGGGGAAAAAAGGTTTTTTTTCGCCGCAAAAAAAGTTGATGATCTTTTTTTTAGTCATCGACCGATTTTTTGTGAAAAGAAGATACCATTTCAACCGCTAAATCGAACTGGGGGGGGCACGGTCCCATACGATTTTTTAATGGGGGGGCCTGATGTCCCGTTTTTCTCTCCCGCTTCATATATTTAATGGCTTGTTGAAACCAAATGGGGGCCACGTTCCATGCAATTTTTAAAAGGGGGTGCCATGGCCGGATTGGCCCCCCTGGATCCGCCCCTGACCCATTATTATATAACGGGTGCAGCCGAGAGTTTTATGTAGAGGTGAAAATTTTATTCCATCGAATTACTTGGCTTCACAGTGTAGCCCAGGGTCGAGTCCTATAAAGCAGACAGTACTGGTCCGAGCCTTGTCCAAGACAATGGATAAAACAGGAACAATGCTGACCTGTCCACGCTTGTCCTCAGACAGGTCCCTGGAGAGATTTTTATAATTATGGAAATGACAAATTTCCTCCCATCAATGGTACCGTGGTGACCACATGAAATGAGATGGAGAAATTGTGGACACCACATCCTAATATAGTTCCACAGCCAAAGCCTAGGACTGCAATGAATCAATTGCCCTGCTGCCAGGTCTTAAGTCTGACTCGACGGTCATGGACGGCGTCCAGGCACCTATTTTCACCTCTGAAGGCCGTCCTCCCACTTATTAGGTGACACAGCCTGAATAGGTAAGGGCGTCCAGATATTTACGTTAAAAACTGTGATCCCAAAATATCGGTTTAAAAAACAGAGAGGGCACAAAATAGCAATTATCAATTCAGTGAATTATTATATAAATTATTTTCATCAATCCAGCTCCAATTTAATCATGAATCATTTTCATCAATCCAGCTTCTGCTTAAGCAACGGTCATTGTCACCCTGGTCCATGTCTTCATTGCAAATCGATTGTATTACTGCTCTTCTCTTTACTTTGGCCTTTCTCAGGTTCGTCTGCGTGGTTTGGAGGGGGTCCTGCGGGCTGCTGCTAGCCTGGTGGGTGGCGTTCCTAAGTTTGGCCACATCTCTGATTACATTCGTGATGTCTTACATTGGCTTCCGGTTCAGTCACGCATCCACTTCAGGGTTGCTTCTTTTGCTTGGCGCTGTGTCTTGGGCACAGCACCACCTTATCTCTGTGAGTTATTCACTTTGACCTCTACTACTGTGGGTCGCCGATCTCTGCGCTCGGCCTCTAGAGGTTCCTTACGCCTGCACTGCCACTAGGCAGAGCAGGGCATTTTCGGTCAATGGACCTTCCGTTTGAAATGACCTTCCCTCTAACCTGCGTTCCCACCCTCGGAACACGTCAGGCTCATTCTATGGATTGCTTAAGACTTTTCTTTTTGACTGGGCTTGGGTCGGAAGCGCCTCTGAGTAGAGTTCTTGAAGGGGCGCTATATAAATTACATAGATAGATAGATAGATAGATAGATAGATAGATAGATAGATAGATAGATAGATAGATAGATAGATAGATAGATAGATTTTCGTCAACCCAGCTTCTATTTAAACAACTATTTTCATCGATCCGGCTTCTATTCAAGCATGACTTCCTTTCATCAATCCAACTTCTATATTAGCACGAATTATTATCATCAATCAGCTTCCATTTAACCAGGAATTCTTTTCATCAATCCAGCTTCTATGTAAGCAAGAATTTTTTCATCAATCAATCGCTATTTTGATTATCACTATTTTTGCATCCGCGATTATATGCGTTGCTATTTTGTGATCGCTATTAAGCCTATTATTAACACATACCAGTCCAGACACTTCTTTTTTACACTTCAAGCCCTGCCTGCTGCTGTATGCCATTGTTTAGGGGCCTTGTGCAATGTGCAGGACCAAGTGTAGGGTGCTTCACTCATAATTCTTCACCACATGGTTGTGTGCACTTTTGAACCTTGGAAGTAGGGCAATTATATAAAATACAGCTGTAGTGTACCGGTACTGTGCTCTCAATTGTGTGTGCCAACTGCATGTTCTCACAATTATATTCCCTAAAGAAAACTTACTGAACCTTGACAAATCCTCACAGGTTTATAATATACAACCTATACATTTCCCCCACAGGTTCCACACCTGAATAAGATAAATCTTAATGTTTAAAAACATACATGAAGCTGTGATTTTTCAGCCGAATCCTATTCTCTTTAACAACCCTACAACTTCAAATCGAACTGCATTAGTTATACCAGGTCATAACTAGCAACCACTTTGCATCATAAAAAAACCACCTTAAACCTATGGCAGCTATTCACATCATAGGGTTTCCACTCGGCCTGCCTGTGTGCTTGCCTGTCTGTCAACGACATCCATGTCAATTCAGTCGGCTACACGCAGAGGGTTAATGGTAATTGCATCAGTAACTCCCACGGACGACATACGCCAGGCGATTAGGCTACGTGTTCCCGTAATTGCCTACCTTGCCGTCTGAGCTGTATCCTACCCTTTGAATGTTGGGTTTGTCATGCTATGTCCTACCATCGAGGATCACTAGCACAACCCAACCATACACAACAGCGGACAGCGCCGCATCTCTCCATCATGTGCACAGGCACATACCGGCACATATGTCTCTTCAAATGGGCTCACAAGCTCCGGAATACATCGACCAACGCGAGGCTAATTTGTTTTTAATTAAATGTCCCGGCTAATACCTCTACACGTCAGATCCGGTGAGCCAATTTCTGATTTTATCTGCAGACTGTGGCAGGTCTTTAGAGGAGACCCAAATGCAATGCAATACAATTTCATTTGATAACATTCCCCTTCATAAAAATTCAGACGTGGACAGGCGACACACGACCATAGGATGGTGAGCACTGATAGATTGAGCCTCAACGACTTGCTCTCAAGGTCCCTCTATATATAAGTCACCAGACTGGGAAACTTGAACCCATACTATCCATGTTATACGCTGAGCAACCCTTAAGTTCAAATTTCTTTGCCCTTGAAACAACCGAGTGCCACTCCTCTCTACATTGGCTTCCACCTTCAATCCACTGTGTCCATTAACCATAATTTTATATCTTCGAATCCAGCAGCATCTTTATAGATGTTCTCAGTTGCTTTCCCTCCATTCTTCACTTTATTGTCAGGGCTTTTTTAACGTGTGGTTGTACACAAAATGTGCAGTTCTAAGTGGATTTGTGCAGTTGTACAAGCACTTCTGTGCAGTTGTACACAGAATGTGCAGTTGTAGAAGCACTTCTGTACAGTTAAAACTAGCAAAACGGTCATTGTCTCCGATTGGAAGTAATTTACCATGAATGATGGGAAAGGAAAGAAGGAGTTGTGCAGTTCTAAAAATTCCTTAAAAACAGCCCTGTTCATTATAGTTCTTAGTTGGGATTTCCTCTGTCACTGTCAGTACACACCAAATCCACTTCCACTTTCCTCTTAGGAAAGAAAGGCTATATTGAATGCATTGGTATTTACAGCACACTAGCACCTCCGTGGGCGAGCTCAGCCTTTCACAAATATTTTACCCATCTGCCCATCACATCAGAATTATGCACAAATATTATCCCATCTTCCTAAATAGCATCTCTTTTTAAATGTCCTGAATATTATTAGAAAGAACTTTGTCATTCTGCATCTGGTTTTCTCAACAATGGAACAACTTCTACATGCAGAAAACCGTTTAACATGCCACAAACTAAACTTGAATGTTCGACTGGAAGAGATTTAACACTATATTTTTGAGGAATCCAAGCAGCAGCATCTATTCACCGATACCCAACAGAGTCAGAGGATTCATGTTTCACTTCAGTCTTCTGCAGCATCTACTCTTGAAAAGTCTGAGCAGCAGATCATGGACAAATTTTTCGTGCACAAAAACTGGTTTTACAAAAACTGGTAACTGTGGTTAGCAAGCTGGGCTACGGCAGCACAGGGTCGGGTTCAAATCCCACGAGGGCAGAAATCTACTTCACGAATACTGCTCCACTTGCATGGCCCCTAGTCATATCAGCTGCAATGTGTACCAGGGCTGACTTACAATGTCGGTGGCAAGGTGACACAGCAAGGGAGAGGAATGACCATTTTGCTTCATACCCTATGCTAAAGTTAGTCAAAATGAAGGCGTACATTGCTAATGCTTCATGCTCTCAGACTAGTTAAAGAGACAGCTGCTCTTTCTTGTGGCTTTCAGCGGTAAAAACGGTTTGTATCCTAAGGGCCATCCCTACATAAAATAATCAAAAATCGTAGTTTCAAGTTTCAACCTCTCTAAAATTTCTTAACTGTTTAGTAGTTACTGGTTAGAACTTAACAGAATTTAATTATAATGTAATTAAATGTTATCAGAACACCAAGAAAATAATACGTACATAGGCTTATGTGGACGTCACAATTATAAATTTATTTTGCGTACAAATCGCTCAAGTCCGGTTATTCCTCCCTGCGTTTGTAATATTTGGACAATGAACAGCCCCTTAAAAGGTCATTCTCAGTGTCTCATTGCTGTTTGCTAACTACAAAACCTCATAAAACAACATTGCGGTACAATCTAGACCTACTCATCCTAGGTCAGATTTGATGGCCAATGCTTGTACTTGCAGACCATATGGCTGATTGTAAAGCCACGATCCTCCAAGAGCAGCTTTTGAGACACCCTTGAAGTCTCTTTAACAATATGAAGTTGCTCTACGTGAGAAACTTATAACCAATTGAAACACGAATCTCAGCATTTTTATCTGCACTTGACACAGGTTAAGAGGCAATACAAGGCCATACATATGTCTTTATCCCTCCCCACCTCTATGAATTTTTAAAAAATGCCGCTCAAGCGTAACCGGCGGCAGACGTAGCATGCATGGTTCAAACATGAAAAGGCCCCTGTTAACACATTAGAGGGCAGACTGCAGCTCAGTAATCCGTCTTATACCTGAGTTTCTTAGTAGAATCTCGGTTCCCTTTGTTCAGTATTTGCTGGTGGCATATTATAGGTCGCCTGATAAGAAGCGATTTCACTGTCCTATAAGGTTTCGTCTAACAAAATAAACAGTCAATGTTGCCAGTATTCTACGGTTACAGGCATGATGCATCACACACAATTCGTGCAATATTTAGAGGTCTATCTGGGTCAGCTGATGTTGTCCAACTGATATGCATCGCGTCTGAGGAGTAGCCTATACTATGGAATGGTAATGTAACGTAATGCCCCAGTCGTGGGGCGCGGTGGTGTAGTGGTGGCATCGTTGCCTTGAAGCCAGAAGGTTCGAGGTTCGAATCCACCTCGCCGCGTAAGGACCTTGGGCAAGTCCTTCACTCGCATTTGCTCAGCGCTTCGGCGTGAAACTCCGATGCCGTGTCCGCTCTGCATTCGGGAGCGCCTCTGAGTAGAGTGAGCTTGAAGGGGCGCTATAACAAGTGCACATACAAACATACATACAAACAATGTAATTCAATGCACCTGGATACCTACAAGCCCAGATTCAAGCAATAGACTTCTTTGTAGACTCACCCAATGTTTGCACCCTGACAGTGCCAGTCCCAAGCCTAGATACAGGAGGGCGACACTGATTATTTTTGCATGAATACAGTAATGCGTACTGTACTCATGCAAAAGTATTTGCAATTACACCTGTTACAGTTAGATGTGACTACACGTAGCAGTTATTATGTAAAAAAGCAATTCTGATTACACGAGAAATTTAACTTTTACACACACTGTAATGCACATTACAAAAGCTGTAGCATATAACTAGGATAACTTTTACATCTCTGCCTCCAGAAAACTGCAAGGAATGCCAGTATTTGATAGGTAATTGATCAAAACCCTGGAGGATGACCAATATATCCTGATGTGTCACTATATATACTATTATAAAGCTGTCTACAAATGCCTAAACTCCACTGCATTAGGATTAGACAAAGTACAGGACCCATTACCACTCGGATTACACACTAAACCTCCTCCCCCCCACACACTCTACCCTCTGTCAGGTCAAGAGCTCAAATGCTTGCTCATCCCACAGTTATGACAACAGGTAATTGAGGCTTATTACGCCAATTCATCCAATTCCGTCCATTGGTTTGCTGGGGAAATGTCAAACACTCCCATGACCCATGATCGTTTCTCCGAAAAACGCCGAACATACTCGGTGCGTTCCATGTCAGATTGTCACACGCAATGCATGTGCCCCAAGTAAGCCGGGAAGGACTTTGTCTGCGCTCTATCACCTGTCGGTAATCACTAGTTGGCCAACTGTGTATAATACAGATTAAATTCCCACTTGAATTACGAGTATTGTACTCTAATCCATACTAAGGAGTAGACTCCTTGCAGGGCGCTATATAAATTTTCGGAATGAATGAATGAAGGATTCGCCCATACCGCCTCTCATACAAGTTACAATCTCTTCATAGATCTTGCACTCAAAAATGAAACACTCCTTTCCACAATCCTATCCCAATTCCTGTTAGCTCTTCCCTCTCTCTATCTCTGTATCGCGGCTCAAATCAAAAGATTAGTTATCTGACTCAGAACCTATTTTCACCCCACCTGCCCAACGATTTTGTTTTGACTGAGCCTCTGTGAATCAGCCGGTTTCCCGCAACTTGGCACTTCTTCTTCTCTTCTTCTTTCTTCTCTTCCATCATTGGTTTGACGATGAGGCCTTTACGAAATTTCTCCAAACTTCTCTGTTCATGATTGTTTCACCAATCTCGGCTAAGCTGGTGCCTTTCTCCCTCAGGTCTTCTTTGATGTTATCCATCCAAGTCTTCCGCTGTATAAGTTATAACTTGGCACTTAGGACACTATAAATTGCAAGGTTACAATATTAGGAAAAGCGTAAAAACTTGTGTTCCACGTCAGCTACGTGAATGCACTTCGGGCATGCTTAGAACCAGCATCTCAACACCCAGAGTGAGGGAGGTCCAGCTGTGCTTCATAGCCCCCACCCACCCAGGGTTGACGGCAAACGACCAAAGGAAGACGTTCTGTTTCTCATATCGGATGCACAGACGATTCAAATCATTGCCATCGGCTGACAGGGAAATAGCTGCGGCATTGCACGCACTCCAACAGCAGCAGTCTCCCACCACTTGACTTAGTCATTGATTTTGATGGACCTCCGTGGTCTGTCGGTCATCTAAAGGTCCTCTCTGTTATTCATCACGCCCACACCAACGCATACCACTGCCAGAGTATCATCACGTAATTATAATTATTGTATCTGGCTGATAATTGCAACTTAAAATCATGCTGAGTGAAGCTTCCGAGGTATTTCTATACTGGACAGGCGCCATTAGTTTCTGCTGCAACCAGTAATCAGTTTGGTGTCTAGGCTAGTTGTATGAAGGAGCAATAACAGTGTTCACTGTTAGCCCGTATTAATTTTGAGTGAATTCTAGCACAGGCCAGACAGTAGTGTTGCAATTCAAACAAGATTAATTACAGGGTGAGAATTGCCGGGGGGGTTGGGGGGTTTCGACCCCCCAGTCTTTCTTAGAGCCCCATGTTAAAGTATGATTTTTATACCCCAATTCCAAGTGGATAATGGTCCAACCCCCCCAGTTATTTTTCCACAATTCTCACACTGAATTTAATTATATAGTGCTCACTTATTTAAGAGGAATTCATCAGAGGCATTTGTTAATTAATACCAGCATGGTTTATAAATACCAGTCTGTTTAATTAATGCCAGTCTGGCTACATAATTTATATCGGTATAATTTAGTCAATTGATAAGTTTAGAATTCTCACAATTAAAAGACCACATGGCTGGAACCTCATGATGGACTTTTGTTCGAAATGACTGTTATTCTCACAATATAACTGTTAGATGCCAATTTTTTCTGTCGTGCAAAGTAAAAAAAAATAGTAAGTGTCTTTTAAGTAAGAACTTTGCATGAGGTAATTAAAAGAAGTTATATAAAGTGTTTCAAGTGATAAAATGTAAGAGCTGCTATGATACAATGTTCTTCTCATTCTACTCTACGTTGATTTTTCTCTCATGAACACCGTACAATCATCAGAGCACGTGCCATTCAGAAGTTTTTAAATTCTTCAATTTAAACTTGTATCATAAACTGTTGATTGCTCAGTTTCTAGGTGTCTGTGGGAGACAACCAGTGGAGACAATCCCAACATAAAAATCCGTCATCATTCACTAATAAAAATAATATAAATCTTCATTTAATTCCAAACTGACACAATGCAGTGCTAACGGCTACATTATTTTCATATAGTACAATGGATGATCACAATTTATTACACGCATTGAATTTAACTGTTGGCAGCCAGCAGGGCGCTCATGTAAGTAAGTACTGTTGTAAAGTTTGAGCATCTCTCGTACAAATCAAGATTACTTACTTACTTACTAGAAACACCATTCAAATCAAGAGATACAATCCTCTTATTTATATGGTTATGGTTGTATAAGATAAGCTGTCATTCTGTTTTCATTCATCATCGTCATCATCATCATTATACATTAATAGAAAAATATGAACATCCATACCTACTTACACATCCATATATTATATATATATATACCTAATAACACATCAAGATATATACATATAAATATATACATATACAGACATTATGCAAGCCTACTTACCTTCCTACCCATATGCTTGTATGTACAATGTACATAAAGTACCCAGACGTCCAGACAAGAGACAAGCACAATTGCACATCTATGACTAAATCATTACATTGAATAAATGGGTCACGTAATAAGTGGGCCACACATGGCACATGGGCAATGTAAGTCACTCACTTAATTTACATTCATATAGTGCACTTATTGGCTAAGCAAGTCATGTAAGTAAGTAGATCAGCTATAGGTGAATATCAATATGAGCAAGAAGAAAGCCGTTATTTGAAATCTCCTTTCTGAATTGCCAGACGTGACAGCAAAGCACAAAAGAAGCGAATCTTGCATCAAAAGCAGGCAAGTCCGGAACCACGCGTACCCCTGCTGAATACATTTGCCCTGGGACAATAGATTTGCCCTGGGGATAAAAATCCACCTGCCACGCGCAGCATTCAACTCCAAATTAAACAGAATCCCTGTGTACCTAACCTCTCTGAAACAGGCAAACATTGAAATAGGACACACACACACACACACACACACACACACACACACACACACACACACACACACACACACACACACACACACACACACACACACACACACACACACACACACACACACACGCACACACACAAACGCACACACACACACACACAAACCGCTTGGGCTCTGTTCGTCGTTGCACCTGAGTATTGAATAGCAATACGGTTTCATCACCTGTGCGAATTCTATTTATACCATCCATTCAACTTGACAGCCGTTGACAGCCGCCTAAATATTAGTTATTTATGCTTCATGACTAGAAAGTCATACTCCGTTTTATTACTCATCTATTTGCTGTCATTAGTTACTGTTATGCTTCAATACTAGGGTTGAGTACCTTTACCCACTTTCTTGTTCTAACGGTTTTCTTATTGTTTGCCAACGTGTGAAATTTGCATAATACCTATCAAAATGCATGGCTTCTAAGAAAGTGGTGTCCTTACTTACAAACTGCACTTTACTTCAAGAGACTATTATAATCACTGCTTGGGCTACACTCTTCTGAACATGTGGACCTTGCTACTTGCCCAGCGTCTCGTCTCCTTTGTGCGTCTGTCCCCCTCGAGCTGCTCTACAAAACACGCTGTGACTCACTCAGACGGTTGCTGGGAACAAAAGACCCTTCAAAGTAAGAGACTACTTAGCATATAAAAAATTTCAAATAGAACCACATATAAAAAAGACAGACGTGCAGAGGCCCAGAACTGAGCACCGCAGCAGGAAGGGCCATACAAAAGAGCAGCTAACCCCAAAGCGTGTTACCAACTACATTTTCTTAGCCCCCCCCTCATGAGGGCGAGTGGCCAGCCACCCCGCGTTGCTAGTATGATTATCACAGGACGTCTTTGCCCTCATTACAGCCGAGTTGGCCAGGGGCACAAGGGGAGCCAAAACAAATTTGTGTTGGCGGGGATTTCAATACCCCCCCCACCCCGACCACTCAGTGGAGTCAAGCATGCTAGCCAAAAGACTATATACCACACCCACCCACCCACCCGCCCAAAAGCCATAAAACCTGTCATAAACGTGGAGCCCAGAGACTCAATATATTAATAGAGGAGAACAGTTTTATGGTCACTTGCAATTAAGAATGGCAATTGAACTCTCAACTCTTAATTTTTTTCTGTAGATTTGGAAACTGGAGTTGTGACTCATTTTCTGCACAAAGGATTTTTTGACAATAGGACCAAATGGGTTTCCAATTATAAACCGTCTGCCAGCAATTATGAAGCGTTTTATATTTTTATAATCTAGTATAACCCATGCAGTTATCTATATATCCAATTATTTGTGGATAATGTCTTATGCACATGCTTACAAGAAGATTCAAGACTGATTCAACGAAAAAAAATTTACAATAAATTCTCCGAAGAGACGAAATAACTTTGGCTTCAACATCTCGATTTCCTTTGAGAAGCATTGGTACTTAGAAGCAAAAAGTATGAGTTTAAAAATTATCTGTACGCCAAGCAGAACTTTGGATAAATGCAATTCTAAAAAAATTCACACCTGTGTGAACTGCAAGCATTAACCTACAGGCCTACACTGAAAGTTAGTAGTTCTGTACACAGATAAGTCATATTATATGGATTTCACCAATATTCGTTTATCAACACTCGGAACATGATATCAAAGAAAGAAAAAAGCATATGCTGCACTTAACTAATGGCCTTAAAATGTGCACCGTCATCTATCCTCATCAAGATCAACATCTTAGTAAAGACTAGTAGCTAGAACACTTCCACGTGCATATACCGTATGTATTATACCACAAACATAGCCCGGCACATTTAAAAAAAGAGATGGTGAAGAGATTATCTAACTACCACAAGTGTCCGAGTGCTTCTGAGTAGCTTACATTAAAGAGGCGCTATATAAGAGGACTTAATATTAGCATTAACAGCAACGCATATTATTGTTCTTCCTACCAAGAAAATATTTCAACATACACTGTCGTCAAAGCTGGAACATTTCGGAGACATACAAACAGAATAAATTGGCTTTTACAGTAAAACAGATTATAAATGCCGCTTGTTCGCTTTTATTTTGAAAGAATTCATTGCTCGCTGCAACGAACTGAAGCACTTACCACTAATTCATAAAATCAATTCTTCAAATAAATCGAACACTTTCCAATATTATGGTCGTTTGATGAAAACGCCGCTGCGCTGTCAAACTTAAACGAAATTAATTAACTCGCGGAATGTCGCATAACTTGTAATTGCAGTCAGAACACAGACAACTATACTGTATAAATCTACCTCAAGATTCTGAATGTCAAATTGCGGCAAACTATTCTACGTACGACATAAATCTACTAAAAATGCTGACAAACTTTTCTGCTACGGTACACTTAATAATAAACCTATTCGCCTACACAACACACAAACACACTGACAGCCATACACCTTCAGACGCCAGAACGCTGGTAATTACGGCTGTCCTCGATGGATTGAATCAGGTTAGGTTGCGAGATCACGTGGTGGTTTAAACAAATGCACGGTCGCCATTGTGTTGCGAAACTCTAGGGGATGTTTTTGGTGTTTGAACCCCCCTCTCCCAATGAATTGATGCTATAATGAATAATGCATTTAGGCCTACTAACATAATCATGATGTTCGCACCAAGTGGATTTCATTTTGGAGCTCTTATTTCTATGTGACATTTTACAATAGATTAATCATTAAATCATCCTCCAAACCCCTTAGTCAGTTGATACAGTTGCTTGTCGGCGTGCTCAGGGTCAAGTAAACACCAAAAAATCCACTCTATGGATGTGGAAATGCATAATTACTAGGTCTATTTTAATTAGTATTTACCATATAATGTGCGCCTTCTGGTGCATTTCAATAAAAGATAACTGTCGCATCGCGTTTTTACATTAATACTTGTAATCAAACTCTTTCAGCTTTAGGCCTATGCTATTATAATACCATACGTCATAATACGTGCCTTAAAAGGTTCTGAAAACGCGAGTTCTGACACCCTGCACAGAGAACGTAGTCTCTTATGATATCAAATATACTCTGCCATTTCAACATTCAATAGAGCAGCATGACCAGATATTATTTGCCCGGTTCTTTTTTAAACAAATCTTTCGCACATGTATAGGCCCCTAACCATAGGCGCAACCACTCTATGGTACCCACGGGACGCGTCCCCCAACTTTTGAGTGGTCCCATTGACTTTATCATTATGGTCCCCCCCAACTTTTAGGACGTGATTCATTTGGTCCCCCAACTTTTAGGACGTGATTGCACCTATGCCCCTAACTAGAAGATCGTTTTTCAAAAGACTCATTCGAAGAAACAAATTTTTATCACAACACATGAAAGCGATTCATTTCTTTCCAATCTGAGCTATGAAAGTTTAATCCAAAATTTAATATCCAAACCCAAAACAGGGCTAAATGGAAACTGTGTAAAATACAACTGTGAAAAATAGTCAAATAGCAGGGTCATAGCCAGGATTTCATTTCTGGGTGTTTACTTGACCCTGAGCACGCCGACAAGCAACTGTATCAACTGACTAAGGGGTTTGGAGGATGATTTAATCTATTGTAAAATGCCACATAGAAATAAGAGCTCCAAAATGAAAAGAAGAGAGCATTAAATTTTTTACTTTGAATAACACCTAGCGACACCTGGCGAACCACTAGTTTGAAAACTGAAGCACAAGTGTAGAAGACGGATCTTATCCACCTGCATGCATTGGTACTCAGTTAGTCCCTAGAGGCGCCAGTGGCATAGAGCCGCCCACCGTCGCGGCCAATGCATTTCGCTTTGCGCGGCCTTTGTCACGTTATTAAACAGCGCTGGATTTCTAGATTTCGTGTAAAATTCGGGATAAGGATGCGCCCTTCTGAAAACTTGTCGGAGCAATCAATTGAAATAATAATAATATAATATTAAATAATAATAATATAATAATAATAATAATAATAATAATAATAATAATAATAATATCACTATCCAGCGCTACAACGCCGTCGCCTTCCAGGGCACCTTGTCTGGATTACCCGGGGCCATGGACCGGCCACCCTAAACAAACTAAAATTTATATGTAAAAACCAAATCGTAACTGTATATAATAATAAAAATAGTAATAATAATAATAATAATAATAATAATAATAATAATAATAATAATAATAATAATAATAATAATAAGTAATATCCTAATTTTTTTAACCTGTGATCGTTCTGCGGTGTATCAGATTGAATGCCAATAAACGAATATTATTATTAGTTAAGCACAATGTCATGTCGAGTCTAAAAGTCTGCAGTGGACTAGGTCTAAGTGCCCGCGCATAGCCTAACGCTAATTCGAAGCAAAGCTAATACTATTCTGTAAAGTAGGCTAGAAGACAGTGAAGACTTCGCCATTTACTCTGGAATGTTGGCCAGACGCGAGGCCAGGATTTCAGTTTTGGGGGAGGCTGGTTGAAAAGGACGAATCGCGGAGCAAATTTTCCATTTTCATTCGCCAAAATTTCTGACGACTTTTTTTAGTCATTTGGCCAAAATCTCAAAGAAAACATTTAATTTTTCCAGTAAAAAAACTGACGACCTTTTCCCCTGTTCCCCAGGACTTTTTAGGAGGGGCTTAGTTCAAATCTCATGAAAATATTTCATTTTCCCTGTAAAAAAAACCTGACGGCCTTTTGGGGGGAGCTTAGCCCTCTAGCATGGGCGGAATTTATCAGGGGCTAGGGGGAGCTAAGCCCCAAAGAAGACCAAAATTCAATTTTTTACCGTGTAAATGGTATCTTTTCCCGGGCTTAGCCCCCTCAAGAAGGCTTTAGCCCCTCCAAGAACGGAAACCTTACTCCGCCCATGCCCCTTAGCCCCCTGGCGCCGCAACTGATGTTGTCACCCCGTCAATATTTTGGATATTAGATGAAACGGGTCCCACATAATAAAGATTTTGGTCCCATAATAGTATCCATGCATGTGCGCCTATGGCTGTCTTTAAAAAGCATGACCAATTGGCAGAAGCTATGTTTAAATGTTTAAATGGTCACCGTCTACTGTTAGCTTTCCCTAAGATGCATGGGGGAGCGCATCCTTAGTGGGGAGTTTGTCTGAACCAGCGAGGAGGAAACGACTAAATATTGACAGTGAAGGAGACCCATGATAGGCCGATGGATCAATGAAACTATTGAATGAAAACTGCAACATTAATGTTATCGCAACCGTAAACTCTAAACCTTTAGGGCGCCACTCGAAAGCCAAGCGCAGGGCACGAGCTTCTTCACGAGCAATGCGTCGAGTCAAAGAGCTTGTCCGAAAGAGGTCCGAGTCCGGTTGTTAGAAAGTCAGATTCATGGGCAGAGTCTATCAGGGGCTAGGGCTCTAAGCCCCTCCCCATGAAGACCCAGATTCATTTTTTACCGTGTAAATGTTTTCTTTTCCCGGGCTTAGCCCCCCAAGAAGGCTTTAGCCCCTCCAAGAACGGAAACCAAACTCCGCCCATGGTCAGATTAGCCATTAAGGTGGGTGTCGTTTATAGGCTGAGAACTTCTATGTGGGCCGTGGCCTTACATCTTGGAGTGGAGCGACTAAGGTCTTTGAGTGGAAAATCCGCGAAGGGAAGCATAGAGGTGTCTGAGGCAAATGATGGTATGTGATTAGCAGTGATGGAGGGGGAGGACAAAAGCAAAGGACCCGGCGAATTTTTGGGGAACCGGGGTGGGTAGTTATATATATATAGAGAAAAGTTTATGATTTATGTTTTCTAAATATAATATGACAGATAGAAAACTTAACTACAATCAGTTTAAACTTCTAGTTAAGAATTAACTTAATAAAATCATGATTTTATATACAGTAGGACTAAATACAGAATTGTATGCTATACCCGCACTTTTACCGCCTCAATTGCCTTCCAAATTGTTTCTTATTAAGCTTATGAGAGTTAAGAGTCCCGTGACAGCTCTGCTTAATAACAATGACGATGTCTATGGCGCCGCGTAACACGGCCATGCCGTTATAAGAAGAGCGCCTATGGGCCTGGAATAATTTTCTCTTGTCATCTATGCCTATGGCTGCACCTATCTCCCCATAATTTTTTTTATTGCAGTCGACTTTAGCTCCTGTAGATTCCGCCAATGAACGATCCTTCCTCGGTGAACCTTCCCTCGTCTCCCATGTATTCGTTGAGGCTGTCCTGCTCCCTCTCATGCTCCTTGATCCCCAGGAGAGTGGTGCTGCTGAATGAAGGCCGACTACTGAGAAGAGTAATCGGTGTAATGCACTCTCTTCAACAAAACGAAAACATAAAGGATTTGCATTGATATAGTGTCATCATCGTCATCATCGTCGTCATCATCATCATCATCATCATCATCATCATCATCATCATCATCATCGTCGTCGTCGTCGTCATCGTCGTCATCGTCGTCGTCATCATTATTATCATCGCTGTCATCGTTATCGCCGTCATCGCTGTCATCATCACCATTATCATCATCGTCGTCGTCGTAGTCGTCGTCGTAGTCGTCGTCATCAACCACAACGTCATTATCATCATCGTCATCATCATCGTTATCGTCCTCATCATCATCATCATCATCATCATCATCATCATCGTCATCATCATAATCAATAACAACAACAACCACAACAACGTCATTATCATTGTCATCACCACACTGCATGCACACCAGATCTGGTTGAGACATCAGTTAAGAAACACAATGCGCTGCTCACTGCCTTTGATATTCTTGAAATCCATCGTCCAAGAATTCCTTCTCTGGATCTCTCCCCGTCCAGCGTTCATTCTTATCAACTGCAAGTATTCGATCAATCACTGTTTAAGTCGCGTCTATATCATCAGCTTAATTGCTTCAAATGAATGAATTGATTGATTGATTGATTGATCGCTCGATTTTGATCACTGACTTCATTGATCGATTGATGAGTAGGTTAAGTATCGTCTCAAATAATATTGTAATAAAAATAACCTTGATATTGCCAGAAACTCATTATTATTAATTTTATTCAGAAAAAAGCAGGGTTAGCCTACAGCGTATTTGCATCCGCCACTGTGAGGTCGCTTAGCTGCCTTAGCAAAATTAGATGACGATCAAATTGGTAAATAAAGAATCTGCAGATTAATAATAATAATTTTATTATTAAAGCAATAATATTCGCATTTCTAAAAACTCAAAATGCCTAGGGTGTTAATGACGGACAAAATGCGTATAAAACACTTCATGAGCAGGGCCTTGTAGATAAGGGCATTATTTTATATAGTAGGCCAAGGATTCTACATTACAGGATAGGTTACTTGGGAACATTTTGTGATCGTGATTTCACTCTGAGCAATAGATGGCGCTCCACTTAAAATTCCGTTTCTATCTCTAAGGGTGATGTTTTGAATCTCCAAAGGCATTTGTTTATTTTGCAAACATACTTAGTCGTCAATTTGTTTTCATAAATGTAACTAATTGAATGCTTTTATTTTGTAAATTAGATTTGAAATTTTCCGGAACTTCTATTATCGCCCAAAAACGTGTACAAGGCGGCTGAAGAAGAAGAAACCAGTCCTCTGTATAGAGTCCTTGATAGTAGGCTATAGGCCTAATGTTATTGTAGCATATAATCGTCGTTTACTCTGACAAAAAGTGAATGCTAAGTAGGCCTACCTTTGCGAAATAGTTACAGGTGTATGCTGTGCATGAAAGGGAATTGGATGATTGTCAGTTGGCCTGGCTGCATTAAGAAGCAACGGCCCTAGAATCTCAGGATTTAAACTCAATGGATTGTCTCGTGGGGGAGCTATAGATAAATACAACAATCTGCGGCCAAAACCATAGAGTAAGATAATTAATTGAAGGTCGTATTAGACTCTAGAGTTGGTATTGGGAGGCTTTATCTCTGGAAACCATAAAAAATGCCATCAAAAACTTTCCATTATGTGTGGGTGGTGGTGGTGGACACATTGAAAACAAGTTCTAAACCAGTAGGTACGACCCTATCAAGTTTCAAGTTTTCAATGATAACACTCATTTGAGATTTTTGTTTCAGGTTGGTTGTGTCTATGAATAAGGTGGTTCACACGACTCTAGTTTTGTGCGCAATTATATATATATATATATATATATATATATATATATATATATATACAGGCTAGCTCTAGGCCTATATTTATCTCGACTTGAATTTCTCTTCACAATCGCTGCTTTAAGCTAATAGCTTATAATTTATAATAGGGTTGCGAACATTACTGTTGACTCTGAACATCCGGAACGCCCACACACAGCTAGGCTATTCGACATGCAATTACCATTTTACCCTACCCGGTTCACTGCAGACCTATGCTACAAATGTTGTGTCAGCAAACAGTTAAAAAAAGTTTTCAATTACATCCAAGTCATCAGTAGGACTATAATTATAAAATTAGAATCAGCATCATCAACCAACAAAACGTTCACTAACCTCTAGTAGGACCTATAGCATAATAAACTAACCGTCCAATCTCACTGACACAGCACAGATGAAATTCAAACGCATGCCATCATAATAATTATTTACACCAACTTCCTGGATAGCTCAACATCAATTCGGGAATCGGAAGAGACCAGGTCGATTGCGGAACTCCAAATGAATACGAGACAGTTCTTAGCATCACAGCCCTATAGCTACATATTATAGTATGAATAATACGAACTACGACCTTCTTCAAACTACCTTTCTGGACAACTCTTCCGACTAGACGCAGCGCTAGTGAATAAGCTGGTGCCCTGCGCTTGGCTTTGGAGTGGCGCTTTAGAAATTTGGAGATTACAATTACGATTACGAGCTACATAAGTAAAAGAATTCCCATCCATCAACTCTGCGTGGGACTCTTCTTTCCGGATCGCTATCTACATATCTCATTCTCTTCATAAGACCTCCTCTCTCGAAGTTCTTGCACTGGGAGCGCTACTGAATAGCCATGGCTGTTAGCGGCGCTATATAAATTACCAATTACATTAGCCTACATCATGCAAATACATTTAAGCCTACATATGTTTACATGCTGGGGTAAACGAAGTGCTGTGCGTACCGTTGTACTTTTCTTCTTTGTTCCGCTGGCAAACTGCGCAGCAGATGATGACGATAATGATGAACAATCCCAAAACCGCAGCTGCGATGCTCACCCAGATCCAACAGACCTCCAACTCGAGGAACACTCCACACATGCTGGCTGGCAGAAGAAAGCAGCGGACAGTCAGCGTTGCTTAAAGGGCAGAGAAAGAAGTAGCCTACCTGGACGCCCCGTTACCTTACATGTAACTGTCCAAATAAGTAGCAGGGCAACGTTGAGATTTGAAGACAAGTGCTTGGACGCCGTTCATGACCGTCCAATCACATTCTAAGCCCTGACAGTTAGGAAATGGGATGTTTTGGCCGATTAAATGGTGGTCATGTAGTAAGATTCCATGAATAGCTAATAATATGGCAGCACAGATCAGTGACTGTTAAGCATATGCTAGGCATTAACACGTGTACGGCATGACTAGGTACAGGGTAGGGCGAGATGTGACAAATAAATCTTAATATTTTTTGACAATGAGCATCTTTGGTTACTTTCATTGCGATCTGATTGAGTCTCACTATATTAAGATAGGTGGGTGGTGCGGAATGGGGCGTGGGTGGTGCCGGATGGGGCGGGTTTTGGGTGGGCCTATGGTGGAAACTGGAGGGCTAGGTGCGGCTAGGTGCGAACAAAAAATGTGTGGCTAGGTGCGAAAAAAAAATCGAAATTTAAAGGCAACGCCGGGTATCTAAGCTAGTTTAAAATAAATGCCAACAATATAGGCTCAATTATCGTTCTTTTTCCGTGGAGGACCTAGTGCTCTGGAACGAGATGACCCCCAGGATCTGCGAGTAATTGCTTCCTGGACTGGCGCATTTCCTTTGCAACTCAAAACTGCTCTTTTTGTCGTGTTATATCGTCGGGATCGTTTCTGAGCAGTATCGTTGAAGAGGCGCTATAGAAATGAACGAATTATTGCCTCACTTTTACCTGAAACTTATCATCAACGGTTCTTACCTGCTAGAGCAGCAGCAGTAACACTCTCAGGCCTAGTCTTAGGGTCAATATCCTGTGTTTGACTGACTCTGCTGTGTCCAGTTTCAACAACGCATCGGTATTGTCCAAGGTACATCGACCATTTTTCAGTAGCGTTCGCAGTCACATGTATTGACAACAGTCCAGCGTTAACGGTTAGAAATGGTGGTTCGTTGTGAAGAGTTCGATCGCCTTCAGCTTCGACCTTGAACCACTTAAAAGTTGGAGGAGTGCTTGGATCGGTTGTTGCACTACAGTCAAGCTCAATTCGACCTCCCTCATCTGCGTAAACTTCCACATCTGTTCTATTTTGTATGGCGACTGTAGTTCTGCCTGTAAATAGAGATTGGTAAACGTGTAGTTTAGCATCGTAAATTATTTGTCATTGCGAGGATCAAAGTGTTGGTCAAATACAATTTGAATTGACGGGGAATAGCCAGGCCTATTTCTGAAAAATAGAAGCATAGGCTAGGCTACCGTAGGCTACTTCATTAAATAGAACTTATAGAAGTTGTAGACCCTATTGTTAAAGGAAAAAATTCCTACTTTAATCGAAGTTATGCTTTTCTTTTCAAACGATTTAAACTGATTTATCTTTCAGTAGACGAATCTTAACTTTAGATCCGAGTGATAGGCCTACCAACGATGTGACCGAATTGGGTATACTGAAGAGCGGAGGTTCTTGCCAGCCACTGAGTGAATAGGGCCAATAGGCATAGACAGCTAGGTCGATGCTCGAGAACTAAAGGTGCAGGGAGTAGCCTCATGATCACTATTATAGAGTCCCTGAATTATGTGCACTATTAGATACGGTGCCTACTCTGTCGCTACAATCAACTTCCTTTATTCTCGATGGATATTAAAGAACATGATTGTGTCGCTGCGCTGAAATATATCTTTAAAAACAGACTAGGTATTCATTCTCGCATTACTAAACTCACTTAGTACATTTAGGTATCCTTGAGCAAATGCGTATCCGTGAACGTTGCTTGCGTTGCACTGAATAACCGTCAGATCAGTTTGTTTTGGCTTCCGGTCATCGCAGTTTCGACAAACGTCTCTGATCGTCAGACTTTTCTTGTCGCTGCCTATAGAAAATCTCGGTGGAAGATGGTTTACTACAACGAAACACCAAAATAATGATCAACTAACGCCAGTAATTATTGTCGCAATAAGTTATTACCGCATGTAGTCGTAACCATTAACTTTAAGGATGACGAGCGTCGGGGCACAGATCACTACAGCAGAAACGGATTTTTCAAATGCCTTAGCTTTTCGGTGCAGGGACATGGGACAAATTTCGTCCTGGTCACCACCGAAAAATCTGATGACCTTTTTAAAAATCATTTGTCGAATTCCCAAGAAAACGATACAATTTTCCCGCCAAAATAGTTGATGACCTTTTTAAATCTTAAGCCCCTGTACCGGACCTCGTGGGCGTGGAGAGGGGTCTACGAAACTACTCATGGGGGCCCACGTCAACTTTCCGAGCCAGAATAGCTGGTCAAAAATAAAGAAATTTCTAAATGAGGGCCATGGCCGGATTTGCCCCTGGATCCGCCTCTGTACGTAACCTATCTGAAAATTGAATAAAGAGACTTGGAATAGAAAAACACGAGGGAGGACATCATCATCATCATAAATCGCCCGTAGGGCAACTAAAAACTGGTTTCAGCCATAGGTGCAATCACGTCCTAAAAGTTGGGGGGGACCATAATGAATCACGTCCTAAAGGTTGGGGGGGCATAATAATAAAGCTAGGGGACCACTCAAAAGTTGTGGGACGCGTCCCGTGGGTCCCATAGGATGGTTGCGCCTATGGTTTCAGCTGAATTCTGGATTGATGATGCGCAGAGTTGCATGAAGTCTATAGTGCAGCTGTGTTGTGATTAGTGATTACCCGCCAATTAACCCCTTCTAACATGCAACCCACCGGACCACCAAGCACATAATTAGATAATTAGGCTATAACTGCAAACCATTCAAAATTGCGGGTCCGGGTGCTGCTGCACCATGGCATCCATTATTGTGCATCTAACAGCCGAATATTCAAACAAGATTTTCGCTAAGCACAAAAAAGACTTTGAACAATCAAAGTTAACGCTTCAAGCGCACTGGCATGTAGACCTATAGCGTTTGCGCTGAATGATAATGATTGGCAATTAATTCCGGACCAAAGGCCTATGTTATAATTACAAAAATGTAGGGTTGTTTTTAAAGAATTTTTAGAACTGCACAATCTCTTCTTTTCTTTCCCATCCTCCATGGTAAATTAGACCTACTTCCAATCGGAGGACAATGACCTTTTTGCTAGTTTTAGCAGTGCAGAAGTGCTTCTACAACTGCACAAATCCATTTAGAACTGCACATTTGTGTACAACTGCACGTTTAAAAAGCCCTGTAAAAATGCTTGAACATCTCTTACGATCCAATGCGCTTCCATCTTGATACCAGACAATCGTTGCCTCGGGTATAGCAGACGCGTTGCAGTTGAAGGTGAAAGACTCTCCCTCAGTGACATTCACATCGTGTGGACCATCGTTTACGGTGAGAAAACTAGGAACCGCTGAAATACGCATAATTCATCCTTATTGTTGAGCCTTCTTCTATTTTGAGTTAAAATAGCCATGAAGATTGAAAACTGGTCGCGGAGAGTAAAAAGGGAAGTTGATGGATAAATAGTACCGGTACTGTAATTTATAAATATAGAATTTGAAAAGCAGATTCAAATACCATGCTTCAAAAACGTTGGAGGTTCATTAGGCCTACATTAACAGCAAACCAGCATTATCTCGATTGAGACGTCTATTTGAATGTCAAGAATGCGCAGTGCAGAATTTCCAGATGTTTTCAAGTTGTCATTTCTTCGCCAATAAGTGTAGGCTATTTCACTTAGGGATTTATAAAGCGCCTCTCACAGTACCGGTACAAGCTAATCAGAGGTGCTCCCAGTGCGAAGAACTCCTGGGAAAATAACCGCGATGAAAGAGCCGAGATTTCATTTTGAAGCTCTTTCTTCTATGTAACATTTTACAATAGATTATCAAATCATCATTCAGACCATTTAGTCTGTTGCTTCTGTTGCTTGTCGTCTCGCTCAGGGTCGAGTAAATACACCCCCCAATAAAATCCTGGCTAGGACCTCGGTGCCTCCAGATAAAATCTGAGTAAGAGTTATATTCAGAACACAGGAAGGACATTCCATGGCAAAGGATCAACAGAGGCAAAGACACGATGCTAGACTGTGGCAGTCTGAAACCGTGGTACAAGAAAATCATGGCGGTCTAAAAATGAGGAGAGGCGTACAGTGGTAGCGAAGAAAGGCCACCTAATAAGCTCACAGAGGTAGAGAGGAACAGTTGAATGGACGAACCATAGAAGAAAAATCGACAGATCGTCAAATGTCACTTAGGCTAAACGTCGTAGATGATAGAAGCTTGATAGAGAACGATTAGAGATAATGTGTAGAGAATGAAAGAGTATTGTTTAGAGTAACACCCATGTCACGGACATTTGTCAAGAAATTAAATTGAGGAGACCGCTTGGCAAGTGAAGTAGAATAGAATTACTAAAATATTAATGTTAGGCAAGTCATCTATTATAGGCCTACAGCATTTTGGTGATAAATTCCCTTCCAGCTAATATAATCACAGCTTGGTATCTCTAAATTATGTGAGCGAGGCCCAATGGAGTATCAAATCACTCGTTCTGGCGAGAGAAGATCATGGAAAAGACATGCCCGGGGTCACAGACGATAGAATAGACGCAAAGAGGAATTCATCTGCCTTAGAAGTTAGAAAACAACTTGTCAAACGTAGATGCACTGGTTGGCAAAACCTCTGCCGTATCAGCTTTCTAATAATAGCGGACGGACGACTCTGAACCTGGCTCGCAAAGTAGAAAGGCGATGACGCAGTTCTGATTCAGGGATCGATAGAAAATAATTGAAAGATTACAATGATGAACAACACAGACCTTCAACGCGTATTTGAAGAATACTTGTATTGCGTCCTTCGATGTTTGAACCGGCGCAGGTGTAGTCTCCCTCGTCAGAAGCAATTATGTTATTGATGACGAGTTCCGTATTAAAGGAATTCAGCGTGTATCTTCCAAATGGAAGAGTATTTCTTGGCCCTGTCCAGGCAATTGTTGGCTCCGGACTGAACAAAGATAAACAAAAGCCACATAGCAAAACATCCAGAGCTCACTGCAGCATATTTCGCAGTATGAAGAATTGAAGATCTCACAGCCAGAAAGAATTGAATTGAATCAGTCAAGTACCATTTAACTATTTTAAGTGACAGTATATAGGGCCTATATGTAGTTGCAAAGAGGATGATCATTGATCATACAATTTAGGCTACTATAGGAACTCTGACTATTCCCTATCTACAATTTTAATATAATTCAAGAATTAATATGTTCAAATCCTACCTTCATTATAACTTCATTCAGAAACTAAATTCAAATATCTGACACAAGCATTGAAACAATAGAAACCATTTGTAATGAAAAATTAAAATTGGAAATTTTGGACCCGTAGGCTATCTTTCTTCAATTTGCAGTTATTTTATCATTAGGGACTTTGAGAGTGCAGGCAACGTAGTCTGTAGAAACAATTCCAACATTAATTATTTTAGCAAAATTTAACAGCAACGTTTTGCTTCTTCTGGATGGTTTTATCATCTGAAAATCAATACCAACATCCTACAAGGAATGATTCTAGTAATTGAAAGAAAATTACGACTGTTAGTCTGAATTAGGTAGGCCTAATGCAATTAAAATAATCTTACTTTCCGTAGAAGAAGCATCTGAGTGTTACATTTCCTCCGATTACAGCAGTAGTCTTTGCTTCAGAAGAAAATCCTAATGTTGGAGCAAACTGACTGCTGGCTTCTGTAACACGATAGCAACATCAAAGCAGTAAGATAAAAGTAATAATGCATAAAATGTTCATAATACTTCATAGATACATGATGAGAGCTATCTACTTTAAAACAATTTAAACTGACAATCCTACTTCTTGTCATTGATAGTCTTGTGTAGCCTCCTCCTGCCTTGACATCCAGTTGAGGGTTGTAAGTCGTGGATTTGTATATTTTTCCATCGACAGCATCCCCCGACTGAGCATAAGCAAAGTGTAGGTCACCTGTAAAGAAAAAGAAAGCAGTAAGTGTAATTGGGACAACAGCACCCGACCGCAGTAGCCTATTGTGAAGAAATCTCTAGATTCTATCGTAACTGTTGTACTTGATAGACAGCAGGTTGTTTCGGATGCAATTGAAACGTGATTGTCAACTTGGTGCAGTCGACAGATAGGCCAAAAGTGAATAAAGGTGACCTATCCAACAAACATTAGTAAGTTTCAGACGCGGGTACCCTGTTCTTCTTCTTACCCTGATATTCTGGATTCACTGCATGAATGAGATGCCTGGAGAGTGAACCAATCATAATCTCCTGATTTACTTGGCGCCCACAAAAAGTAGGTGACATGTAGGCTATTAACGTATTCACAGAGTGTCTAATCAATATTCCGCCTCACACTGAGCACCTGCTTCGGAGCCTGCTGATTTCTGCTGGGATAGTTAATTATATGAACCCGGAATCTGTTTAAAGATCGTGTGTGACAGTGGTAATAATATTGTGAATGTGACCACCAGCCATCATCAATGATTCTTCATCCTTCCTTATACATGTAATGTACTCTGTGAATAATTCTGCACCTAGCTTCAGTGTCAACTCTGGAGAGGGATCAGATTTATGTGCTTCACTCATGCTCATTCATTCATTCATTCCGAAAACTTATATAGCGCCCCTTCAAGAAGCCTACTCAGAGGTGCTCCCAGTGCAGCCACGGCTAAAAAGATAGGTCTTGTGCTCAATGCTGCGCAGCCCTGCCAGAGAAGTCCAAGTTTTCTTAACAGTAGTTTGGTTTATAATTACCTCATGTTCTAAATTAACACGAGTATCATATAGAGTTATAGACTAGCATGGTTGTTGTTAGGCAATCGTATTGGTAATCTGACATTTAAAATAAACCACTTTGTGAAAACTCATCCGTGGTGCTCCCCACACAAACCAGTGAATCCCTCTCAAACAATACAGACTTCATGCGCTGGCGCAAATTAATGACGGGACTAACAACAGCTCTCATGAAAAGCGTTCCAGGTGATAGGTGATCGTAGGTCCAACATAGACATGCGAGAGACAACCTGGAATCTAAGGGCAACCGTAGGCATTAATGCATGACTGGACGGTCATGGGCAGCGTCCATGTAGTGTAGGCTATTATATAATACCTATTTCCTTTTTAAATCTGCCACTAATTATTAGGCCACCCAAAGGTAAGTTATGTCCAGGCAGTCTTTTTCTACACTTTAGGCACCGGTCCGTAATAGACAGACGCGTGACGGTAGGCTGTCCGGTCAAAACCTCGCCCCAAACCGCGCATATCAAAACCGCGCACGTTTAACCCTCGGGCTACCAAGGGGGGTGGTTGCCACCTCCCCCCTAGGTTTTTCGCAAATTTTTCGCGTTCCGTCTGGAATAAAATTTTGAAAAAATTGGTAGCTGTAGAGGGTTCATTGGGACACATTTTGAGCTAAAACTTTTGATGATGCCCCCTACCGTTCAAAAGTTATACCTAATATACCCGAGGTACCAGGGGGTGGATACCACCCCCCCTAGAATATCGTCTGTAACTTTTGCGCCCCTTAATATTAAGAGACACAAATTATACCATTCTATAGAGGGAATGTGGGGCTACATTTCCATGCTCACTGAGTTGTCTTTCGACAACCGGAAGTGCTCAAAATAAATTAAAATGTATATAAAGGTGTTTTATTTTCATAAAATGTTCATGTTTTTTCTATTATAACTTATCCATAATTTATTTTTTAATAGAAATAAATTATGCCATTCTGTAGAGGGCATTTAGGGCTATTTTTTAATACTAAATAATTTAAAATTTGATGACCGAAAGTGCTCAAAATAAATTAAAATGTATAAAAATGTTGGGATTTTTGCAACGCGAACCGATAATGTCTGCGTAAACGTTTTTCAGCAGCTATAACATGTTTTTTTTGTTTTGATTTAACATAAATGAGACTTATTACTAGTTTTTATAGTTGAATATTGGACTTTATTATATGTAAACTACTTTTTATATATAAATCATGTATAAAACGCACAGAATCTAATATATTCCCTATGCGTAAGTATACATTTTGTGGAATCGACGGGTACCCATGGTAAAAAATTCATAATTTCGAGGTGCCTTCATATTTTCTAAACCTAAATATACCATTTTGTGCAGAAATGAATGCTGAATCAAATGGTGTATTACAAGTTATGATATCTCAAACTAAACCCAAAATCCAGGGGGGTGGTGGTAACCACCCCCCCTTGGTAGTCAGTGTTACAAAAAAAAACTTGGTAGCCTGAGGGTTAATACAATAACCGCGGCGATCATAACCGCACAATAGATCTAATATAGGCACAAAAAATTTACCGATCTGTTTGGCATTACCGGGTGGCCTATATTTTTTTCATTTATTTTGATGCACTGCAACCTTCGAATAACTAAATAGTTCGATGTCTTAAAAATATTGATGTCGATTCTCCCTAAGAGTTTAACATCTGCTTTTAAGGTTCTAATAAATAGTCTTTAAACTTTCTGCATCTACTGATCAACGTTCTGCGGATGATCTAGCCTACTTAGAACCTTAAAGAAAAATATATGCAGATAAAGAGAGCCTATAATTATGCAGTTAAACTTGATTTGCGTCAGCCTACCGTTCTCGGCAATTTGTATTCGTCTCGAAGTTTGTAATTTAACTGGATTTTTGTCCACCGTTTCAGTCGCCATCTCCCAACCATATGTCGGCTTTGGGAAACTTCTGGGTGGTGCTGCCTGAATATGAAATGGGATGCCCTCCTCAATGGTTTTTTCAAGCAATTCCTGAGTTCCTGGTGCGGAACCCAGCAGCGCTCTCTGGATGTGTACCGTATTTGAGAGAGCTGCGCCATACAGATTCCTAGCAAAACACTGGTAGAAACCTTCGTCCGAAGCTGCGGTATTTTGTATTGTTATTGAGCCGTCCACGCTTTTTTCGATATTTGGTTGATTCGGATTTAATTCCAATCCATTCTTTTTCCATTCATATCTGTAAATAACATAAATTACCTGCTTACAATTATTATAGAGGCTATGTCTCACAATAATGATATTAACCAGGCGGTTTTAAAGGAATTTTTAGAACTGCACAGTGCACAACTCCTTTCTTTTCCCAGCTTCCATGGTAAGGTACTTCCAATCGAACCTTTTTTGCTAGTTTGAACTGTACATAAGTGCTTATAACAACAGAACAAATCCATTTAGAGCCGCACATTTTTTTGTACAACTGTAAGTATTAAAAAGCTCTGATATTAACGATTATTTGAAAATGAGTCACTTACTAAATTAAATGGGTCCCTATCTAACGGAACCCATCCATTCTTCATGGTGTGCCAATTGTTCCTAAACAAACCTGATTATTTTCTTTGCACAGATTGTAATCTGTATCGATGCATAGACTAGCCTACCTGAGCGATGCAGGTGGATGGAATCATCAACAAAATCTTTTACGGCAAATTCGCCAAAATGACTTTACGATAAATTTAAAGAGCTTGTTATAATAATTATTAGGCCTACATAACTTGCAACACACAGTCACACATAGCCTACAGGTAAACTTGAAACGAGGCCAGACTAAACTAGCACGCTGCTAAAAATGATTTTTTGATTTAATTTTAGGTGGACAGGATTTTACTGTAGGCTATGGAACTAATACGATGTCGTTCCTGTGTGAGACATGGCATCTCAAATAATTCATAGACTGTTCAGATGTTTGAAATGATGACCGACATTAATTAAGACACGGTGGAAAATATAGACAGATGTCCGGATCATTGCCAAAATGCAGCAACTAGAAAAGAAGATGTAGGCCTACCAGTGACCATGACAAAAGATGCTTACATTACATTTGGCACTCCCTTCCCTTTGCAGTCCAGTGTTACACTGTCTCCAGGTCTGAAGATGGCGGCTTGTTTTGGTGGACCTTGCGTAATCGATGGCGGCAATCGAACTGGAAAGAGACAAAGAACAATGGCTGCAGCATATGCAGGTGGACAATGAGATGGCAATTGTTACAGTACACAAGTAGGCCTGTGTATAATAATAATGAAGCCTACATGTAATGTGTAGCCTACGCATGCTGTTGGCATAATTATGTATGTAGTCATTGTAGTGGGGTGTGTACCAGTATGTTTCTAGCACTGCTGTATATCTAACTAGGCACGTTTGGATAAAAAAAAGGGCTCTTGAATATTCTGTTAAAAGTGCAGTGTTTTGCATTCATGCATTAAAATTGCAAACAAATTTAGTTAATCCGAATCTGAGACGCAAAATATATCGTGAGTAGTACTTGCTCTAAAGGTAATTCGATCTTGCTTCTCTATGGGTGTTTTCTGGAGAATCTACTGACCTGACGCAGCGCTCCTGAGAATCTTGTGACATGCGCTTAGCTGTGAGTAGCCCTTTAGTAGGCCAAAACCTAGCAATCGTTTGCGAATAAGATTTCAACCACCAATTTATTCGTTGCACATACCATTTTGGCGCCATAGAAGTCAGGTTAGATTGGACTGGATTACGCATACAGGCGCCCTTGTGTGCCTAGCAGCATGGCTAAGGTACGGCGCAATATATATATAATCGTTAATATTGTTATTATTATTATTATTATTATTATTACTATTATTATTATTATTATTATTATTATTATTATTATTATTATTATTATTATTATTATTATTATTATTATTATTATTATTATTATTATTATTATTATTATTATTACAATTATTATTATTATTATTATTATTATTATTATTATTATTATTATTATTATTATTATTATTATTATTATTATTATTATTATTATTGCAATTATTATTATTGCAATTATTATTATTATTACTATTATTATTATTATTATTATTACTATTATTATAATTATTATCATTATTGTTGTTGTTGTTTTGTTGCTATTATTTTTATCCATGACTGAATAATTGTTTTGACATTCGTATGCAAGACTTAGTAGGCCTACCTCCAGAGTTCAAATATGATGCTCTGTGCTGAAAGGAATGACTGTGAAGGACTTACCGTCACCTTGACCATATGTCGCACCAAGGAAGCAAACGACCAGACTTGCAACACACAGGTTCCACATTTTCCGTCTATGCACGGCAGTCAAATTCTTGGCGTTTTGTGTTCTCCGTACAGTTCACTCCGGGCTTTTCAATCTGCAAAACCGTTGTGCAATCTTATCATTGGTAAAAAGATGACGATAGGTCTACTTACAGCAATAATTTATACTTGGCAGATAGGCCGAGATGTTTCTTACGTGTTGTGGGATAAACGAAAAGAGCAGATCACACGGAACACCCTTCCCGCCCTAAGACCTTCAGTATGTGTTGCGTCAAGACCTCAAATTAACGACAATTATTTATCACTCCTGATTTAAAAAATAGTATACATGTAGTTTCCTAGAGCATGAGAGGTTACACTTAACTCGGACGAAAAAGCACTGAGTTATAATCACATCTAAATGAACAGCTCAAAGTTACTAACCTTAGCTAAGCATGGAAGAAACTGATACGAGCTTAGAAGCCGTAATAAGTCACAGACTTCGCCGAACAAGGAAGATACAACTGACAGCCGAAACACTCGTTACAACCAGGACGAAAGATGATAATTTTATGTGTAAAAATAGAACTGTCATCGCAATTTGACTGTAATCAGCTCTGACTCAGAAAAAAGTGTTCGGTTACAGAACTTACAGTGCGAGAAGCGGATGGCGGAACACGAAGACGGAACAGCGACATGTGCAAGCAGCATAATAATTGTGAAATCGTGATCATAAAAAGTCGCATATACACTGCCATCGGAACCGGAACAAACCGTGATAGTTTTGTGATAACCTCACAGCTACTGTTAACGAGCGTCGGAATTTTACGTTTGGCATTTGCATTTTATACACTAGCACTGTACAAGTGTTACAGTACAAGTGTACATCGCTATTTATGCTGAACACAGCATGGCTGTTTTTAAGGAATTTTTCGAACTGCACAACCCATTCTTTCCTTCCAGTCCTCCATGTTAAATGACTTCCAATCGGAGGACAATGGTCTTTTTCGCTGGTTTTAACTGTACAGAAGTGCTTCTACAATAATATTGCACAAATCCATTTAGAACCGCACATTTTGTGTGCAACTGCACGTTAAAAAAGGGCCCTGGAACACTGGTATTGGTACATACATGTACATTACATGTCTATATAACGCCGAGTACGAGAACCGAAAGTGAGAAATATATATATATATATATATATATATATAAGACATATATATATTCAGAGAGAGAGAGACTGCACAGACAGAGAAAGAGAGACAGAGACAGAGAGACAGAGACAGAAAGAGAGATAGAGATATACAGAGAGACAGACAGACAAAGAGACAGAGTAAGAGACAGAGAGACATACAGAGACAGGGACATAGAGACAGAGAGAGAGACAGACAGACAGACAGACATACAGAGAGCGACAGAGGCAGACAGAGAGAGTGAATAATCAAAAAGACAGTACCACGCAAATCCGGTAAGTCAGACCTCAGAGACATAGGCCTGACATATGAAAAATTAACAAGTCGGCGCAAAATATAAATATTGCGACTAGCAGCTGACATGTTGTTTATTATTACGTACGCAGGAGGTATGGGGGAACCGGATTCAGGCGATTTGCGCACGAAAATATACGTAGGCCATATCTATAATTATTATATTTACGAAATGTTGTCCTTCTGTGTGCCTATGTAGGCTATTTGTCCCAAAAAAGGATCTCAAACGGATAGCTTTGCGCGACGAAACATTTTATAAGTAATTATCATGCGAATTTGTAGGCCAACAAGATTATTTTCACCTCTCAATTAACTTTAAATCTCGAGTAATGAAAATTTAAAATTTCAATGCGATAGTTAACGTGCATCCAGGACGCCATTAATTTTCATGGCTGTACAATAATAATTAATTGTTATAATAACGAACCCATTGCTCTTGACTTCATTTTTGACGTCGTCTCTTTACGTCATTTATCACCGGAGGCGAAGCTTGGCACGCGGTTTCGCAAAAATAATAATAAATGTACTGATAATAAGAACAGTTAATCGTAGGCTAAGTTATGACAGGATAATGACAATATCATAGTAGATAATATTAATATCGTATATATTTGGACATGTAAAAAGCGCATATCGCAATAATGAGTTAATCAAGGCAATTTCAGTTCAGTGCATGGGTCCTGAGAAAGAGAAATGCTTTCGTCCATGGAGCTGACGACACGAGCTTGGGGGGGGACCCGGTAGAGTAGTGGTTAACACGCTGGCCAAGAGTGCGAGAGGTAGTGAGTTCGAGCCCCCGTTGGGCGGATTTGCTTTGTAGGCTGCCATTGGCGCCGTGTAATTACAAAGCTGTCTGTTCAGTTGGTAGTTAAGTTTAATTAAGATTACTGCATAACTTGTAAATGTAAAGCGCAGTGCGTCTTGCAGGCGTTTAATTAAAGAAAATATATTATTATTATTATTATTATTAATCCGCAGATGAGGGGAAGGTCATTCCACGCAGAGGGGGCAAAGATTATTATTAATGTGAGAGGGTGGGACGGGAAGGTGCGGAATGAAAGTGGAGAGAAAAGGATGTGAAGGAAGGGGAGAGAGAAGGGTGGGGAAGTTGGTGATTAGAGGAACGGGACGGGACCGGAGAGAGGATGGGAAGGAAGGAACGGGGCTGAGAGGGGCGAGAAACAAAAATTTCCCGAGCAACGTCGGGTACCACAAAGGGATGTGTGTATTCGGTTGGTCGGGGTAGGGCTTGGAAATTGGAATCCCAACTAAGAACCATAATGGAGTGAAGAATGGAGGGAAACAAATGAGAAGATCTATAGGCCTACAGATGATGCTGGATTAGGGACAGAGTGGACTGAAGATGGAAGCCAATGTTGAGGAGAGTGGCACTCGGATGTTTCATGGGCAGATAAATTTGAACATAAGCTTAAGGGTTGCTCAGTGTTTAACATGGATAGTAGGGATTCAAGCTTTCCCAGTCTGGTGACTATAATAATTATATTTAGGAACATTGAGCAAGTCGTTGAATCACTATCTATCTATCAGTACTCACCATCCTATGGTCTGTCCACGTCTGAAGTTTTTTTATTAAGGAGAATGCTATCAAATGAGATTGTATTGCATTGCATTTTGGTCTCTAAAGACCTGCCAGGCTGCTATCTAATGCACGTGTGTTTGGCAGATGCAAATAAACGATGAAAACTTGCTTGTTTGCCTCTTGTATCAAACGATTCGCATTCGCCGTATCTAAACGGATGTCCTTTTAAAGTTCAGAGTCCGTGTCTACAGCTTTCTTAGAAACACCATTCATGGGCGGAGACCTAGGTGGGGACGGGGGGGACGGTCCCCCCAATGGAGGTGTTGAGATGTTGTTGCATTTGTCCCCCCATTCGTTGAGCGTTGCGACAAAAAAGGTCAACTTTTTTGCGGCGAAAATAGAAAAAAATTCGTCCAGATTTCGCCGGATGACTAAAAAAGGTCGTCAGAAATTTTGGACGGTAAAATATGAAAATTTTTCGGCGACACTCAGAGCCGTTCGTGCGACAAAAATCTCACGTCTTTCTGTCGCCCCCCCCCAAGACTCCCACCCAGGTCTCCGCCCATGCACCATTGTCGTTCCAGAAAAGTGGTGCTATGTAAAGTAATGTCCATTTACTAGAACAACTAAAATTGGACCAGGCCTATACAGTATACAGGCTATACACTGTATTGCGTAAAAATTGTATGCCGGGCATATAGGCCATTTTGGTTTTGAATATCTTACTGGCCTAGTTAGCTACATCGGTAAGAACGCTGACCGCACGCATCTTTACGCAACTCTGTGAAAGAAAGCGTGCGGGCCGCGGTTCGCTTGCCAAAGGTGGCCTATTTCAGATATTTAGATCACGGGGACCTAAATGGCGTGGCGTTCATTCAAACGTGTGGCGGTAGTGAAAATCTCGCCCCGATCAAATTCCTAGAAAAATGAACAGGGTCGACGCCATATAGGCCTACTGCCGCTATATAAAATCCGAGTACATTTGCATTTATCGGCAGCCCCTAGTGTAGCTGGAGACAGTCAGCGTTTCAAGTTACATTATAATATCGTAAGTTACATTATAATATCGTAAGTTACATTATAATATCGTAGACTGGCTGATCAAAGAGAGATGGGCATAAAGCTTAGAAGAACTAGCGAAAAAGAAGCTCATGGTGGACTAAGGGCCTTAGGACGTAAAAGAAAGAAGGGCATAAACTCGTTGAGATCCATTTTTATTTTGAATAACACCTGCGACAACAGTCACTGGCGTACCACTAGTTTGAAAGCCGATGCACTTGGTGAATGGTGACTAGAACAGCGTTTCCCAAACTGTGTGTCGCGACTCAACTTCTGGATCGCGAAGCTCTGTCGTGGGTCGTCATAGTTTTCGGGAAATTTATATATTTAAAAAAATCGTCATCTATTCGTAAATTCTAAACATTGAAGTTACCGTATAAACAGCGGAGCAACAACAATTGACTATTGATTGAGCGATGACTGGCTGTCCTTGGCTACATGTTACAGTAGGTGTGGAAATTTTTAACGGTGTCCGTAGCTCAGCATAATTAGGCTATAGGGTCTATCGATGTAGATTTACGAAACAAGTTTTAGTAGGCCTACACGATGTTCGATTATATTCAGCGGTTTTCGAGACGGCCACGCTACTTGCAAGTAGGTCGCGACTCGTTTGGGAACACAGCATAGAGTCATAGAAGACAGGTCTTATTCAGTTTTTGTTTATCAAGCAAGTGTACATGTATACTTTAATGGCCAATATTATTATTAATAGTAGCTGCATGCATATTTTGTCCTCAATCAGTCCCCAGAGGCGCCAGTAGCACAGGGCTGTCCATCGTCCAATGCATTTTGCTCAGCAGAGTTTTCCTCAGTTCTAAAATTTAATAAGCAATGCTGGATTTCGTATGTTCGCGAAAACGATTCGCCCTTCTGAAAACTTGTCGGAGTAATAATTAATTGAAAGTCTGCTGGGTTTACCTGGATTTCTAACAAACCACAATCACAATAACATCCTAATCGCAGATCGAGTTATGCACATGCCGAGCCTAACACTAGGCCTAATTCCGCGTGACTGGCGGACTCCGTGTATATAACCATGCATGCATAGCCTTACTAAAGTTAATTCGAAGCAAAGTTCATTCTTGAGTGTAAACAACTTCTCAATATTATTTACTCTGGAGTTAGGGTTAAGGTTGGCACCCGGCCAGCATTTTCATGGGTATTAGACATAGGCGGAGACCTGGATCGAGAATTGGGGGGGGACGGAAGACGCGATTTTTTTTCCGGAAAGTTTCTGACGACCGGCGAAATCTCGAAAAAAAATTATTTTCGCCGCCAAAAAAGTTGATGACCTTTATTTAGTCATTCGGCCAAATCTCGCCGAAATTTTCTATTTTCGCCGCCAATTTTTTTTATCTCGACGAAATAAGTCTTGACGCTCAACTATTGGGGGGGACAAATGCATGGGCCGTCCCCCCCCAACACTTTCATGGGGGGGGACCGTCCTCCCTGTCCCCCCTAGGTCTCCACCCATGGTATTAGAATAGATGAGACGAGTTCCACATAACAATTTGGGTCCTGTAATAGCCTACATGGGGGTCTGCTGACAGCAATATGCTTTAAAGACAAGACCAATTATTGGCAGAGTCTAAGTGTTTGCGTCATCTGTTGGCTTTACATTGGATGCATGGGGGAGGGGAAAGCGCATCCTTATTGGGAGTTTGTCGGAACCAGCGAGAGGAAGACAAATGTTGACACCTACATGTATCAGAGATAATTACCACGTGGATCAATGACACGCTTCAAGGACAACTATTATGCTAATGTTACCGTTACCTTAAACTCTAACAAGCGCAGGGCACCAGCTTATTAACGAGCGATGCGTCGAGTCAGAGAGCATGCGCGAAATACGTCCGAGATCAGGTGCAATAAGGTCAGATCAGCTATTTTAAGGTGGGCCTCGTTTTGACTGAGAATTGGAAAGAGGTGGTCGGGGTCATGAATTCTTGAAGAGGTCAACATTCATTTTTGAGTGGATACACAAAAGGAACCACAGGAGGCAAATGATATTGTGTGGTTGAGAGTGATGGCGAATGAAGCGAAAATCACCTTAATCAGAGACTACGGTCAGAGGATCAATGGGGCACCCCCCTGTGAAATCGCACCAATTTTTAGCTACCTCTATAATTGGTTTTACAAAAATTTCTTCACTCTAAAGCACTATTAAATGACGCTAGTAATATACAAAGTGAAACCGAGGAATTTACATTTTTTAACCACTGTGGAAAAAATGCCCATGAGTTGGTTATGGTCATCTCCCCATATTTTACTCTAGGCCTAGTCGACTTTGGCTTCTGTAGGTTCCTCCAATGAACGACCCCTCCTCGGTGAACCTTCCCTCGTCTCCCATGTATTCGTTGAGGCTGTCCTCCTCCCGATCAGCCTCCTTGATCCCCAGAAGAGTGGTGCTGCTGAACGAAGGTCGACTGCTAAGGAGTGTCGGTGTAATACATTCACTGAAACAAACGAAAACATAAAGGATTTGCAAAGAGTGTCATCTTCATTGTCATCGTCATCATTACCGTCAATATTGTCATTATCATCATCATCGATATAATCGTCATCATGGTCATCATTATCGTCACTGTCGTCATTGCCATCGTCTTCGTAGTCGTCGTCATCGTGATGATCACCTTCATCATCATCATCATTATCGTCGTCGTATCATCATCGAAAACATCAACAACAACCACAACGAGTCAACGACAGCATCATCATCATCATCATCATCATCGACATCATCAACAATAACAACATCTCTACAGATATCATCGCACTTGCATTTAAACCGGTGTTCTGTTCGAGACAAGTTAAGAAACACAATGTGCTGCTCACAGTCTTTGATATTCTTCAAATCCATCGTCCATGAATTCCTTGACGGGATCTCTCCCAGTCCACGTGCGTTCGTTCTTATCAACTGCAAGGATACGAGATCAATCACTGTTTTAAGTTCAATTACTTCAAATAAATGAATCGATTAACTGATTGATTGATAAATTAATTGATAAAGTGACTGATTAATTGATTGACTTACTGACTGATTGATTAATTGATTGCTTGATTGACCGATTGATTAATTGATTGACTGATTGAATAATTGACTGATTAATCGATTGATTGATCGATAGATTGATTGACTGGTCAGATTCTTGCAGCAATAATGTAATCCCAAGATTTGTACAGCACCCTGCAGAAGTTATGTCGCAGGAACCAGTCCTTATTCATTAGGCGCTTAGTCAAAGCAACTCAGTAGACAGCTCAGGTCAGGTTGGATTCCAGAAGAAGGTCCCACAGGAAGTTAGAGAGATAACCAGACAGGGAGACAGACAGACAGACAAACAGACAGACAGAGAGACATGCAGTGTATATAGGTCTGAATACATAGATCTATACGTACACACAAACATACATACATACATACATACATACATATTACATACATACATACATACATACATACATACATACATACATACATACATACATACATACATACATACACATACACACATACATACATACATACATACATACATACATACATACATACATACATACATACATACATGCATACATACATACATACATACATACATACATACATACATACATACATACATACATACATACATAAAATACAAGCATAGCCTACATATATAGTTATATACATTTTAAGCTGTCATCTTAACAAAATACATGTAGCTGTACTTTTTCAGTGCATGATAAGAGTGGCCTGCTTACAATAATAATTTTTTGGTGTTTCCACATTGTAATGGTACCCTTTTCATATGCCATAAAAATTATTAGCAAAATTGCTCAATTATTTTGGTGCTGATAAAAGAGTGTTTTAGGATTTTAGCATATATATATATAATTATATATATATAATAACTACAATAATAATTTCCTTCATAGGCTCAGTTCTGCTGTTGCTGGGTTATTATAATGACCAACTGCGGACCTGAGTATAACAATATTAGACTATGTACGCTGACTTTTCAGCACAAAGCAGCTTATCCCTGTTTCACAAGATGGTCCTGAATTGCTGACCAGGACACACTGCAGAATTCAAATGGTACACAAGCCAACCAAGAAATAATAAACTACAGGTACCAAACTCTAGAACAGCGGTTCTCAACCTTTTTAGTGCGGCGACCCCTTGGTAACATTTTGAAAGTTGTGATGACCCCCATCGACAATATTGATTGCGTTACCCCCTATACTGCATTTTTTTACCATTGTCCATTGTTATGCATTTTCACTTCATAATTCAATTCTGCTTTTGGCAATCATTGTGTGAGGCTTCATGGGTCTTGCGATTCTGAGAGATATATAGGCCTAAATATTCGGCAGTTGAATTTCATAAGTTTATTCGTCTTGAAAAGCTTCAATAGCTGTTACGTGCTGCTGCTGGAACTCCCCGTGTGTGCCTTTCTGGCGTCATCAGTTCTGTTCTTAAAAATACTAGTCGCACCGAGGATAGGGAAAAGCTTGGGGAGAAATGTGCCATCCCCATTGCCGATTTTATTTTGAATTTCCACATTGCAATGGTGGCATTTCAAGCTGCCATTTTTACGAAATTGCTCGTTATTTCAGCAAGACTTCCAAAGTATCCCATCTATTAGCTTTTTTAAATTTCCACACTGCAATGGTCGCATTTTAAGCCGCTATCTCAAAAATAATTTCCTATAATAAGAGTGCAGAAACACATGGCTTAAGACTTCAATAAATGTCACCTCCCCATTGTTTAGTTTTTTGCATACTAGTGGTAGCACAATAAGCAGTCATCTTAAAGAAATTACTCATGATTTCAGTGCTCAGAGACGTGATCTAAGACTTCAATAATATTCGCTTCCCAATGTTAATTTTTTTTATCTTACACACGGTTATGCTAGTGTTTTCAACTGACATCCTAACAAAATTGCTCATTAAAAATTTCTACGCTTTTATGAAATATTTCTGAAACATTGGGGTTATAGGCAGCTTGACCCACCACAAATTTCGGGAAAACGCCCCCTGTCCTTCAAAGTCTCCGCCCGTGATTGGCCTCACTAGCAGAGAGCATAGGTTCTTTGTGCAAACCGGCTAGCCTACCGGGTATTGCTTAAATTTTTGGGAAGAATGGTAAAAGTGGAATTCATATTTTAAAGCTAAAATGGCAAAAATTAAATTATAACTGCCGCGTTCTACCAAATAAATTATAACAAAAGTACAATTTTATTCTGTATAATAAGTTGCAATAGGCTAATAGCGAAGCTTTGAAATTGCCAGTGCATGAACATTTGTGCATCTTTTGAAAATTTCTGAGTGCTCCAGGCGACCCCTGGCAAATCGTCAGGCGACCCCCGTGGGGGTCGCGACCCACAGGTTGAGAACCGCTGCTCTAGAAGTTTTGCAGTAATGATGTTGTTTTACTAGGTGTTCAAAGACCAAAACATTTGAAATTTGGCAGTTTGAAATTTGAAAAAAAGCACTGGAGAGAAGCCATTTAGTTGTACAAAAATAGTATATGTACAAATATTTTCAGAAAGTTATACTCATTGCAACAAGATTTTATTATTTGTATTATCTATATCTATAAGAAAGGACTTGGCTATGTTTGTATGTGACTTTGTCCAGAATGCACGCTCACAGTTTTTGAGCTTTTCACTCCAAACCTTCACTACTGTGTAGGTCTCGGCACGAGACGCAAAGGCGAGGGGTTGGCGATTCCCTACCACTATGGGGGCCAGGGTGGGGAGTGAAACCCCCAAATTTTTTTCAAAAAAACCCAGCTATTGGTTTGAAATTTTTTTCCTAGATAGAGGTCCATCAGAACCCCCCGGATCAGTGGTTGACAAATCTCTACCACCATGGGGGCCAGGGTGCGGTGGGGTCAAAAACACTAATTTTAGCTATAAATTTTCAATCGCTTGCCACGTATAAAAGCAATAATTTTAAACGTTATAAAGGTGTTTAACGTTAGCTTTATCGCAAATACGGATTTCACGGGTCGCTTACCGAAGAGGCGGGGGTGAGGGAGAGTGAGATGGTAGGGGGGGGGTGGAGGAGTGGGGGTGGAATTGGGGGTTGGCGGGGTGGGGTGTCGAGGGGTGGAGGTGGATGGGTCGGGGAGGGGTGTGGTGGAGGTGGAGAAGTGAGATGGGGATGAGGGGTGGGATGGCGTGGGGGTCGAGGGGTGGGGTGGGTGGGGGTTGGAGGGGCTGGAATGGAGGGGGATGGAGTGGGGTGGGGGTGGTTGGGGTGGGGTGAGTGGGGGGTGGGGTGGGTGGGATGGGGGGTGGGAGGGGTTGGGGTGGAGGGGTGGGGTGGATGGGGTGGGAGTGGGGTGGGGTGGGGGTGGGACGGGTTGGGGGGTGGATGGGTTGGGTGGATGGGGTGGCAATTTTCGTAAAACCCAAATTTCTCGGGTCGCGTACCGGTAGAGGTCGAAGTGTGGTAGGGTGGGGTTGTGGCCGTAGCGGATCGAATCCTAAATTTCCCGGGCAACGCCGGGTACCCCAGCTAGTATATTATAATAGTTAATAATAACATCATAATCATAATTATAAACTAAATTAGATATATTAAATATATTGTTATCATCTAAATAGTAAATAATATAACAGTTCATGTAATACAATGATGCAAATGTTCAGCAACTATAAATTATCATAATTTTGTTGTATGTTTCTGGGGGAAGTCATATCTGTTTTTAATTGGACAAAAAACAGTATTTGTGGAAATATATACAGTAAATTATACATTGCAATATGATAGTATCATATACTATATCAGTAAATAAGAGCCCCATATAATCATATAACAGTAAATAATATCGCGGTATATTATAATACTTCATGTAAAATAATTATGTAAACAGCAACTAAAAACTATTATAATTTCGTCAATTTTTCTGGGGGAATGTCAATCCTGGGGGAACTTTTAAAATTGACGAAATTATAACTTTCCCCCCAGAGACGTCTAGATTAAACACTGACATACACGCGTGTATGCACATATAATTATTAATTATATAGGTCTACTTGCACTCAGTATACCCGCAGAAATCCTATTATTTAAATTAAAACTTATATGCATATTTTCTCTTTCTATTTATCTATTGCGCCATTCCGCATGAACAAAATTTATTGCTACATAACTGTCCATAAACGCAGAGGCTCGGATAGAAAAGCAAATAATCTAGATTCCTAATTATGCGTTTAGCTACATGCGGGTGGGATTGCGTTGGTAACGGATCCAAAAGCGTACTGTAATAATAATAGTAATAATAATGATTAACTCTCTCGGGGGGGATGGTTTCATCCCTGAGGTTGTCCAACGTTTTTTCGTCTATTTCTGGAGAACCGCGGGATGCGAACTTTCTGTTTCACGACCTATCTCCCCACAGGTCTTTCACTCAAAACTGAAAACATTGCTCTTTCACAAATCCTATCCTGATTCTTCCTCTTCTCCTCACATCCCCCGCCACTTCAATTCTAAACATCACCCACCTTAGTCGTCCATCTATCTGCCTGCCTGACTCTCCGGACTTGACCCCCTGCCTATCGATTTTGTTTTGATTGAGCGCCTGTGAATAAGCTGGTTCCCGCGACTTGGCTTTTGTGGGCGCTGTAGAAGTCTCGAGATTACGATTACGATTACGATTATTTCTTCTCTCGGGAGTTCTTGCACTGGGAATGCAATTACAATTGCATATGTTTACATGTTGGGATAAACGCAGTGCTCCACGTACCGTTGTACTTTTCTTCTTTGTTCCGTTGGCAAACGGCGCAGCAGATGATGACGATGATGATGAACAATCCGAGGACCGCAGCTGCGATGCTCACCCAGAACCAACAGACATCCAACTCAAGGAACACTCCGCACATACTGGCTGGCAGTTAAAAAAACAGAGGACAGCCAGCAGTGCTTAGAGGTTAGAGAAAGAAGTGCCTGGACGATCCTAACCTTTCCTGGTTGTGTCAACCTAATAAGTGGCAGCGCATGTCATGCAATTGCGAGTGAAGAACTTGCCCAGGGTCCTTATACAAGGCGACTTGAGGTGGATTCGAACCCGCGAGCTTCCGGTCTACGGCACCGAACATACCCCTACACCTAGCCCCACAGCAATGTATAACATTTATAATTATATATCGGTAAAACAACGATATATAATTTTATATATATATACAATTATGTGTGCATATGTAATATATATCTGTAACTTGCCATCAACGATTCTTACCTGCTAGAGCAGCAGCAGTAACACTCTCAGACCTAGTCCTAGCGTGAATGTATTGTGTTTGACTGACTCGGCTGTGCGCAGTTTCAACGACGCATCTGTATTGACCAAGGTAGTCTGACCATTTTTCAGTAGCGTTCGCAGCCACATGTATTGTGAAATGTCCGGCGTCTACGGTTACAAAAGGTAGCTTGTTGTAAAGGAGTTGATCGCCTTTATCATCTACTTTGTACCACTTAATGGTCGGGGGAGTACTTGGATCTGAAGTTGCATTGCAGTCCAGCTCAATCCGACCTTCCTCATCTGCGTAAACCTCCACATCTGTTTTATTGTATATGGTCACCGTAGTTCTGCCTGTAAACACAGACTTAAATACATAATAATTATCATTAATTTTAGACGCCCAGCAAAGCTAAAATAGACCAAGTTACAGAAGGTAGCGTGCAAAACACTCGTCGCTTTCCGTATCAACCGTCAAAAAGCATGGACTCCATCATCTTTGCATATATCCGAGTCTTAACTTTGGATCCGAGTGAAACCAAGGAACTGACAGATTGCAAGAATTGGGTAGTGAATTGCGCAGGTTCTGACCAGGCAGCCACAAGACAGGTCTATGCCCGACAGCCAAGACCCGCGGTGCAAGGATTAATGACCGCAAGGAATAATGATAATTATTAGAGTCCCTGGATCACGTGCTATAATTATGTGTCGCTATTATCAACGATTTGGATCGATTTCCAAAAACTTCGCCTATTCTTCGTGAATATCAAATGAACACGTTTCGCTGTGCGAAGATAATTCTTCCTAAGTAAACGAGGTTATTTTAACATTACTGAACTCACTTAGTACATTCAGGTATCCTTGAGCAAATGCGTATCCATGAACGTTGCTTGCATTGCATTGAATAACCGTCAGATCACTTTGCCTCTCCGGATCATCGCAGTCTCGACATACGTCTCTGATCGTCAGACTTTTCTTGTCGTTGCTGAGCACAAATCTTTTGGGAAGATCACCAACTACAACGAAGCAACAAGCAATCATTTCATATAAGCTATTATTGGCACATTTGATAAGGGCTTTTTAGCGTGCAGTTGTACACAAAATGTGCAGTTCTAAAAGGATTTGTGTAGTTGCAAAAGCACTTCCGTTCAGTTGAAACTAGTTAAAAAAAGGTCACTGTCGTCCGATTGGAGGTAATTTACCATGGAGGATGGGAAAGAAAAGAAGGGGTTGTGCAGTTCTAAAAATTCCTTAAGAACAGCCCTGATATATATATATATATATATATATATATGTATATTCGTTTTATTGAGTTCTTGCTGACATACCGCAGCCATTTACAAATAAGAAATGATAAAGAAAAATCATAATAATTAAGTCAGAGAGGGGCAATGGTCGAGTATCTGTAAAGTACTCGAGAAATGTAATTCCTTTAATCCCTAATCGGTAATTCAAAACTGTGAGGACGAGGACAAAGATTATAAGGCATGTGGACTCTCGGTGGGAAAATGCTAATCAGATAAACTATAGGGTGACACGAAAGTTCGTTCCCCGTTTTCAAAATGCGTTATCTCAGTAACGGCTTCATATTTCTCTATAATATTTTGTCAGTGTATACATCCGTCAAATGAAAGATACTGGTACAAATTTGATTATGATCCGGTCTGTTTTTGCCATTATTTATAAGAAAATGTAAAGACGACCAGTTTTGCGGAAAAAACCGCCTTCATAAAATTAACACAATAAAGAAACTGTGCATACGCCTAGCCTCGCATACAACCGTGACAAGACACTGTTGTTACCTATATAGAGCATACACAGACGTAGGCTATTAGTGTACAGTGTCTCCTTTCTGCTTAATGAGAGCACTGACTCTATCCGGCATGACTGGATCAGTCTCTGAAGTGCCCCAATTGCTATCAATCTCCACGCTCGTTGGAGGCTACGCTTGAGCTGATCAGCGATCTTTGGCTCAGGATCTTTATAAACGCTGAGAGATAAAATACTCCACAAGTTCTCAATAGTAGAGAGGTCCGAAGAGTTGGGTGGCCAATCCTTCGGATTTATGTGTGACGGGAGGTTGTCGTTTAAGCCACTTTGTCGTCACAGCTGATGTATGATAGCGTGCATGCGCCATCCTGCTGAAATACTCCTATAGTCATTGTCAACAAATAACTTTCGTTGCATGACACTACCGTTGTCATTTTCTCGCTTGAACGCTGGCTTCACGATCTGCTCGAGAATGTTGGTGATGTACGTAGTACTGCGAGTACGAGTAAAGACCCATGACAGTCATCTCACCCCAAACCATCACCGACGGACTAAACTTCATCTGTGGGGCAAGCGGAACGTAGCCTACTCTTCCTATGCCGGATAGAGTCAGTGCTGTCATTAAGCAGAAAGGTGGGGCGCGGTGGTGTAGTGGTGGCGTCGTTGCCTTGAAGCCGGAAGGTTCGAGGTTCGAATCCACCTCAAGTCGCCGCGTAAGGACCTTGGGCAAGTCCTTCACTCGCAATTGCTCAGCGCTTCGGCGTGAAACTCCGATGCAGTGTCCGCTCTGCAGTCGGGAGCGCCTCTGAGTAGGGTGCTTGAAGGGGCGCTATAACAAGTGCACGTATACATACACTAATAGCCTACGTCTGTGTATGCTCTATATAGGTAACAACAGTGTTTTGTCACGCTTGTATACGAGGCTAGGCGTATGCACGGTTTCTTTATTGTGTTAATTTTATGAAGGCAGTTTTCCCGCAAAAACTAGTCGTCTTCACATTTTCTTATAAATAATGGCGAAAACAGACCGGATCATAATCAAATTTGTACCAGTATCTTTCATTTGACTGATGTATACACTGACAAAATATTATAGAGAAATATGAAGCCGTTACTGAGATAACGCATTTTGAAAACGGTGAACGAACTTTCGTGTCACCCTATATAATCGAATGTAGGACTTAACTGAGTTAACTCTGAAGATAAGTTGCCGTTAAAAAGAGGCTGGGGCATAGTTTATTAAAGATTTAACTTATTTTTTGAATGCACTACCTATTTCTATTGTAACTATTGTCTGTCAGAAAAGTTAATAGAGGAATTGCAACAGAAGACAGCAGGGAAACAGAATATAGGGTACTTATCAGGGTAAATGAAAATGAGCTTGGGTGAAGGGTGACGATTTACATTCAACCGAATATTCAAAACAAGCTTTATCCGAAGCCAAGCAATCTTTGCAATGATGATGATACGATCTTGTGCAACTTCTCAACTGTGAGCTGCACACCACTGGTCTTTAGAAGAATATTAAGAGCAGCCTAACCTGACAATAATTTCGTATTCTTTGGAAATTAATGCACGCAGGAACAGACCGTAGCCTATGTAGTTTACATGTCGCCTAATACGAAACTCTTTAATCATTATTTTCTTACAGTCCAGTTGCTTTCCATCTTGGAACCAGGCAATCGCTGCTTCTGGTTTAGCGCTCGCGTTGCAGCTAAAGGTGACAGACTCTCCATCAGTGACGTTGACATCGCGTGGACCATCATGTACAGTGAGAAATTTGGGCACAGCTGAAAAATTGCAAAGTCAGGAAAGGCTGTGGCCAATGTTTGTCTAATTAGTCTTTTATGCGTACCGAAAGAGCCTGCAAAAGCAAAAGCTGATTTGGCAGAAGGGACACAAAGCGTTTGCAGAGCTTGCATGTGGGATTCACAAGTATGTAGGCAAGACTAAATAAGCAAGTAGAATAATTAGTACATAGTAAGTTAGTAAGTAAGTAAGTAGCCGTTATTTGCATCCAACAAGCGCACATGCATAATCTAAATATTACATGGACGAACGGAGGAAGGCACGACGTTATGATAGGCGGAGCCGCGGAGAGGATGACATTTTTCATGAAAGCAGTGATGGAATTTGTTAGTTTGGCAAGTCATTCCGAAATTAACCCATTTTGGCTGTCTTGCTAATGAAGGGATTTACATGTAGACAAGGATTGAAGACAGGCCTAGTCTTATCTAGAACTGGCGCAACATGGCGCATCTTTCATGTTATAGGTGTTATCACTTTACGTTTCTGCAATGCACTGGTCTACCAACGATTCTGGAAAGATATTTAAACTCGAATTATGATTAGATTATATGAACGTAAGGAGAAATTGATTTCATCATGTTCAAAGCTGTGCTGGATAATCTTAACAATTCTTTATTCAGCTTGAAAGCTGATTATAGGATATAGCATCCCTTCAAGGGACCTACTCAGAGCAACTATGACCCCTATATGCATGATTCTTCGTGGTAACAGTCCAGCTTCTGTGCAATCAATCTGCCATTAATAAACGGAATAAACTGTAAACAGAGGTTCTACGGTCTTCAGAATAATATTATTATACTTGTCGTTTAGAGTTAAACAACTTAGCAGCAACTTAAACTGGATAACATTTTAAAACAGAGGTAAAAAGCTTGTCTAACTAGAAAGAATAATTGCAGATTGTGCAAATATTGACAAATTTGTCCCAATATTTTTACATAATGAACAACACAGACCTTCAACGCGTATCTGAAGAGTAGATGTATTGCGTCCTTCGGTGTTTGAACCAGCGCAGACATAGTCTCCCTCGTCAGTTGCAGCTATGTTATTGATGACGAGTTCAGAATTGAACTTATCCAGTAAGTATCTTCCAAAGGGAAGCGTATTCCTTGGCCCTGTCCATTCAATTGTTGGCTCCGGACTGAACAAAGATTAAAATAAAACATACGAAAAGAGGACATAAGTCTACCAATTTATTTTATATCGTATGAATTATCACCATCACTTTAAACCATATTTAAATTATCGGTGATTGGGGCAAATAATAGTTATAATAATATCTGTGTAGCGCGTCACAATGCCATTGCATTCAGTGGCAAATTTTAGGATGGTTATGAACCTGGGACGATGCCTGAATGCTCGCAGATTAATATCTTACTCAAAAAATAATCTGCAAAAATACCGAGGGATCGTTGATAGGCTACATCGGGTAAAACACTAATATTGATAATCTTCCTTTAATTTCAAACGAACGCAACGCAATATGAGTAAACGTTTTAGAAGGAACAGACGATCACAAGTCATTACAGGAGTTGAATTTAAACTGTCGGCAGCCATGCAAGGCGCCCATCACATCCCACTGCACTCGAAAGATACTATCGACTGCCAACGCTCAGACTCTGAGAATCAGATTTTGTGTTCGAGCTTTGCTGCATTTTTTGTCAACAAGATTAACAATTTAAAATGTAAAATTGCTAGATGTACTTCTAAATTATAATGGAATGACCTGCTGCTTGACTAATTTCTCTGGATCTAGCTTCTCTGACTTGCCATCTGTCACCCACTTTGAAGTCTACAATCTTCTCAAAAGCATGGCTCCTAAATCATCCCAAATGGATTTCATACCAACATCACTTATACTTTCCTGCTCTGATGTTTTCTCTCACCTTATTGCACGCTTGGCCAATCTGTCTTTTGCTGAAGGGCGCTTTCCGTCATGCCTCAAATCTGCTCTAGTCACACCCTTGCTTAAAAAACCTAACCTAGACGCCAGCAATCTTTCAAACTTCAGACCTATCTCCAACCTTAATAACATTTCTAAAATCTTGGAACGTCTCTTTCTCACTCGCATTAAGAAACACATCACTTCCTGTCCAAACTTCAGTCCTTATCAGTCAGCTTACCGCGAAGGCTATTCCACTGAGACTGCCCTTGTTTCTACACTTGATAACATATTCTCGTCTACTGACAATGGTAAAGCCTGCCTCTCAGTATGTCTTGACCTCAGTGCAGCCTTTGACACTGTTGACCATCAGCTACTTCTTTCAAGACTTGCAAATAGTTTCGGTGTCTCTGGGATAGCCTTAGACTGGTTAGCTTCTTACCTGCGTGACCGGAATCAGCAGATCGGCATTGGGACCGCTCGGTCTGAGCCTACTGTTTGCACTGCTGGAGTTCCACAGGGATCTGTCCTTGGCCCCTTACTATTTACTGTCTTCACTTCCCCAATCAGTCGCATTGCTAATCACTTTGGAATCCAATTACAGCAGTATGCGGATGATACCCAGCTACATATTGCTTTATCACACACTGATCAGTCTGGCAAACTTAAACTTGAAGAGTGTCTTTCATCTATGTATTCCTGGTTTTGTTTCAATGGTTTGGACATAAATCCTGACAAGTCTGAGGCAATTTTGTTTGGGTCACGCCAGCGCTTGCGCTCTTTCCCTCCACTTTCTAATATCGACCTTGCCGGCACTGCTGTTCATCTATCAAATACTGTCAAAACACTTGGAGTAACCCTAGACAACAAGCTCACATTTCGACCTCATATATCAAACATTTGTAAATCTTGTTTCTATCACATTCGGGCAATACGTCACATCAGGTCGGCCCTGACTATGGATATGTCTCAAACCATTGCCTGTTCTCTTGTTTCCTCTCGCCTTGATTATGCTAACGCCGTTTTTGTCGGTCTCTCAATCACTGAGCTCAACAGGCTGCAACACATCCAAAACTCCTTAGCGCGTGTTGTGCTGCGCGTCCCAAGACAAACTAGTTCCTCAGTCCTACTCCATCAGCTGCACTGGCTTCCTGTTCAGTACAGGATAAAATTCAAATTGGCATGTCTGACCTACAAATCTCTCAGCACCAACGGACCTTCCTACCTTCAGTCACTACTAACTCCTTACATTCCTCCTCGTTGCTTGCGTTCATCGGGTACAAGTCTTTTATCTGAACCTCGATGCAAAACAGTTATGGGCTTGCGTGCTTTTCATGCTTCTGCACCCAGGGAATGGAATCGGCTTCCGCTCTCTCTTCGAAGCTCAATTTCACTTCCTTCCTTCAAAAAGCGGCTAAAAACTTACTACTTCTCCTTGGCTTTCAGGCACATGGATCTCTAACTGCATCTTCCTCTGGTGGTTGACTATCCGCGTCTCAGATTCACATTTCGGTGTGACCTTGCGCGCGTTACAAATTTATTTAATAATAATAATAGGACTACCAACGCAATGTGCCGAACAGGGGCGGATCCAGGGGCCAATCCAGCCATTTTAAAAGTGCATGGGACGTGGCCCCCATTTGGCTTCAACAGGCCATGAAGCCAGTATTATTCCGACCAGGATGACTGATGACTAAAAAAGGTCATCAGATTTTTCGGCTACCAAGATGAAAATTGCTTCATGCCCAAGACCCTAAATAATTTTGGCCCCCCCATCGAAAATTTCTGTATCCACCCTTGGTGCCGAATAGAAGGTTAGAGGACATAATGGGATTGTAGCGGGAAGCGATTCCGTATGCCTGCGCTCTTCGTGCCCGAGTGCTTATGATTGACCTAACCAGGCTAACCTGATCATCATAACATGCAAAGCACCATTTTTTATAATTGCAATTATATGGTAATTTTTTGGGATTTTTCACGCATTGGCTATAGCGCCCCTCAGAGGCATAGCATCACGTTAATACTCAAGTTAATCTGGGCTACTCTGAATTTTCACTAAAGAACGTTATGTTCAGTTTAAGAAGCAACGTGTTTCTTATCTACCAACATTGCAATTGACTGCACAAAAACAAATTCAAGGAGCGGAGCTGAATAAAGCCATTGCTTGATTCAAACATTGATTCAAGAAGGGGCTTATTGAACTGCCTTTTCATTATCATAGGCCTACTTGCAAGCCGTGAACTTCAGTCTTCAGATTGTGCCTCATCAACTAAATCTTGGAGACGTTATACAAAAGCTGTCTAACAAGCCTTTCTGAATGCTTGAAACGTTCCTTACTTTTAAACTTTAAATTTTAAAGTTTCCATAGAAAAACCTTTTGGTGAAAGCATAGTTGTAAAAAACGTTTTTTTCATTTTTTATTCTCTCCCAAAAAACGTCGTTTTTTTCGTTTTTTATTTTTCGCATCGTTTTTCATCGTTTTTTTAAATTTTTTATGTAACTTAATTTATTTATTTACTGTCTATTATTATTTTCCTTAATCAAATTTTTATCTGATATTCAATACGTTTTCACCGTACTCTCAAGGATTCATCTAGCATTAGTGTCATTATGTAATTGTTTAAGTCATCATTTGAGAAGTAGGTACCTACATGTAGTAGCCTAGGTCCCTACAAGAAATAAAATTTGCAAGAGTTATTTTTTATATAAAATTCTTGAGCCTATAATTAATATTTATAAGTAACAATTTTAAGTACAAATGTACAATATGTAATTTAGTACACACTTTGCTTGTGATTAGATTTTAATTGCGTTATGTCGATCAGCATGAACTTATGTGGACTTATGTTTACAATTTCAATTTGAAAAGATTTCAATACCGTACCTTAATTTTTTCTGAATTTCTTATTAGACCAAAGTTATAAGAAAAAATAATTGATAAATTAATATAATTAATTTTGGTCTAATAATAAAGTTGTGTTATTTGCAGATTAAGATAAAATTGCATACAAGCAAGGTTTTTAAGCTTAAAATGAAGATTCAGAAGTAACACAGTGAAATTATTTTCCGTTTCCGTTTTTTATCGTTTTTTTGTCGTTTTCTATTTTTCCGAAAAAACGACGTTTTTTTCCGTTATTTTTTATTTTCATCGTTTTTTACATCTATGGGTGAAAGCATCTGACAAAAAACGGCTCGAAATAAAGAAAGGGGCTAGACATTAGGCCCAATGTATAAGTCCCTGAGGGATTATTTTGTGCCTCGGGGTAATGAAAAAATAGGCATTCATATTAGAAAATCTAAGCTATAATCATTTTTGGAAGATACCATACTTTCCGTAGAAGAAGCATCTGAGTGTAACACTTCCTCCGATGACTGCAACAGTCTGTTGCGCAGAAGCAAATCCAAAAATTGGAGCAAACGGACTGACGCCTCCTGGATCTGTAACGGCATAATAGCATAAAAGATATTATGGAAAATATTATCAAGTTTCATGGTTTACTGTATACATATGCCTGGAGAAAGCTATTTGCTTTCGTGACATATAGTGCCAGTTCATAGTGATGCACTTGTTACCGGTAACAAAGCATTCTTACTTCTTGTCACTATTAGTTTCGTATAGCTTCCTCCAGCTCTGACATCTAGGTAAGGGTTGTAAGTCGCGCATTTGTAGATTTTTCCATCAAGAGCATCGCCAAGTTGAGCGTAAGCAAAATGCAAGTCACCTGAAGATAAGACAAATCAAGGCAATATAGGCTGCCAATTTAATATGAAATATAAAGTCACACGTATGGTGTACAGCTGTACGTTGTAACACTGAAATCATGTAAATAAAGCGAGTCAGATTGACTAAGTCTATTTTATTAGTAACTGTTATTTCTTCAATTGGCAGTTTATCTGCGACTCTTGCGACTCTTGAGTCCATTATAGGTCTAGGTCTTGTGATGTTCTCATAAGTGTATGGTCGCATATGCCTGAAACTTAAGAGTTTCTAAAGCCAAGGGCTGAGTGGTTCGTTTAATCTACTAAAACACTAGAATGTGAGGTAGCTGTGGAGTTAATCACCTACCAATATTAGTCACTCTGATTCGCTTTATTTAAATGATGTAATTTCTCATTCTTTCGTGCAACACGATCTTTGGAATCCGCGCATGGTGTCCAGCGTTAATATTTCTTAGTTCAGGTTTGGAATCGTCCAACTGGCTATACACACGTAGGCTACTTTAGCCATTATAGCGGTGGCCATTATCGTTAAAATTAATGAAAACGACTTAATTACTTGTGATATTCATGGTTAATCTTTACACTTGAAACGTGTTGAAAGGCGCAAACCTAGGTTTCGAGATGAATTAACTGATTAATCATTAACTAGGTAACTAACTTGCCCAATAAAAATTTGGTTCTAAAATATGTAGACAAGGATGTCATACCACATGCAATAGACATTGATTTCCAGTATAGTTTGTCGAAATGACTACGCGGAGGAGAATATTACCGTTTTCGGCAATTTGTATCCTTCTGGAAGGCCGGAATGGAGCTGGAGTTTTGTCCACGCCGTCAGTTGCTGTTTCCCAAGCATATGAAGGCTTTGGAAAACCTTTGCTTGGATATGCCTGAATATGAAATGGTTTCCCCTCTTCAACGGTTTTCTGAAGAGTTGCAGTAGTTGCCGATGTTGAATCCGGAACCGCTATCTGGATGTGTGCTGTATTTGAAACAGCTGTGCCGTATTGATTATTAGCAAAGCACTGGTAGTAGCCTTGATCCATCGATGTGGCAGGTCGTATTGTTATTGTACCATCGGAGGAGTCTCTGTGGATATTTGTTTGATTTGGGTTTAAATCCTGTGTATTCTTTTTCCATTCGTATCTGCAATCACATACAACGCGCTATGGATGTCTACCAATGTTTAGTTTTACTCAGCTAGAGAGATTTTGATCACCTGATGAAGAAAATATAAGAGATGATGATTATTGAAAAGCATGCGTCTTCACTTCGGTAGATGACACTCGCAACACGGGATCTCGCTAGCGAAACATCCGGTTCACGCCGATTTTCGCTCGGAGAGAATTTGCCGGTTTCTTTCAGCGTTGCCACTCCTTGGTTATTTCACAAGATCTTGGGTTTTTCGATTCGAACTTGGGAAATGGGGTTTTTTCGTGAAGAACTTGGTTTTTTTTACTAGGGTTATTTTCGACGAAAAAAATCGGAAAATTCGGGATATTTTCGCAAAATTGTGGACATTTTCGGGCAATTTTGGACATTTTCGAACGATTTGTGCCGGATGACTAAAACCAATAAAGGTCATTAGAAATTTTGGACCGAAAATGTTGAGCATTTTCGAAAGATTCGAGATTTTCGGACGGGAAATTCAGAAAATTCTGGACATTTTTCGAAATATTTGCTGAACTTGGGTTTTCTTGGGTTTTTACGGCCCTCCAACTTGGGTTTTTTCAATTTTTAGAGTGGCAACGCTGGTTTCTTTAAATTTTTACGCTGTATGATTGCAAATGTTTCGTCTATTTGAGTGTATAAAGTGTCCTAGTCTGCTTGTGTGATGTTTGTCTGGACAATTGCGTGGAATTATCATGTTTTCGACGTTTTTCGTCACGTGGGTCGGTAAGCACTAAAACCGAAATGTCCGGATCCGATTTTCCACGCATTTCTCCCGCAAGCCCTCAGAAATGGACTATTAAGACTCTATCAACAATTCTGTTAAGTCACGACTACAGTCTTATCGGGCACTTTTTACTTCGAATGGATAGACTTTGCAGCATCGGCTAAACCTACCAATGAACTGGCGATTCTTCGTACACATCACCATCGTGAAGGGAGCGTCAGTAGCGCTCATATAGTAGCTGCTAATAACTGACGGGCCGTTTTTGGCTAATCCTGATTCAATGACAGTAATTCAACATCAACTGTCCATTTTAACATCAACATCTTGACGGTTTGGTGCCAGATCATGGTTACCGCAATGTTATCACATTATTATTACTAATCATTATTATTACTTCTGTGTTTTAATTTTACATTTCTGACCTGTAACCTGGTGCGGTTTGTCACCTGGATTTGTCATACTTTGAATTAAACGAATATCATCATCATCATCATCATCATCATCATCATCATCATCATCATCATCATCATCATCATCATCATCATCATCATCATCATCATCATCATCATAATGTTATAATAGACATTTACCTACCGTATGTTTGTACACATGTATCTAAGCGTACTTATAATAATTGTGATGCGATCTTGCAAAACCAGGCCTATGTCATAATAGAAAATTAGTCAAAATCGACCTCTTACCCCCAGTTCACTAAAATAGACCATTATCTCAAAATGCTACCGTGCGACATAAGCCTGGTTTTGCCAGGTCGCCTCACAATTATGTTTATATCAAGGCATTTGTCACCTCTAAACGTATAAAATTTCTTTATTACTGTTGCTGCATTAATCACTATGTTTGATTCTAAATGTAGAAATTACGTAGGCTAAGTAAAAAATTCGACAGAGCTAAACTTACGATACGGCTGGTATTCCTTCAGCACCACATTCCAAAGTAATTGAGTCTTCACTTCGGTAGATGACATTCGCAACTGGTTGCTTCGTAATAGTCGGCGGTCTACGAACTGAAATCATTGGAATTATCACCGAAGTTAAAGATGACCTGGCTCTATTGTCGCGAATTCAAGGAAAGAATAGCTGCCTGAGATCAGGCGTTATCAGCATATTGCTTAGATGCTGAAATGTACATTGACTCTGCGATCGATTCTTTAGCAGTATGAAATTGCACGGTGGTCGAATATACTCCGACTCTACACCTTTTCTTCTCCGTTACTTCGACAGAGTCTGTCAGAAGTTCCTGTCAGGCTGACACTATCATTCTATTAGGAAGTAATAGGCTTTCCATTCAAAATCCACCTCTTCCAAAAATCTACGGCGTCATATAGGCTACATGCAGATCATCGTCATCGTTATCGTCATCATCGTCATCGTCATTATTAACAACAATGCATCATCATCATCGTCGTCGTCGTCGTCGTCGTCATCATCAAGATCATCACCATTAACGCTGTGATTGCCATTTTTATTATAAATTATACCTGACTGTTATTTTGACATTCCAATTCGTAGTACCTACCGTAACTAAATGTATTGATAGAAATGAACAATGGACGACTCACTGTCACTTTGGCCGAAAGTCGAGCTAAGGAAGCCAACGACCAGAATTATTGCAGCACACAGCTTCGACATTTAATTTTTTTGTCTATGCACTTCCGTCAGATTCTCGGTCTGCTTATGCTCTATCGGCCTGCAATGAGATATCGATGCGATCATACAAAAGCACTTATAGGAGAAATGAAGATTATTACTTATACGACGCTTGTATGACAATATGATTGTTGAAAACGTAAAACGATGGAATAGGAAATAGCAAACCTCACTTTGGTTAAAGAGCGAAAAAAGAAAAAAATGAAAAGTAAAAGTCAGAATTAAAAGTGAAAGTCAGAAATAAGCGCCCTTGCATCGGCAACTCCGATTATCACCAAAGTTAAAGCGCTATGAGTCGCTGGCCCACGCGTCTGGAACAGTCTTCCAGCATCAATTCAAGAAATAAAAACTCAATCTGCTTTTAAAAAACAGTTAAAGCTGCACCTGCTCTGAGCTGTTTGCATTCATGCTGAACTTTGACAATTTTGACATTGTGTGTAAAGCATCCTAGAAGTAGCTTGCTACCGACGATGACATACAAATTGTCTTGATTACAATACAATTACAAGTTACTGCGCCAAATAAATTGGCGTAAATATTGTTAGAGATCGGGTTCATGGGGTTCGTTTTATTTTTATTAAGTGTCTGTCCCCGTGTCCGCCTAAGTATCGCGTCTACATGAATTGGTGTCTACATGGGCGGAGCTTAGTGTCTACACAGCCTAGCGTCTACATGGGCTAGTGGGCGGAGCTTAGTGTCTACACAGCCTAGCGTCTACATGAATTGGTGTCTACCTGGGCGGAGCTTAGTGTCTACATAGCCTAGCGTCTACATGGGCTAGTGGGCGGAGCTTAGCGTCTACACAGCCTAGCGTCTACCTGAATTGGTGTCTACATGGGCGTGGCCTCGTATTACACATAATATTTATACGACTGCGCACGCAGGCACGGCAGTCATCGAGGGAAACAGAGTCAGCGATACGTACAGTCAGCGAGAGAGAGCAGTCATCGAATCGCCGAGAAACAGTGGAAAGACACGTCGGTCGACTGTTGCCGGTTCGAGTCGCAGTGCAGTCAGCAGGAAATCGTCCGAAGGAAAACGCTTTGGAAAGCGCGACGACGATTCGACGACGCTGCCGAAACTCAGCGCCTGTCGACGGAAGGTCTGGTGGCCTTCGCTGTGCAACTACGACGCCTGGGTTCGAAGCCTGACCCGTGACGGAAGGTCTGGTGATCTTCGCTGTGCAACGCCGACGATTGGAAATCGACGCCAGTGCTGCTGACGTGTTCGACTGGAATTCAACGCCGGACCTGCCAACGCTGCCGACCGGGTGAGCGCAGTGGTTCAGTTTCTCGCTACGCAACGACGACGCCGGGGTTCGAAACCTGACCCGTGACGGAAGGTCTGGTGATCTTCGCTGTGCCACGACGAACGGAACTCAACGCCGGACCTGCCAACGCTTCCGACCGGGTGAGCGCAGTGGTTCAGTTCCTGTCTTCGACGACGCCGACTCGGGTTCGAAACCTGACCCGCTTCACAGACTTTCGACGCGCGCTGGCGATGCAGCGGTGATCTACACGACGACGATTCGGCGTTCTGCATTGACGATTGCTGTGAACAGTGGTGCAGTGGTTTTGGAACAGTGGCGCCACACGAATAGCTCCGAACATTGCTCCGAACTTGCTCCGAACTTGCTCCGAACACTGGCGCCATAGAAGTTGGCTGAGGACTGCATTGCGAAGTTCTTCTTTGATCGTCGAATAAATGTGTTTTAAGCCTGACTGGCTAGTCGTCAATCTTCAGTTGACGCCGGACTACACGGACGGACATCACCTGGGTGACTAGGGTTTGGGGTTCGGTTCCTGGTGGTATTTGCCCAGCCCTAGTCCGCTACAATATTATTACCTGACTGTTTGAAAGCATGTTCTGCATTTTAAATGAAAAACCTTGATAACATAATTTTAAGTTTAATCAGCAAATAACTCAACGTTGCTAACATTGATCTGCAACAATTAAGTAATTTACTATAAATTTAACCAGGAATAGTGTCGCAAATTGGCTGCATCATTGGCCAGTGTACTAATTATAGTTGAGAAGTGAAGAGACAGCGTGAGGGATATCAGACAGAGAAGGAATGGGAAAAATTATGACAGGCAGTGAATTGATAAGCAGAGTGAAAAGTGACAGTGACATTAAAAAAATGTTCGGTACACCTTCCTGCTCTATGTAGGCCACTGCGTCCAGATCTTAAGTTTACGACAACAAACGATAAGCAAGATTTATAAAATATATAGCCTAGGCCTCTAATAACCAAAATTTTCACAATCGACCGGTGACGATGACCGTTAACTCCAGAACAACGCAGCTATTCGGAAAGTTTCTTAGAGCCTGAAGGATTACACTTAACTCAGGCGGTAAACTAGCTATCACTACATCTAGAGGTAACACCACTATGTTTCTTTCTCGCTTAAAAACTGCCTTATTTAGCCGTTGTTGCGCTGGGAGCTCTTCTGAGTAGATTACCTTGAAGGTGCGCTATATAAAAAGTCAATATTAACAGTAATTAATCTAAATGAAGAATTAAAGCTTCACTAACCTTAACTTAAGCATGAAAGAAAATGTTACGAGCTGAGAATCCGCATGTCGCGAACTTAGCCGAACAAGGAAGAACCTATACCCGTTACAATTCGGACGAAAGATAATAAATTATGTGTGGGGGAAAATATAAATGTTTATACATCATAATGCTGTAATCAGCTCAGACTCAGAAACAAGTGTTCGGTTACAATGCGGGAGGCGGGAGGCGTGGCACGAAGACGGAACAGAGCCCCATGTGCAATTGTGCATGCAGCATAATTAATTATTGTAATCGTGATCGCAAAAGTCAGATCCATTGCCATTGCTAAAAAATGGAACAGGAACAAAGTTTTAGAGTTTTGTGATAGCCTAGCTGTTAACGAGCGCCAGAATTTCACATTTGGCATTTATTTTTTGCATTGTACACTGGCACTATAGTACTATACAATGTACATTGCTATTGATACTGAACACTGGTATTGGTACATACATTACATGTCTATAGCGCCACGCACAGCAATGGCCGTTCAGTAGCGCTCCGACTTAAGAGAACCGAAAGTTATATATATATATATATATATATATATATATATATATATATGAACTGCGACGCTGGTTGCACTCTGCCAGTGCCAGTCGCAAGTCTGGATAAAGGAAGTGGGCGACACCAATCATCTTTGATATGGCAGTGTCGTTAAACATGTAACAAGTGATATATATATATATATATATATATATAGAGAGAGAGAGAGAGAGAGAGAGAGAGAGAGAGAGAGAGAGAGAGAGAGAGAGAGAGAGAAAATGATCAATAAGACAGTCTCCCACGCAAATCCGGTAAGTCAAAGTCAGAGGCAAAGCAAAGGTATGATATGAAAGATAAGCAAAAATCGGTACAAATGAATATTGAGACTATAGGGGCTGACAGGCTGTCCATTATTACGTACGCAAGGAGGTAGAATAACCGGATTCAGACGATTTGCGCACGAAAATATACGTAGGCGCTTTCAGTTCAGTGCAGGAGCCCTGGGAAAGAGAAATGCCTTCGGTCATGGAGAAGACGAAGAGTAGCCTAGTCTCAGACATGAGCTGAGAGGAGGTGAAGGCCACTTTATGCAGAGGAGCATAGATTAAATATTCGTGTGGTGGGACGGGAAGGGGCGGAACGAAAGCGGAGAGAAAAAAAAGGAAGGGGAGAGAAGAGAGGTAAGTATTGGGTGATCAGAGGAACTGGACGAGATGGGAGTGGTGGGGAAGTGTTGGAGGAGGGAAGGAGTGGAGGGGCAGTTGAGATGGGATGGGAAGGTGAAATAAAACAATTTTCAAGTAGTCGATGCCTAAAAAAACGTCATCAGGTTTTTCGTCGCCGACTTGCGATATTTCTGGCAAAAACTTGGGACAAATTTCTGAACAAACCACTAAAAAGGAAAAGGTCATCAGTTTTTCTCGTCTCCAACTTGAATATGCAGTAGGCTACCAGCCACTATCGACTGCTGCATTGTCACGACCGCGGTTGCCACTATGTCCTCAAATCGCAACCAGTCGCTAAGCTTTCGACTGCTAGCGACTGTGATCACAGAAGCACTAGAATGAGCCATCTGCACCGGGAAAGAACCAAAACTTGCTTGCAAGATCCATGTCAAGGGACAAGAGATTATAATGAACTAACAGTCAATACTAGTAATCATTCCAAGTCAGTGGCGAACTCCATAGTTCCAATAATGTGGGGCGACCTTTCTAGCCGATGCAGCCCCAATACAATTCCTTGAAAATTTCGAAAGTCATTTGCCTATGCAACGACTCAAAAACACAAGCGCCATTTAGTCCTTCTCTGCACTGCAGAGATGTCTCTACAGATGCCTCCCGGGGCGAACAAGAAACTGTACATGTAGCTAAACATCATAGGGCGGAATAAGCTTATATTACATGTACGTTCATGTCACTTTCTTACAGGCTGAGTAGTGAGTAAACCTATACAATGCTGCGATTCTTGATTTTTGAGACGACTTATCTTGCACTGATTAGCTCTGGGTCGTCAGAGACAGATCATCATTGTCAAGGACTTTGATACTTGCTCAACGTTGTGTGTTGTAAAGGAACTGCGCCGATTAATCGAAGATGTCATTTCATATTCTCCCTCCCTTGCTTTTATGTAGAAACAGAAAAGTTATTTGTCTCAGTGTGTCTTAGAGACGCGTGTTGATAACATTAAAGTCGGAGCTGAGGCTGGTGCAATAGGCCCTTCACAAAGAAACAGAAGTTCGACTGGTAAGATCAAAATTTCGTATACAGTTTCTGATAACACAGCCAGAAGCTGAGAACAGCGTCTTCATATTCGTCGAAATAGAAATTATTAATCATCATTAATTTTTATGTATTTCACTATTTCTATAGCGCCCCTTCAAGCTCACTACATAGAGGGTCCCCCGACTACGGCGCGGACACTGCATCGGAGACCCACGCGGAAGCGCCCGTGCAATTGCGAGTGAAGGACTTGCTACGTGGCGGCTTGAGGTGGATTCGAACCTGCAACCCTCCAGCTGCAAGGCAACGAACATACCCACTACACCACCGCGCCCAACGGCGGTATAATAAGTATGATTAATTATTATTACACTCATCACCACTCGTTTTGTCGGCATCTCTGAGGGTTTATTCCTGTCGCTCGGTAGGGATTTCAGTTAAAAGAAAAACGTTGTGACAAAATAAAATTTTGGAATGTCTCCTAACAATCACAATTATCTTATATTATAAATCCGAAAGTTTGTCCTTCCATATGTTTGTATGGATTTGACTCTTCGTTCCAGAAAGGGCTCGGAAATGACAGAGTGTCGGTTTACCAAATTTTTTGCAATAATTATTGAATCTATTGATTCTTACCTAAATTATAAGGTCAACGCAACTATTTTCACAAGAACGCAGATCACAGAAATATTAACTATACTAACAGAACAGACAACCTGCAATAATTGTATTAGGCCACAGTCAGCACACACACCCGCCCCTCAGGGACGGGTCATGTTTGGCTTTTTGGGGAAGCGGGGTGGGGTTGAGGGTTACCGAAAATCCGAAATTTAGCGGTCAACGCTGGGTATCCCAGAGGAGTGTTCAAAACCCTAAATTTCCAGGGCAACGCCGGGCAACACATCTAGTACATGTATATTTGCAAAATAGTGAGATAAGAGTTGTAAAAGAAAGTGATCGGAACATAGGCCTAACATTGGATTTAACCAGTTGCAATTACATGTATAGCAAGCGTCTTTCAGACATCAAATTTGCCTTAATTTATAATTTGATTCGTTGAAACTGTTGCAGAGTCCGGTCAACCTTACCCTGAAGGGTCTAGGAAAATCTCAAGATGGCCACGCCGTATTAAAAAATTTGAAAACTATTAATACTTGCGGTGCTGCTGTCTTGATTTCATTGACAATTGAAATTTTTCATGCTCGGTGATGTTATTTCACATTATTAAATTTTCCATAGTCTGACATTATGGAAATTATTGTACTATCTTAGGGATGTAAATCATGTAATTGCATAAGATGGGATATAATAACAAGTAATTGTTTTTAATCACAATAATATCGCATTCTTTGAAACTTGCTAAACTTTTACATGCATCATTTGAAAGTCAAATATATATATATATATATATGATGATGATGGTGCTCTGCCCGAAGGCAGGTTCATTGGCTTTACGCCCCTGGGGATGAGATGAGTGAGGTGGTTTCCCGTTGCCTTCCCCACAGACAATGATGGGTAAGCAACTTGCCCAAGGTCGCACCGCAGGAGCTTGCGCCCCTGCGTCCCACACGTGCTAGCCCGAGATATCTAAATCTCTGAATGTCAACTCCCAGCCCGGGGTTTGAACCGCAGTCCGTTGCAACCAACAGACGAATGCAGCTCGCGCTTACCGGTGTAGCTAACTAGGCCAGTTATATATAATTCGGGTAATTCAGCTAGTATATATATATATACTAGCTGAATTACCCGGCGTTGCCCGGGAAATTTCAGTTTTTAGTCCCCAGGCGCTGATCCCGATCCCACTCCGCCTTTCTCACCCCGCCTTCTTCCATCGGCCACAACCCGGCCCCAGCCTGGGGTGCCTGGCGTTCTCCGTGAAATGTAGGGTTTTCGCCCTAACCCATCTCCCAGCCGCCCTTGCGGGGCGGGTTCGCTCGGCATTTGCTGGTGAATCTTGGTTCTTTTGCCTAAACCCGTCCGCCCTAAAAATGTCCAGATGGCCTACATACGACGACACGGCATAATATTAATTACCGGTGTCCATTGTCATTATCTTGCGATCAACCACCGTTCAGTGTTTTTAGTATAATTTTGCGAAAGCGCGCGCTATAAAATCGGCCGTCTAAAGTGAGGTGAAACAGTGATGACGTCATAAATCTGCGGATTCTTTGAAAAGGGTTATGAAACTTCCGGCGACCAATCTTAAATAATTATTGTGTGAACTTTCGGATCGAAAATTAAATGTTTCAAAACTCGGGAAAAGGTAAGATTTTTGGATCGCGAATCCCGATAGTGTTTTCCGTGGGTGCTAAGAAGTTGGTTTGTAATTATTTGAAAAAACCGGTTGCGTGGATGAGGAGATTTTTTGTCAACCACCCGCTACAACTTGTATTTTATAGGTTTAGATATATATATATATATATATATATATAAACTCGTTGAGAGCCATTTTTATTTCGAATAGGTCTAACACGCGACAACTGGTGTACCACTAGTTTGAAAACTGATGCACTTCGTGACTAGAACAGTATTTTCAAAACTGTTGGTCGAGACCCACTTTTTGGGTCGCGAAGCTCTGTCAAGTGGGTCGTCATAGCTCCCCGTGAAATGTTTATATTTTTTGTTTCGTCATTAATTTCGAAAATTCTAAAAAAAATCGAGTTATAAACAGCCGAGCAACAAAATATGAATATGATTGAGCGATGATTAGCTGTCGTAGGCTAGCCTACTTGTAGGTGTGGGGAATTTTTTAACGGTGTCCGTAAATCAATCAGCTTATATTACTTCAATGCAGATTTAGCCTACGAAGCAAATTTAATGTACACGATGTTCCGTTATATTCAGTGGTTCTCAAGACGGCCACGCTATTTACAAGTGTTCGCAACCCAGAGAAGTTTGGGAACCATAGCACTTGAAGACAGGTCTTATTCAGTTTGTTGTACTTATTAAGTACGTGTATACTATAACACTTTAATGACCAATAATAAAAAAATTATTAGCTCAATGCTTTTCTCCTCAATCAGTCCTTATAGAGGCGTCAGTAACACAGGGCTGTCCAAAGTGTCCATCGTCCAATGCATTTCGCTCAGCATTGTCTTCCTCAGTTATAAATAAGCAGTACGGTACTGGATTTCGTATAATTATTCGCGATAACGCTGCGCCCTTCTGAAAGATTGTCTATTATAATATAACAGTAAATCGTTTATTCAAGAAAATCAAGTTGACAGACCGCAACTTATGTCATGAAGAATATATAAGAACAGAAATGGACTAAAATAACAGAGTCTGCAGAAATTCAGGTTGGAAGCATGCGAAAGATTGATTTCTGGTTCCTATAGAGTTAACACTGCGAACAGTCTTAAAAAGAACTCGAGAGATGAAATTAAAGTCATCTTTTCTTGGCAGTTCAAAGTAATGTGGTCGCGAACGCAGAGCATAAGGCCTTTTAACAAAAGATGGAAACAAGCCTCGGAGTACATGATTGAAATTCCAGATGATCTCTTTTAAGAGGCTGACGTCTGCATCGTCAATCAAGCGGTCAACATCCGGGTAATGAGAAGGGAGGTAGGCTATCACAATCGCTTAACCCTTTGTAGGAAGAGTTGAAGTTTGAGGCGATCAATTGCGTTGGTGTAGGCTACCTCCACCAAGCAGTAATTGTTCAGTAATTGTCGGAGTAATTAATTGAAAGCCTGCTGGTTTTACCTGGATTTCTGACAAATCACAATCATACCCTAATCGCAGATCGAGTTAAGCACATGCCGATCCTAACACTTGGCCTAATTCCGCGGTACTGTCGGACTCCGTATAAATAGCCTAACCAACTAACCATGCATAGCCTAAGACTTACTATTTAAAGTTAATTCGATGCAAAGTTCATTCTTGAGTGTAAAAGACTTCTCACTTTACTCATGGATTTGGGGTTGGCTAACGGTCACCATTTTCATGGGTATTAGAATAGATGGGGCGGGTTCCCTTTCCCTCAGACGCATCGGGAAAACGCATCTATAGTTGGAGTTTGTCTGAACCAGCGATGGGGAAACAACTATTGACAACTATCAGAGATACACATGGAATCAATTACACGCATGAAGGAAAACTGTTTTGCTTAGCTTATCGCAACCGCAAACTCTAAACTTTTAGAGCGCCACTAAAGAGCCAAGCGCAGGGCACCAGCTTATTCACGAG